>CM063498.1:36661535-36736535 GCA_032207245.1 Pardosa pseudoannulata
ATCTAAACAAAGTAAAATCCACCTCTGGCAAAGAATCAAGTAGAGTTTTTGAATACGATCAGGCTAATCAGACGGCATTATCTGGCTGGACAAAGGATATTGAATTAGGGGGAGATCAATGATATCCTTTAGGCATCTGTATGATATATTTATTATGGGATTTAAAATAGTTATATTCTTCTAAAAAAGGACTCATTTCTTAGTTTCTACACAGATTTGCTATTTAGGAATCACTTTGCAATTTTGAGCAAAATTCAATAAATATATTTTTTAAAATTTATGACACTTTTGTTTGGTTATTTAGAAAGAGATGTAATTTAGTAAGTTAATATGCTATCTAGTAAAAAAATAAAATAACAGAAGCTTACATTTAGTTCGTAGATATAAATTTTGAGTAATATTCTCTTATTGGTATCTACAAATGGATATAAAATTTATTTTTTTCTGGATGACGACCAAATATGTTGTAAGTTATCCTGTCCTGTAGTTTAATAGCTCTAAAACTTATGATGACATTAATTTTAAACAGTAGATTTTAGCTTAACTAGTCCTTACATAGCAAAAATCAAACATAACACTCCTTACCAATATATTATTGATTTTAAAGGCCTACTGCAAGCTTCTGCTAAATAGTTTACATGGTAATCATCTGTGATATACAGGACATATTGATTGACTTCTCAAGCTATGTATTTAGAACCATGAAAAATTCAATACTATTCAAATCTATTGTTTCGGAACTTGCAACACATACTTGCTTATGCCTGTTACTAGGATCAAACAATTTGTTTATGTTAGTTAATAAAGTTTCTCATACTTAGTTATTAAAGGTCTCAACAGGAAAAATCTCCGATTCAGGCATTTACAATATTAACATTTACTCCCTCGCCAACCAGAACATCATATGAGGTTCCTAATTTAAGAATTAAAAATAATTCAAAATAATTTTTCAGCAAATTTTTTTTTTCTCAGTGATTTTTTTTATACATCTTTAGTTTTATATGTGGCTTCAAGTTTTAGTTCTTGAATAACAGTTGTAAAGATTAAACCGAGATTGAAAATTCGATGTCTCAGTTATGTTCATGCTGTAAACACAGAAACTAAACATGTATCTAATTTTTGTCTGCATACTACTACTAATTAAAAAAACATTTATAACAATGTAAATTTTAATAAAAGTGTAAATTTTTTTCTCAAATACTCTGTGTTTTTTTAGTTTTTAAGGCATACATGCACTGGCGGTTAACAACTATTCAAGCCTATTATGAGATTTTTTTTTAGTTTACTTGATAGGAAACGATAAAAAACTGCTTTATGTTATCTAAAATGCCATTTAAATTATACCGACTCAAAAAATGATTGCTGCTTTGATTTTCATATAAAGTGTACGGGCAGGTTGTAATTAAGTTCTTCCGAAATAAAGTTTAAAAGGAAGTTGTTAGTTGACCCAGCCTAGGAAACAAATTAAAAAGGGTAAAGTAAATAAAATAAAATTTATGTATTTAATCTCATGATGCGTTTTAATTATATATTATATATATACATGTCAGGTCTAAAAAAGGGGTAGTTAAAAATTACGTGAGTTATAAGCGATTGTAAAAAGGGAACTCTTTTATAATAATAAAATAAATGAAAAAGACACATGCTCGCATAAACTTTTGGGATGATCCAGTCAAGCGGAAAGATATTTGAAGGATTTGATGAGTAAGGGAACTGATGAGTCAGTTAGCGCTTGGACATGGAGGTGTCAAGACCTTTCTATGCGTGTCTTTGACGAATAAATAAAAATGACGCAACTTTTGCTTTCAAATGAAACTATGATTTAATAAACTTATTACTATCAAGAAAGACTGTTTTCCATTCGCCTTAACACTGGACCATGTCATACATATATACACATATATATACACATATACATACACACATATATACATATATATACACATATATACACACATTATATAACTTCTTGAAGTTTATCACAGTCATTGTGTTACAGATTTGTGTTTATCACATTTTTAACTTCTGATTATAAATGAAAAATCACGTGATACTAATAGTCTTCATTTTATTTTCCTATTTATTTGTTGCTATCGGAAAATAAGTAAGTCATATAGGGGTACTTTATATTTTGAGTCACTTGATGCCATTTTTGGCATTTTAAAGTCTGATATTTATCAGAGAATATACTTCTTATTTAGAAGTTTAACGCTAAGATTGTGACTGAAATTCAATAGTTTACAACGAGTGAAGTATTAAGAAGAGTAATTAAAAAGTGATGTTTTGAAAAATAGATTATTTATATGCAAATAAATAACCTATTTTTTAATATTACGATAGATCAACGACATTAAATAGATTAAGTATTACGAATAAAGGCTCATCTTTTTTTCTGACACATATGAAATATAATTATTTTATATAGACCTCAAAAGCGGTATCTTCAGCTCTTTACTGTCACAGTGTTATTCAAGAAGATATATTTTAAGCGTAAAATAAAGTACCATCATACAGTAGCAATTTTAAGTTATCAGGATCATTTCTCTCAGAATTGCTTATTCCCGTCATACATACTTATTGCAATGTATTTTCTTGTCTGAAAAATACTTTCAATAAGCCAAGTCTACTTAAAGTAATGTCTTATTGTTCAAAGAAAATAATGTTTTCAATGCACACAAATTTTATTTATGTCAAATTTCTCCCCCTGTTATGAGTCACGTATCAGAAGTGACGCCGTGTCACTTCCACAATATGATGAAATGTTTCTGGAAGAGAGCAATCTCGGAAATTTTTGCCTGAATGAGACATTCAACTGCAGTTGTGGTAATATGGCTTATTGTCCAGCGAAAATAATGTCTTCAGCACACACAAATCCTGTTTACGTCAAATCTGCCCCCTCCCCTGACGTTATTAGTCACGTATCAGGAGTGATGCCGTGTCACTTCCACAACATGATGAAATACTTCTGAAAAAGTGCAATTTCTAACACGTAAACGTTTTATTACCGTCAATAATAGAGATTAAAAACTATTATCTAGAAATTGAAGGGTAAGAAACATGGAGTTATGGGACAATGAGTAAGTAACCCTAAATTTGGCCGCTTTTACTTTTTGAGAGATCGTATCAGAACATGCGGAGGAAATTCCCGGACCTATTGATCCGTGACATGAGATTGGAAAAGTAGATATCCCTACTCATTAAACAACTTTCCAAATTCGATATACTAGAAAAAAGCAAGAGTTGCAAACTTATTCCTTCAGGTTTTCGGGAGGCAGAACGCGGTGACGTTTGCAGGTGAATCTGATGACAATCATTACATTTATCCATTACGTAAGAATATTACACGTTAACTCTCGCAACCATCTTGTAAAGGAGTGATTACGGGCTCTAATTACGCAAAATGTACATGCAAAAGAATATGATTAATATTCATTATGATATAATTATTTGAAATTACATTTCGCATTTGGCAGTTTGTTCTCTTTCTGTCGAATAGTGCGCAATTTAGCACTCAATGTCCTTGAAAATTGTAAAAGGTCATTGAAAATAGTTCATATATGGGGTCACTGCATACCAAATACATATAGTTGATAAATGAGAATGTTTCTCTCGAGTGATATACTTACTCGAAATATTTATTAACAACTAAAGATGATGCTTTTCAATATAGGAATTATCTTCGCTTAGTTTACAGGTTCGATTGCTGTTTCAAAGATTTATTGAGATGTTTGGGTTTTACTGTTTTTCTTTACGGTCAACACGAATGTGAATTCTTTTTACTTCAGCCCGACTTTAAATGAGAAAAACTTTTCTTCTAAACCCTATGAGTATGGGGATACACCCTTTGCACTGCACATGGATAAAGTGAACGGTATCTTCTACATTGACTAGCTTAAAACATATGACCGGACCATAGGTTCTACCTTTCGTAACATTCTCTTACTTTCTTGTTTGCTTGGTATGAGATCAAATATAGAAGAAGATAAACAAATGCATGCTGATATTCACTTATTAACGTGTAATGTTCTCTCTACCATTCTCTTTTACAGCTCCATCTGTTAGTTTCATTCTCCCCAGTTGTGGCACTAATCTTTCTATTTTTAAGAAAATGGCAGTTTAAAATAAAACAACGCTTTATTTTCCGTATGATGCCTTAACAAACGCTGTAACTCCCAAGTAACTATCGATCGCGTGAACTACACCTTTCTCACTTACACAACTTATCATCATTTCAGAATTTTTCTTTTGACTGCATATATAAATAAAAAAAAATTAAATGAAGGTTTTAAAAATTCCATTCTTAAGCGATATACTATAATATAAATATAATGCAAAAAAAATACTATATTTGATTCCCAGTTTTATAAAATGCAGAAATAATTAGGATATAAAAGTCACCTGCAGGGGGGATAGAATCGTCTTGGCATTATGTCAAGCTGGTTATTCGTATTGGGGTCGAACAGTAGATATTTGGATTCAACTTTAAGTACTAGGGTGTTTGGTTTGGTTTGGAGCGTTAGGGTCTATTATATCACATCATTTTAACATTATACTGCATTTTGACATAACATTCAGACTGTTGTAATGTACTTACAACCTATACACCAGTGTTCGTTACAAGGGGGAAATACAGAAAGAATATAATACTTTATATTGAGATTCAGACATTTATTCTGTACATTCATTTACAAATAGATCCTTGGTTATCATATATCATAATCATCAATTATTCATGTCTTATATTTACACTATAATTATTACAATTCTATCACACTGTTAAATTATTAAAAGAGGCCTAAATTAAGTGACTGTAAATATTATTTTATCTTTATCTATATTAAAGGCACAGAGGAGCAGGCAGGGGCTTTCCTAACGCGGTGTCGGTCAGGGCGCACGGGACGAGTTGGTGATGGTGAGAGGAGCGGTGCTGGTCCTTCAGTGGGTCCAAATAATCAGTCAGGGACTTTCCTCCCGTGGTGTCGGTCCGGGCGCACGGGACGAGTTGGTGCTGGTGGATCCTTGTCCACTTCTCTCGACTACCGACTTCAACTCCTCTCCTTAACTTCGTTTCCAAATTTTTCACCTCGGTCCCAACGCCCCTTTTTTCTTCCTATCCAATCACTTCTTTTCGGGAAATTTTCCCACATCTGTATGCCCTTCGGGAGTGCATGTGGGCTCATTAAAGTACCCCTTTTGTGCAAGCTGACATTACTTTTTAGCTCCTGCTCCCATAACTCACGGTTACATCTCTGAACGAGCTTGACCGTTACGCTGCCATTCTGTGAACTATACCTTCTCTGCAGGGGTCCCTAAACTTGACGTGAACAGTTGGAGTCCTAAATTCCTCTAGGAAAATCCTCCCGCAGCTGTGAATGCACGTGCAGATCACCGTGGGAAAGTACCTTGGTACATAGACTTGTTTTGTTTTAAATTCAAAATTATACAGTAAAAAGTGTATATATTCAGGAGGTTTGGTTTGGAGCGCTATTGTCCACAGTTTTGCTGACGAAGGCTAATGAGAGCGATATTTACTGCTTAAAGCCGATTCTGAACGGCTACGAACATCCATTCCAGGAGCGGGATTAGAACCTGTGAATTCTGGTACTGAAGAGCAGCACTGTACGAGGGTTGCTATTTATATTTCTGGCCTAATAATGAAAAAACAAATATGTAGGATCGAAATTGGTTTTATTGTTTTTCAAAATATTCTCCATGATGATCAATACACTTTTGCATGCGTTTGAACCAATTTTCAAAGCACTTTTTCCAGTCCGATTGAGGTAACTCCAAAATATGCGTTTTGAATGCATCAACCACTTCTTCGGGTTTCGAAAATCGTTGTCCACGTAATTTATTTTTGATGTGTGGGAATAAGAAGAAGTCATTGGGTGCCAAATCAGGGCTGTACGGCGGATGATCCATCAGTTTGATCTTTCGCTCCGTCACAAATGCCTTTGTTTGAGTCGATGTGTGAGAGCTCGCATTGTCATGATGAAGAATGATTCGCCTGTTCTGGTTTTTTCGAATTTCTCCGATGACTTCTGGCAAACAAATGGTCATGTACCATTCAGAATTGACCGCCCTGCTTTGCTCTAAGGCCACTGTTGCCACATGACCGTTAATGCCGAAGAAACAAGCAATCATTTGTTTCGATATGCTTCTTCCTCGAACAACTTTTGTTGGTTTTGCCTCGTCTTGGAAGACCCATACAGTTGATTGCTGTTTTGTTTCCGGCTCATATGCATAGATCCATGATTCGTCACCTATGTAGATGTTATACACAGCCTTTGATGTACCTTGAACGTATTTTTCCAACATTTCCTTGCACCAATCGACACGAGCCTTTTTTTGAGCGTTTGTCAGATTATGCGGGATCCAACGCGAACAATTTTTTTTTACGCTCAAATGTTCATGCAATATTTTATTGATGCTAGTCATACTAATGTCCAAAGACTCCTCTATCTCACGGTATGTCACATGACGATCTTGCTTTATCAGTTCACTCACAGCATCGATCTTTTCTGGCACAACAACGGATTTTGGACGACCTGCACGGGATTCGTCCTGGATCGAACATCGACCACGATTAAATTCATTATACCAATTTTTTACAGCGCTGTAGGATGGCGCTTTATCGCTGTATAAAGAATTAAGTTCATCGAAGCACTCTTGTGTACCACAGTGTATTTAGCCTTTTCTTTGAAAATTTGCTCACACACAAACCAAACTAACCCGGAATAAAGAGAAGAATTCTCATTTCCCAGACATTGGAATTAAAAAAAAGTAGAGAGTAGTTTAAATAGTTTCTCCTATACGAACCTGTCTCTAAATGAGATTAATATTTTATGGGATGAAACTCATCAAAATCGTATAACTCATTTAAATTTTCTAGAACATCGCTCACATGTATTGTAAACGAGACTGTAGAAAGTTTATAGACTAAAGCGACAAAATTTTAAAGTTTTTCTTGTGATCTGGAGGACAAAGACTGAAAGGAAATACATGTGTTTTAAGTCGGACTTAATTCAATGTAATATTTATTACTAACTCCTAATTCTAATAGTAGATCTTCCTATTTAACTACATGTATTCACTTTTATGTAAAATAAATATACTTAAATCAATATTCATGTAAATTATTACTATTTATTATATAGTTTGCTTAAAATGTTGAAAAATTATTTGCCGTATTAATGATCTTCAAATTACCAATAATTTACAACTGTGTACCATTACAGAATCTCTCTTGAACTTAGCTATAAATTTCAAACTGAAGAAATTATAAGAGAATCTTATTTTAATTCATATTATCATGCATTAAAATGACCTAAAATTCACATACAATATGAAAATTTAAAAAAAAAAAAAGCTTTTTGAATTGTTATGCTTAACCCCTTCCGGTATGATTTAATAATGAAAAACTGTGCATGAAATAACCATTTAATTTTTATTTAAAAAACTTGTTTCATTTTACAATTCTTTAATTCTTTAATTATTTTTTTAATATTCTTAATTAAAATCCACTTTTTACATAGTGTTAAATAATATCAGAAACAGTAAAATTAAGAAAATATCAAAGCAAAACATTAATAAGGTATACAGATAATAGTCTTCAAGCTAATGGTACTTTTCAAAACAAAGTGCAAAGGAATTCTTAATTGTTTACACCGCCAAGTAGTCTCACTTTTAATTTGATTCTTGTAACACACACGGCATTTCTTAGTAGGCTTTCTTTTATTCTGACTCATTAATTTGGCAATGACTTGTACCAAGAAATTCTAAGTAAACAATATGCAATAGTGACTTGTGATTTTCACAAGTGATAAAAGTGTTGCCAAATTCAGTACACTAGAAATTTTAAACTAAATTAATTATCATATTTAACAGTAACTTTAATCGCATGACGAGTGTAGCTCGTCATTGTGCGGTATGGAATGAAAAACTAATGACGAACTAGACTCGTCATTTTACCGGAAGGAGTTAAAATAATATTAGTTATGTAGAAAAAAATGGTTTGGTCAATATATCCAATTCAGTAAAATTCAAGAAGCCCCCTCAATGGGATTCTAGATTAAAAATCAAACAAAATACAAAAATTGCAATTAGAGGATACATTTTCTGTTAAAAATATTACAGTATTATAAATCGTGTTTCTAAAAATAATAATAATCAAACTTCTCAAAAACTCAAATATCATTTAAAACTATCAAAAGTAATCAACAAAATACAATGTGTTTAGGTGATAAATTTTATGGTAAAATATTAGTATTAAAATCGTGTCTAAAATTCATTAGTTATAAAGAGACAATAACAAAACACATACAAAATGTCATGTTTCTATATATACTTCTTCATGACAAATGTAAGACATCAACTTTTCTATCTCGTACTTCTTACTGTTATCCATTTACTGTTACTGTTATTCAATCCAATTTGAAGCCATGCATGAGTTCGAGAGGTATAAGTGACATATAAAATAAAAGTTTTATGTAAAGCTATTTTAATCAAAGTTTATTACTTAAGTTAAGAATCTCGCGAGGGGTTCAGGAGAGAATGTGGAGGTTAAGACCTTGATTCTAGTTGTTGCCAGCATATTCACAAATCGCAAGTGTAGAATTTAAAGCCGGTGAGTTTTACAAAGTGTTTCCGGCTACTGTCTGTCGATGTCAGCCGGAACTGAAACAGTTTACACTGATACTTCCTTCCCTATTATTGTAGAGACTCACACAGCGTTAAATCGCGATTATATCAAGAAACCAAAGCCATCAGTGTTTCCTTCTCAAAACTACGAATTTTAACATTTTATTAAAAATGAGTAATGTTTGCAAGATTTAATTTTAAGGGACAATACACGTCAAAAAGCTCCTTGGAGTCATTCCGATTCCAAACCATCTATACTGTTTTATAAAATTTGGTAATTTATACACATACACTCATATAACATATATGTATATATGCATACATACACAAACATGTATGTATTAAAATGGTAAATATATAGTAATTATATTTTCTAATAAACTATATATTAATATTTATTATCTAATAATATGGATCTAACACTAATTTATAAAAACAAATGCAGAATATATATATATATATATATATATATATATATATATATATATATATATATATATATATATATATATATATATATATATATGGCTTGAAACACACACACATATACATACACACACACAGATATATATATATATATATATGGCTTGACACACATACACACACACACACACACACACACATATATATATATATATATATATATATATATATATATATATGTAATATGGGCGAGACTCATTCAAAAGACAACACATTTTATTTCTGGTGAAATACATGAAATCCATACAACAGGCAAACACTTTTACAACGTAATGAGCATAAACAATGTGATACCGCACATACACTTTTCAAGTAGGGATACCTCAGGTAAAAAGACTACGAATAATCCCTAAGCACAATTGATCACGTGATAAAAAATACCCATGTTTAAAGAGAACTCACTAACTATTGGCTAAAGTAGTACAGACAGAGGCTGAATTAAGTCTATCGCGTGTCTGGAGGGAAAAATCAGAATTACCGCTCAAACACCGAACTTACTTTAAGACCAAAAGTTATTAAATTAATATTAAAATACGTAAATAAGTGATTTTAATATTACACACACACACACACACACACACACACACACACACACACACACACACACACATATATATATATATATATATATATATATATATATATGTGTGTATGTCAAACCTATAAGAAGTCAAAAAGCCAATGATGTCTTGATAATATCTTTATTCATGACTATTGCACAATTTAACAGTCAACCATTAAACATGGCGGCACGTGACTAACGTCCATATTTTAACAAAGGACTCACTTTCAGTGAGAGTTCATGCAGCAAAACTTTCTTTAGAAGCTCTCTCTCAATCCTTACGTGTTAAGTGCTTTTATTGAGTTATTAAAGATCCATGCACTGCAATAAAAGAGTGCGCTACGTTTCTGCACTGAAAAACTTAAATTATTAATTTCACGTTTTCAAACCTGATATACATATGCGTGTGCGTATGTATATATATGAATAGAATTTGTATATATATATATATATATATATATATAATTTGTATATATATATATATATATATATATATATATATATAATGTATACGTGCGTAAGTGACACACTTGTACTGGTTGCTTTTTGTACAAAGGAAATATAAAAGTTCCGAGCGTTGAAGTGTGAAAGTGCATCTTGTATGCCGCATTCTTATATATAGAAAAATCCTCGAATTTTCTCCATTTTTTTATTCTATTACACTTTTACCAATGTACTTCTAGCTTTAATTTGAAATCCTCTTAATCAAATTCATAAATATTTGGTACATTATCAAGAGGAAGAAGAACGGCCAATTCCTCATACGAATCACCCGAATCACTATGTTGCAAAGAGATTTTCGTAAACCGGCTTATGTTTTTTATACACTGAGATAGGCACGACGGAAGGTTTCTAGCTATCTCAATCTACAAGAAATAAAAAGTGTATTGAAATAAAGAGGTGTAACAATTTACAATGCGTCTCTGAAAATGGGAAGAAATATACGCAACCCTGACTTACTATAATTATTAAGCGTTAGAAAATTTCTACTTACAGGGAATAGTAACTATGTGAGAGACAGCTCCATCCACTTTGCATGAACTTCGAGTTACAACTGAAGCTGTACTAACCATGCCAGGGACACTAAATCTGAGAATGGGAACATTTTAAATATCATATACCAATGTTTAGTATGCCACTTAATTCAAAAACTCATCGAAATAGAACCATATCAATCATATTACTTTTTGAGTCACTCCATATTTTTTATTCAATTTCTTGGGAAATGTTTGTTAATTTTTAAAATGCCCCTCACTATTTTGTTTTTCACAGACTCATTAAAAGTTTACTAACCACTACTGATATAAAATAAGAATTTGTATATTCATTTTAGGTTTTTGCCACGTTTAGAATTATAAAACTCAATTAAAATTTTAAAAATATCCAGTTTTTATGAATGTGCAATGTACAGACTTGAAAACATTTATAATTTTACAAGCCTATCAATAAACAAAATAATAATAAAATACAATCGTATATTTTAATTATTACTAAAAATAATGAAGATAAAAACGTAGGTTTTCATTATTATTCATAAGACTTTTCTACATTGCCACTATTTAGGGTTATGCCACTACTATCGTTTTTTGACCTTCCGTAAGCCATCATTATATAGTCACATTTCTTATCTCTACTTCTCTATATTGAGGGTAGTTTCAATCTACGGCTGTCTGAAGCCAGATAAATCAATATGTAGTTATGCATCCCTACCACCTTTATTTGTCATCCCGAAGGCCGTCATTACATAGCCCCATTTTGCATCTCTATTTCTCTATATTGAGGATACTTTCAAATTACGGCTTTCTGAAATCAGATAAATCAGTATGTGGTTATGCACCCTTGCCATAGTTTTTTGATCTAAGGGCCGTCATTATATAGTCATATTTCGCATCTCTACTTCTCTATATTGAGGGTAGTTTCAATCTACGGCTTTCTGAAACCAGATAAGCCAGCATGTAGTTATACACCCCTATCAATGTTTATTGACCTTCCGAAGGCCGTCATTACATAGTCACATTTCTCATCACATTTCTCCAACTTCTTTATATTGAGGGTAGTTTCAAACTACGGCTTTCTGAAACCAGACAAATCAGCATTAATAGCTGTAACTTATAAGTTTATTGTTCGTGAAGATAAAATTATATGTCGAATAACGTTTTCAGATATTTAGGTTATTTTTTAGTAATACTTAAAACTTTACGACACCCCAAAGTACATTCAAAATATATTTTCAGTAATAGTAAGGTAAGATTTAGAGAAAAAATAGAAATTAAAACATAAGAATCATTTAAAAAAATAACAATATATTTTTAAAAACGAATTTTTGCAACATGAGGGTTACTGAGATCAAGACCTACTGCTTAAAACCTATTCTGAATTTCTACGAACATCCATGCTGCAGTGGGGTTCGAACCTATAAACTCCTGTACGAAAAATCAGTGCCCTAGCTCTTCGGCCATCGTTCGGCGCTGAACATTGTATACTTCGAATTATCTAACTATTTTAAAAGATATAAAATATTTGAAAACAGGAAGAGTAAATATAGTTTAAGCACATATGGTAGTCTTAGCATATTGTTAGAATAAACTAAAAATCAGAAGAATCTAAAGAAAATATTCGAAAACATGAGACATAAAGTAAAAATCAGAAGAATCTAAAGGAAATATCCGAAAACATGAGACATAAAGTAAAATATATCTTCTCTCTCAAACTTGCTTTAAGTTGTAGATTGGCTGAGTACGTTTCAATAAAAATTTTGCTACTCGACTGCTAATGACTTAGGATTTCCCATTTAAAGATCATTATAATGTCTGTAAATATCCTTTATTATAGTGCAATTTGAGGGCATAGACACTAGGTTCGACCTCCAGCGAATGTGAGTGGATTATGACTATTTGGTCATCCTCTATTCCAATGCAATCCTGGAAAAATTCAAGTAATAAATATTTGTCCCATGAGAATAACTAGAATTCTAATTTAGGAAGCTGATTTTCCTGAATGCATACAGGACTTTTTACTTAAATAATGAATGATGCTGTAGAAATTGCAGACCAGAAAGAGCAAATTAAAATTCTAAAACCCTTCAAGACAAATTCTCATGCAAAACAAAATATTAATTCATTGGAAATGCAAAACAACATGAAATCTCTCTAAATTTACTGGATTCTGAATGTGGGAGTAAAAGTTTAAATAAAAACTAAGAAAATACAGTTCGTGAATACAATGCTTTATATTCAATTTGAGGCAAAGACATATCGTTAAGAACTGTTTTTATTTTAGTATTTTAGTTTTAAGACGCAAAAGCCATAACGGCATATATGCACGAGATAGGGCAATTAAAGAACTGCGGAGGGGAATTTTGCCAGCATACTTTAATGGTGAGGACCACACAGTAGATTTCCTCACTTAGAAAAATTAAGATGACGTAGATAAAGTTAATAATAGGGGACTTTGGAAAACGTCCAAATTAGAGAAAATCATCAACCTGGTATATACAAGAACAATTTTTCTTATTGCCAATTGATAAGAGTAGCTGGCTATTCATGACTCACCAGAAAGGTTTGCACTCCACTTCAAGGTGGATTAGACCACACAGGGTTTTCCAACCTTTTGAAAAAAATTAAGATGCAGAAAAGAGATTGCTTTAATAACTAAGGACTTAAAGTAACACTCACACGAAAGCGTTTTATGGTTCTGTGACCGATAAGATCTCACGTCCTGCAGGTTTTTTTCTTTTGAACATTCATCGAAGCAATGGTCTCGTAAATACTAAGTGTTTTTAATGGACAAGGTGGTGTAGATGTGCTAATAACTCCTTTTGACAGTGAAAATGATGCCGATACTATGTTAATCACAGAGTAGCATGAAAAAGGAGAATGGAAATCATTACCGTACAAATTCTATTACGCAAATGAGCTACGACAATTCTCAATATGACGGAGGAAAAATTTCTGTTGATTACTTGCTACAGTTATTCCAGAATTGAAATTTTGTTTCAGTTTTTAGAATCGGTGGCGTAGTGAAGGGGGAAAAGTGGAGGTTGTAACCCACGAATACAGATTGCTGTATATATATGTAATGGTCGCTGTATTAATTTTTTTCATATAAATTGAAGGGGAAGAACTCTCTTTCCTCCCTATGGAAAATTCCTCGCTAAGCTGAGCAACATTTCTCCGACAACTTATTATGCATTTTTGAGTCCTAATGTAGAAAATACACATCTTTTAATATTGATGCCGCGGATTTGCCTAGTATTTCAGTACAGGAGTGTAAATTTCGGTATTGCAAGAAGTGTTACATCCTAAAGCAACTCCAAAAAGTTCTTGCATCTCTATGATGAGTCTTATTTCGTATTCCTACACAAAGGAAAGACTTACATTGACATGGTCTGTTATTATGAGGCATCTTCATTGTCTAAGATATTTAAACTCATTGCTTTGGATAATCAAGCTAACCATTACTATATGTTAGCCATAAAATCACATAAGTTAGGTAGCAAATGATTCTATAGTATTTGGTTTGGAGCTGTGTGGTTTACTGTTTTACTACACAAGAATTCTGTAGTATTAAATATTTTTTATAGTTTATATATATATCAGATCTGAAAATGCAAAATTAATAATTCAGGGGTTTGAGAGCAGAAATTCTGAGCCCTCTTTTAATGCAGGCGCATGAATCTTTAATAAGCCATTATAAAAGCACT
Source organism: Pardosa pseudoannulata (assembly GCA_032207245.1). NCBI lineage: Eukaryota > Metazoa > Arthropoda > Arachnida > Araneae > Lycosidae > Pardosa > Pardosa pseudoannulata. The sequence continues at coordinate 36,675,923 of CM063498.1, forward strand.
TGACGCGTAAGGATTGAGAGAGAGAGAGAGAGAGCATCTTGAAACATGGTTGCTGCATGAACCCTAGTTGATTAGAGCTTCTTTGTTCCCATATAACCACCAACTGACCAAAGCCCTGTTTTATTAATATGTGAATAAATAATATGTGTTTTAAGAATAATACTATGACTCTTCATACATCAGGCACATGCTTATATATATATATATATATATATATATATATATATATATATATATATATATATATATATATATATATATATATATATATATATATATATATATATATATATATATATATATATATATATATATATATATATATATAAGGTTTTGAGGAACAAGAATTTTAAGCGAAACTATATAATTTTGATTATTGATTATTTTAGTTTATACTGATTCACTTTGTTTTTAATAATAAATTTTATAGCTCTAAAACATCGTTTATAATTCGAATATATATCAAACTTATTTTACAAATAATTTAAAATGACTAATCTTATTGGGCTTTTAATTTAATTCCTGCTAAACACAGGATGAAAAGAAAGGTAATAAAATAAAGTAGCAACCTACATTAAAAATCTGAAAAAATATTCTTTGAGATTAAATGTTCAATGTTTAAAAATTTTCTCTTTTAATAATATAAATACTTCATTCATTTATTTATGTCATAGTGTAATGATAGAATGTTAAGTGTTTTAAAATTTTTTCATTCTGAATGAAAGAAACAAATGATTTCAAAATTCAATACAGCTTGAATACTCGTGATTTTTACTTAGATAAATGGCATCTAAATGGTACTTGCCTTAAAGAAGAGATAAAAGTTCTTATTGTTCCAGGAAACTTAATATCCTTTACGAAATGATAGTAATCACGACATCCTTTAAAACCTTTATTTTTCGCGATCATTTAATTATTCAATTTCTTCTTTAAATATTATTGAGAAACTATAATTGTAGAAAAAATGGATGATAATGTTTAAATCTGAAATAAAACACCTTTAGCAATTTATTTTATTATTGGTATATTTTTTATTGTGTATTTAACGTGAAACGGATGCTAATCTATTTTCTCCGTTAATGTTAGTAGTCGATTTTTTTTTAAATTCCAGTTTTGTGGACATTTTACTTGAACAGATTGAATTCTGTGTAGTTATCGCCAAATTAGCTCTTCTTTTTATTTTTTTTGTGTGTTGAAATTATTAGAACTTAAACTGGAGGTACTACTAAGCTTTAGGGAAAAACATCGTAGCAATTGACAAAAACTACGACATCTGATTGATCAACAAGTTTATTAATATACAAAATAAAAATTAAAATTAAAATTAAAATAAGCTTCAAGATCCCTGAAGTTGATTATCTAGAGTAGGACCTTTCAATCAATGCTGATCATTTTATTTGCTAGTACGTAGGCTGTACTTATTTCATATAGACATTTTATAGAGAAAGAATGAAAATTGTATTTTGCTTTCATATAAAACGATATTTAAAACATTTAAGGATTTATTAATGTTTATTTCAAGTTAAAAAACTACTTATTTTAACAATTCGTAAAACAGAAATACCTCTACCAATATATGTAATATTTTATTCTACCTTTGAAGATCTTTTTTAGAATAAGTAAAAAAATGATTCATGACATATTTCGATATTAGATCGATCGTCGTTATTTTCATTGTGTCAAGCTATATTTGATGATACGTCTATGCTTGTTTGTGAAGTACATGATTTATTGGAATAAACTTTTCATGCAAGTTATTTTTGGCACGATTCGCGTGTAAAACAAAATAATCACTGGGAAATATATGTTATACTTTTATAGGAATTTAGTCAAACTGCAAACTATTCGCAATTTCGGAAGGAGAAAGCTGGCTGCACAAAATTACTTCACGGGCCGGTGGTTTCTTCTCGATAATTCAGAGCAGCAGTCGGGAAACTTTAGAATTTCAAGGACCTCTTCATATATAAATTTTATTTGGCGGATTACCAATTATATGAATTTAAATTTAAACAGAAAGTAAATGTATTTGTAGTATAATAATCTGAAGGTTTTATATTAATAACATAAAATGCACATATTAAAAGTAGAAAGTTATAAAGTAATTTTTAAAAAAACTTTCTTATGCATTACACATTTTTAGTGGGATATATATTGATAATTACCGACCCTCCGTATGTGGAGTGTTGGCTCCAACGAAGTCATTGTAAGACGAAGAGCTGCATTTATTTCAGACGAAGAGCGATATCGATTATTAATTGCTAAGACAGATTTTGTTTTTTTTTTGGCACAAATATGCTGTTGAAAATTGAAGTGAAATTTTCAGTCATTTCTCATTCAATGATGGGTATTCATTTTTTTTTATTTATAGAAAGTTGAAAATGAAATTATGACAAAGATGTTAATTTTCAATTTTTAAATCTGAATCTTAATGAAACTTTGTTAGTTGTGTTGCAGCATATAATGAATAATCATTCTTTTTTTATGCGGTTCATCAAAATTTTTTTAATGACTACCAGTGGTCTGTGGACTATCATTTGGTGACTGCTGTTATAGAGTAAATTTTTCTGCCATTTTCTAAGCATAACCACTGATTATTTTTACTTCTATCTAGTTTAAATCAGAATTAGGTTATTTTTTTCAAAACTTATAACTATTATGGTAATTGTTTTTTACTTGGGCTTTTAGCAGTGTTTAATATTTTATGTAAATTGAGGATTGCAGATGTATTCAAATGATAAGAAGATATCTTTTTCCAAACAGGAAGTGGGTTTGGTTTTTGGAGCTCTGAGGTCTACTTTTTGCAACATGAGGGCTAATGAGACCGGGACCTACTGCTTAAAGCCGATTCAGAACGGCTACGAACATCCATGCCATAGTGGGGTTCGAACCCTGGAACTCCGTTTCTGAAGGCCAGCATTCTAACCATTCGGTCATCGTTCGGCAACAGGAAGTGGGGATCGGCTTTTTCGACATGATGGTAACACTATTATTTTGAATAATCTTATTCATTTTAACAAGATTTTATACCATCTGTTTATATATTCATTACTAAATAGATGGTATTTTACGCTGTGAAGTATTTAAACATCACATCATTATGGTAATCTAATTACAACGTCGCAAAAAAATCTACAACTGTCTACTAAACAAGGTTGTTTTTTTTTCTTTCCCAAAATATCACCTTGGTCAGCGGAAACTCAAAGGTAAATATAAAGAGCAGTAGAGTGGCGATGGAAATATAATTGAATCAAGAAGGAATTTCATACAATTACGGGATTATATTAGCTTTGTTGAGCCACTGGTCATACTAAAGCAGGCAATAATATCTATAGATAAATGGGGAAATAATTGGTTATTTATTATAATTAAATAGAAATGCATCATGTGTGGCAGCTGCTATTGCCAAATGAAAAGTATAGCATGAAAACTTCCATCAAAGGAATGTGATGTTTTTGTTGCCTTGCACACACCCTTCTAATTCGAATTTCTAATAGCCACCTCATGTACATTTTTCCCATTTACACTCTAGAAAGGCTATCAAGTGTTTTCTAAGCATGACTAAACCATGACACTCAAAATTTTGAGTGGATTGTCGAATGCTCTGCAATTGAAAATAATCAACCACCTCGATGTGAAGAGTGAATGTGTTAATGACACAAAACTCCTTCCAGTGTTGTTAGGCGTTTGTAGAGTGCTTCAGTTTTGTTTTGAGTATTAGCGCTTAAAAGTAAAGATGTTGGAGGAATACAAAAAAGAAAGGATTATTTCATCTAAGAATAAATCAATGAATGGAAAGAATTTAGGAATTAATTATAGCTTTTAGCTAATATTGAGTTAAGGTTGCTTTAAGACACAGTATAATAAATAGATAACCCCATCCATCAGAATAAAACGCAGTTTTATTATTTTACTTTTAACAAACATCTAAGGTGTCTATTTAAAAATCATTAAATCATTCTCTCATATTAATAATTTATGGGGAAATATTTATATTACTTACACTTAAAAATTTCTTGAAACAGACTTTGTGACTACGAGAACTACTGAAATTTCGCAAGAGAGTGGAAAGTTCTCTATGGTAATGTTTATCTCGGTATTTAGAAATTATATTCTTATTCTATTTAAAGTAAGAAAAATTTTAAATTTTAAATCATAAGTGAAATAATTTGCTATACTCCATATTGAACGCAAATAAAAGTATTCAGCTGACACAATTTTCAGAATATAAAACGAAAGACATTGAAGTAGAGGAAAATTAACGATTTGAAATATTTTACAGCTTTACGACTATTTATTAAACTTATTTCTGTGAGATCAAATGTATATGATTCATTAGAATACAAGACAGCATCGACTGAGTGAATATAGCTTTAAAACGCATGAATAGGGAGATATACTTCCCGTCTATCTTGCCCGAACAAATTATACAACTCAACCTTATTTTTTACTATTAGGTTGGATTTTTTTTTCTAATTGGGTTCATCTCAGTAGAATGCGGGCAACGAAATCTTTTGTAAAATATAGATTAAGTTCTAAAATTTACTTAATCCATTAAATGTAATTGTTTTGTGTACCTTACCGTGTTATTCTGTACTGTTCTTTCATTTTAAGCTTTAGTTTGGCTTGAAGCCCTATGGTCAGCTGTTTTGCTACACAATTAATAATGAGACTGAGACCTTCCGAGACTGAGACGTTTCATGCCAATTTCATCCATGTCAGCAGTGGGATTCAAATGCACTAATTCCTGCTCCAGAGACAAGCTCCTACCCATTCTACCATCGTTCGGCTCTTTACAGTTTTAGCTTGGAATGTAGAGAGTTCCTGGAGTAAGTAATCAAATTCTTACGCTGACCCATCACGAAGACATACAGCAGCATGCATACTGAAGACCAGAGGTCACGACAGTAACCACAATAGCTATTGAGCAACTGCTAACCTACGAGAGTTCCGCCATTGTCCAAGTTAATGTTGTGAAACCCGCTAATGAGCAAACACTACAAAGGTAAGCTCGTCTATCAGGAATAACTGCAGACCAGATCACTCAGGTAAATCCCGGGTGCCTGAAACCCGTGTATACCTAAAGGAGGTATACCCCTGCGGTTGTCTCTCATTTAGCACTACCCAGAGGATAAGTGTGGCTTGAGCTAGTGGCCACGGATGAGAGAGACGTTGTCCCCCTCTATGGGTAAGTTACCCTAATCTTTCTCCTTTTATATTATACATTTGTTTGTAGATCCCTTAAGTATTTTTTAATAACCCAAAGTGTCTAAAGCGTATCAACGAAAACTTTTTTTTATGTATTTTTCCAAGGAAAAACAAATGCGAAAACAAATCCAATTATTTATTATCATTTCATTCTCTTCCTAGGGGTAGTATGAAGCAAGCAACCTCCGGTGAATGGCCCGAGGGGGGTTGGTGAGCACAACAGAAAAGTCCCGGCACGTATCACCGCAGACGAGTGCACTCGGAATGAACAATCAATTTCACCAGAGAGTGAGGCACGCTGCTATCTGTTACCGCGGCCGCATCTTCCACGGCTGCTGAACCGCACCAAGACAAACAGATCGTCGTGCGTGACGAGATCGCGCAGTGTAAACACCTCCTGTTTTGGGACGCGTTCAATCGGGGAGATAAAGCAGAATGGACGAAGCAACAGCCCGGCTTAATGACGGTCGTGTCAGCAGACATTAGCATCTCTGTCATGGTTCCACTTGCATCTTCAGATAATGTCTTCATTTAGTCGGTGGATGATTGATAGCAGGGACACTTCGATTAGTCGAAATTATCATTGGCATCTTGTTTTTAACGGTCTGTAATAAATATTTACAAATAGGATGAATTTTATTTTCAATTATTAGTCGATTTATTATTATTTTTTATTCTAGTAGTGTAGGTTTGAAACTTATCACACAATGATCCATAGAGAAAATTTTTTGAAGTCCATGGTGACTTTACCAGTTTTTTTAGATTATAACTCTTCTGAAATTGGAAAACTTTTTAAGCCAAAAAATGACAGACAGAATATGAATTTAATGGGGATATAGTTTGAATGCTTATTTGAGTATTTATTTAGAAATTGTATATTTGGTGTACATCTAATAGAGTATTGGAATAAAGGCAGTGAAGATTAGTTTTCTTGATCTTTGATAAGAAATCCTCCCAAAACATGACTTTGGGTCTTATCACCGCACATCACATTTTTCAAAGTGTAATATAGGAGGTGGATAAATGTTATATTTGTTTGGAAGGTGTTGCTTCCTAGACAGTTTAGCATGGGTAACAAGCTTACACCCCTGTCATACTGAAAGGCAATCAGGAAGAAAATTTGTATAATTCATTTGACCAAGTGGAATGCTTCCAACTCGTTAACTCTAATAACTTAGCCATAGTTATCCTTATATGAGTTACTAATAAATTTATATTTCATGAACAGCAAAGAAATGCAGGACTGAAATGAACTGCATAGAAATATATCTACACGCGTAACGAGAACGGGAGGTGCGAACATCTAAAGTTTGGAACATGTTCAATCCAGAAGCTAAGAAGAATGAAAGCAACAATAGTCAACTTAATTACAGTCTTATGAAGAGCTGTTAGCACCACTATCATGGTTCCAGTCATATCGTCAGATAATGTTTTCATTTAGTCAGTTGAAAATTCATAGAAGGTACTCAGTCAAAATTTTTAGCAAAATCTCTTTTTTCAATAGTTATAGTAATTATTAACAAATAGAATGTTGTGTTTTACGAATATATTTATTCCTGGCCTCAATTTCAAGTCCCAGAATTCCAATAGTTGGGGACTTGAACTTATTTTAGGAAGAACCCTCACTGTGGATCTTACCAGCCCAAATTACATTTTACCGAATGCACTAAAGGGGGTAGATTCATATTCAACCCGTTTCATCAAAGGAAGTGATTGTATATACAAGCCTTCAAAACCAAAACTTGAGAATGTCTTTTAAATATTTATTTTGAGACATCGCAATTACACAGCAAAATAATAAATATAAAAGAGAAGTACTGCCAACCTTTGGGCAAACTAAACACATTTTCATAGGCTACAAATGCACCACAAGATGCCGTTAGAAGGCTTACACAATACACTGATAACAGAGAACTCTCTGCAAAAATCTGTCATGTACTGCCCATTATTATTATAAGCAAAATAAAGAACTTTAATACAATTTACATTCAGAATACGGCGGTTCAAACAGTGATGATTACCTGATTGTTCTTCAGGGCTAATAAGTTTACATTCGTGTCATCCTGAGGGGAACCAGAAGTAAATCTCAGAAAACTGACCAAATAAAACTGAATGATTGGTTAGTTTTTTCGTTTAGAGAATTACGGTATACTTTTCTAATATACGAGGGCTAATGAGACCACACTCTACTACTTAAAGCAGATTCCGAACCGTTGTGGACATTCATGCCAGCAGTGTAATTCGAACCCAGGAATTCTGGTATCGAAGAGCAGCGTCCTAAGCATTCAACCATCGTTCGGACTAAATCGAAGGGATCTACCATACTTAAAAGAATCCCTTTTACTCGCTTTGTTGTAGTTCATTAGATATGAACAGCTATTGAATTCAAAATTTAAGAATTCATATAAATAAAAAAATTTATTGAAAGAAAATTATATTACCCAAGTTTCAGAAAGAAAATACTTCAAAATACATCATAGCCTTCTATTAAAGAAATTTCGCAGATTAATTCTTAGTGAAAAGAAAAAACACACACAGTTACTACATTCCGTCACGTTGGGCTTAATCTTAATTCCATATCATTCTTCCGTTTCAGATTTTCGCCAAACTCACTGTAGGATGACTCGCTTGTACTCGTATTTAGTAATTTGCTCAACGATGCTTCTTTGCACAATTGCACAATCTCATGCACAATTGATGAAACGGTCCATTATCATTCTTTCCAAATGAATGGTCGTCAGGATAAGATATATTCCTACGACTAGTGCTCAAAATAAGATTATCTTCAACACACGTGCTTGTGGATTAATAATATTATGATACCACAGATATTTAAGAGAGAACAATAACTTTCAAAGACATTTCATGAAATCAAGAGCCATTGAATGACTTTAAGCTTATGTTATTGTCTTAAGCTTTTAAATGGTTTTATCACTGATGGTTAAAACCTTGATGCATTTATACTAAGATTAAACTAACACTGACAAGGCTACTACTAACAGCATATTTCAGTGTTTCTCAACCTCTATTTAGTTGACAACATACTAAAAATATCTTGAATAATTTGAGGTACAATTAAAAAAAATTATATCTAGTAAAACCTTAATATAAAAGAGGTTTACAAAATAACACAAAAGTCCAATTTAGGGAGGTTCACAAAAGTCCAATTTAGGGTCTACTTGATGTAAAAAAATTAGCTTCTAATATGCACATTTCAAAAGTTATTTTCCAGTTACTCGAATACATATTTTTTTTACTTATACATTTTGGTTTTTTTTAAGTATTACGTCATACGACAAAACTAAATAATTTTTATAAAGTTAGATCTTTTTAATCATCTATGAAATAATTTATTCTAAATAGAGCAGAGCATTTAATTTTATATTGAATTTACTCTAGGGTGTGAAAATAAGAATTTTTCCGATCGAAAGGTACTATGTCTTTGTAAAACAGCAGTTTTTTAAATATTTTTTATAAAGTTAGATATTTTTAAACATCTATGAAATATGTTATTCTAAATAGAGCAGAGCATTTAATTTTGTATTGAATTACACTAGGGTGTTAAAATAAGGATTTTTTTCCCATCGAAAGGTACTATATCCTTGAAAAACAGGGATCTTCAAACTTTAAAGACTGAAGCAACTCCGGAATTATATGATCCTCTGGTAGAATCCTGTTCTTTTCTCCAAAGATAATGATGTTATGTTATAAAGATGCTAGTACTATAAATAAAAATAAGAAAGAGTGATTTTGTAATTTGCATAATGTTATTTAACTAATAATAAAAACGTGTACAACTTGTGTGACAAACACCTATATCATCGAGTGTAAAGAACAAGAATGCCCTTAGATATTTTTTTACACAAACAAATGAAATTAACTGCCCAGATGTTATTTTCAATCATATTTCATATTCTGCATTAAGATATTCCTTTCTTGTTCACACACATATGGGAAACGCTTTTCACGTAAACAAGTTGTTCTAGAGGACATAAAAATAGTAATGGCTGGTAGTAGAAGTTTCCAGCAAAATTTGTGTTCTACAGACAATGAGTACTAGATTTTAACATCATCATTTGGTATTCTGAAGAAAGGCCAATTAAAATCTACATCCTAATTGGTAGAAAAATTACCATAAAAAAGAGTAGAATGTTAGAGCACAACCAGAACATAATACAGAGCCGGACCTTGAACTTTTAATGCCGTAAGAAATTTTTAAAAAATGGAACCTGTCAAATTTAGAAAACAAAAAGTTTTTAAAAATAATTAAGAAGAACTATAAAAGAGTAATGTTTTAACCAGAAAAATGACATAAAGTTGAATTAAGACGATAGTAGCAATGAGAATTTTCGGAGAATTGTTTAATTGAAAAACTAAATTTACAATTTCAATGAACTAATGACAGTTAATTTGCAAACTAAGACTAGTACTTATTACAGGAATACCCACAATCTTCTTTATTCCTGTTACACATGAAAATGTATGCTAAGTGTGGTTTGCGATGTATCCAAACTACAGGAATGACTAGAAGCCTGTTCATCCCTGTTTCATTTTATTTTACTACTTATTTATTTTCTGGATTCAAGCAACAGAAATATATTTTTGTAGATGTGATTATTTCTATTTCTTTACTGCATTGTTGTACAAGCGGTTATGCTATTCCTAAATTTTGCCATCGTAGACCCTACCATCTATGCTCGGCCCTGCAGAATGTATGCATTCAAATATAAATCTTGTTTCAGAGAAGTCAAGCTAATTTCATAAAGCTTATGGATTTAATATATAACTGCAGTTTTTATCCCATTTGTTTGCACTTTGTATCATGTGACATCCAAATTTATCAAGACAAACTAGTTTGGAAATAGTTGCCTTAAATTACTAAGTATCTTTACTAGCTTTTGCATAAAATTTAAAAACCATCTACATTTATATTGTATGGTTTGGAAACACTGAATTACATTTAATACTAATATCAAAACTTATATAGTCTTTGGAAACCACTAAGCGATTTGGAAAAAGATTCAATCTTCCAGAAAATGAGTTCCAGTCTGAAACGAATCTTCTTAAGAAGATCTCTGAATGATAGGCATCTTTGAAAGATAAAATTTCTGATTTTCATTGTAATCGTTTTACGTAAAGCAAACATTCTATTGTATTACGCTTCAAAGAACACCGAAACAAAAATTGCCAACGTCAAACAGTTTCTTACAGAGAAAAAAATAATTAAGAAAACTAATTTAATCTTCCTTGCCACTCCTATTTACTACCTATACTAAGAAAAAAATATTTCTGGGGGTAAACTATTTTTGCTTCTTATTTCTACATACCTTTGACTTTCGTAATTATTCTAACCACAGAACGGACTAAATCTGGGTTTCTTAAACACCTCTGTGGCATTGGAGTTCTTCATAACTCCGTAAAGGCATATTGTGTTCCTTAATGCTTCACGGACTCCATTCTTATGTCGTTACTTCCTTTAACATTGTATTCTGGTGGGCCGACAATCATTCTGAATAGCTCAATCCGGAGACGTACAACCTGATTTTAGTTCTTCCAAAGAAAGATCTGCAGATTTCTGGATATTTTTCTTATAGCTGTTGTTCTTAAATAGAAAATCAAAAGTACGAAACAACCGTAGAAAAATTTTATTTATCACAGAAATAGAGTTGCTGAAATCCGTGTTTTAGTTTTAAGACAATTAAAGAATGTTTTCTTTTATTTATTACTTTTTTATAATATATAAATCCGAACCACGTCTACCGATTAAAGAAGCTCTTTTCAGTGCAGCAAATATGTCTATTTGGTAAAGAGTCATTTTGTCGAAGCGATAGGGAAAGCTGGGTCGGTTTTAACTGATTATACTGATAGCACAAAGTATTCTTATCCCTACAAGGCAACTTTTTCTAACGAGTGGCTTGGTTTGGAACGTTACGGTCTAATGTTTATTGTAGGAGACTAACGACTAGAGTGTAGATCAATTGTTTATGGTACACTGGCGTGAGACACAAGTCTGGTAGTCTATAATCATCGTTTATTCCTGAATTAAAAGTAATTAATTTGGAGAGAGACACTCTGTCAGTCACTTATTAAAAAGGGCCTCTCCTACTGTGTAAATCATTGCCAAATTGGAGAATGTATCCTTTCCCTTTTGATCATCCTCAGGAGAAAGATGTGCTCCTGACGCTACACACTTTACCTATTCTAAACTATAGAGGCAAATTCAAGTGCACCAGGATTTTTTAAGATTAAATGATTAAAAAATAAAAACCTGTAATTATTTTCTCTATATGTTTCTTATAAATCCCAATAAAGATGTCAATTTTAGAGTATTTATTTAACAACCTTTATATCCCAATAAAGAGTGTTACACAAATTAAATGACAGATCATTTGCGTTACTGTGAGAAAGATGTATTCCTGATCCCACATCCTTTTTCTATTATAAACTATAGGGGTAATTCAAGTGCACTAGGATTTTTCAACTCACATATTCATTTTGCATGCCTTCCAGTTATATAGACAGAAGCAGCAACTCACTTGTGATTTTATATATTACCACTCCATCGTGTCAAGCTCACCGAGGAAGATTAAAATACAAAAATCTGTAGTTGTTTCCCTAGATTTTCTTTAAAAATTCTCACAAAGATGTCATTTTTACAGTAATTATTTAATAACTTATATTTATATTACAGAAAAGTGCTACAAATTAAATAACATCATTTGTCGTCATTGTGGCTTTCACTCCAAATCATCAAAGTGCCCTTTGTATTTGATCCTAAACTAAGTATTTTGCAATCAAGTACTTTATATTACACCTTATGTAACGATTGTGTTCAAAATTTGATTATAGTATACCATTTTGGTATTAAATTCTTATAATAAATTTCAGGCATCCAGGTTATTTTCATTTTTTAGTGGTCGTGTTTACACTCGAGGACACTCATGCATGGGTGTAATTTCCAGAAATAGTTTATCTGTGGTCTAAAATGGCAACAAGCATCAAAACTTTGAGATTGAAACTTTTGACGATTTGAGAATGCTTCACATACGAGGAACTAAAAAAAAAGACATTTAGAACAAAGAACATCAAACTCCATTAAAATATCCAATAAACGAACAATTATCGTGCTGCTAAATATTAAAATTTCCATGAGAAAAAAATATACCTTCTTTCTCTACATTTAGAAAAAAAATAAACAGCCTTTCATGCAAATGATAATAAGAATCAAAATCAACCCATCATCGTCTTTATTCCGAGGACCATCCAAAGCTAACTTTCCAACCCTCCTTTTCATTTAGAATATTTTTTTTCTTTCAGAATTCGACTTAATAAGTTGCTTTGAGGACCTTTTGGCACGATCCCTGCCTATCCTTTGTTTATACCTCATACTCGCTACGGAATGAATACATATTCCACGTTCTAAGAAGTTAGTTGTTAGCTGACTGTCTGTTGCTCCTTCTAATAAGCTGAAGCCTTATTTTTCCATACAAGCAGAAGCTAATTATCTGTTGCAACACCTCTGTAATTATAATCATTATGAACTTTCATAATCGCCATATATTCCCCTACCTTTTATGCAACACTAATATATCAATAAGATGGAAGACAGTAATTCGCCGTTTTCACTTATGATGACAGTCCCGTTTGATTACATTTTTCAACACCCTTTCCTTGCTGGCCGGTGCAGCTTTTTAATCCTTTCATTCAATGAAGGTTGTTGATGTCTAACTGTCTGGATAAAAAACTGCTACGCATGCATGCATTCTCCTTATTCTTTGAGCAAAATCCATTGGGGGTTAGAGAAAACAAACAGTTTCAATCGCAACGATATTTTCTCTTGAATTAATAATAATAATAAAAAAAACAAATTAGAATCAATCTTCAAAATGTCTAATTAATGTTAATAACAAAAGAGGCTTTATTTTCTTAAGTAATAAATCTTTTTTTTATATACCCAGAGGCAAAAGTGAGAATTTAATGAGATGCACTGAATAAATCGACGTCAATGGTTTTTTTTAATAGATAACTGCATTGTCAGACAGAATGAGAGGCAAAATTAACTGTAGGTATCTCATTAGTTGGGAAACTGTATGTATGTTCTGATCTCCATTTATTTTACGTTCTATGAAGAATAGAACCAATTTGTTTTGAATTGAAAGTCAATAGATGCCATTTTCCGGCTATTTAATAATGATGTTCGTAAAATAAAATTGGAAAAAATATGACTAGTTCACCTCTGTATAAGTTTTACATGTAATTTAAGAAAACTCTAGAATTGTTTTAGATTCAAAAATGGGAATAATTTTTATAAACACTTTTCGGGCTGATAATTTCTATTATCAGAAAAATTGGAGGAAAAATAAGCTACAATTAAGGGAATGAGATGTGTGACCTTTATTTGTTGGAAAGATCATGTGAGTTGCTGCTATTGTTATTGCCATTGCAACCTGGACGAGCTAAGCACGTCGGCCAGGGGCCACACGAATGAAGGAGAAGAAATGCGTCTTTCATTTGACGAGGATCACAAGGGTGAAAGAACATCTTAGCTTAAGTGGATCCTCATTTTAGAAGTAGATGCCAAGCAGAAGCCCCCCCCCCCAGGCTTACCCTGCCACCCTCAGAAATATCGTTTGAGAACTTGGGAGACATTGTGATCACAAACATATTTTAAGCGCCCCAGTCACCATTAAAGAATACGGAGGATCTTAAGCCCACTCGAGCCCCAAACCTGCAAATCTCCGGTTACGAGATTGTTGCCTTTACCGACTGAACTACCGCTGTTCTCCTCTGTAAGTAAAATAACAAGTATCCTCTGCTTTATTTTCTAAATAATTGCTTCTAAACCACATGTTTCATGGTATTCCTTAAAGGATTACATAATTTTAATCATCCTTTTTTAACTATAGATACATTGTTTCCATAAATTCTAAACCAAAATTTTAGTATTTTTTGAATGTATATCAAGCATGTTATCTCCCGCTTTTAAGAAGAAATACAAATCCAATTGTATTATGTCCACTCTAAAGATGTCCAGAAACCCCTATGCAGCTCATCTAAACGGTTAAGCCGGAATAGAACCTGTTAGGAATAATTTAAATCGACATAGAATAGGTTAAGAATAGTTGGAATAGAGTCCGAATTAATTCAAACTTAACCCCTTCCCTGTTTTGCTTGTACGAGCACAGCTTTCGGGCCTTTACTGATTTGCCCGTACGGCTTACGGGCAATCTGATTTCTATTTCGCTTGCACTGTTGCCGTATTTTTTCATATTTTAGTAACAAATTATTCGTTTAGATGTCCAGTAAATGATAGTTTGCAGTTTATTGTATTTTCTACTCTGATTGGTTCAAAAGTGCGGGTTTTTTCGCATGTTTTGTATCAGAAGAAGAATTGTTATCTTTCAGTGTATAGCTTTCTGGTTATATTTTACTAATTGTCTGATAATTTTATTGATGTAAGAGTTGAATAATATATTTCTACTTTTAAATAATGGATAATTCAGAGCGTATGGAGCTAATTTCTCGTGATTCGAACTGTGACTCGAAATCAGAAACTGAATTATCTGTAAATGATAGTAGCGAAAGTTTACTAGATGACCTGCATAGTAGTGACTGTGATAGTAGTACAGATGGAATCAGTCAAGCAAGACAATTTTTTAAAATTAGTTGTGATAATCCTTCGGATCTGCCTCCTAGATTTGCCTTCACTGGAATTCCAAAAATTAACTTGGATATCGATGAGACTAAAGGTAAACTTCCCCCGGGCTGGGCAAGGTTGACTCAGCCTTTCATCCCTTCAGTGGGTAGAGAAATTGAGGACCAAGCATGCTTGGGAACTAAATACTGGGGGTTCCGCTTAAGGTTGACCACCTAACCGGAACTTTGCACTCCAGGGCCTTTGGTCACACAAACGGAGATTGGCACCGTAAGCCTTGGCCCCCTAGGGGCTGTTGCGCATTTTAAATATAAAAAAAGGTAAACTTCAGTTCTATGAGGCTTTCATAGAAAGAAAAAAAGTTATAATAAATGCTTAAAAATATTAGAAATGTTAATTTTAATAACATATCTTTACTTAAAAATGTAAAATGAGCAAAATGTATAATGAGCAAAATTAAAAAGAATTTGCTCTCGGCTCTTCCCAACAGAAGTCCAAACTAAAGCTGCATCACATAAAAAACAACAAATCCTGGGATAGTTACCCAAACAACCTACCTTAATGAAATAACATAATTTTGGTAGAGTACTGAGATTTGTTGTCCGCCTTATATTTAGCATGGACACGACACACACAAAATCAAAACGATCGTTTTGATTTTGTGTACATCTAGAGTGTGTTGTAAATCTATAGCTATTATACTGGGAAATAAATTCTCAGTTTCTAAGAAATGTTTAGATTTTAATACATATTTCATCGTACGCGTGTTCTTTCTTGATATCTCAAACGACGGCCATATTTTATTTTTTTATGCAAATAGGGTCTACATTGTCAGCTTTTGTCACAATAAGAATAACTACAACTATTATTGGCTATCGTTCACCACATTGAGAAGGAGGAAGTGGTCCCTCCTTTAATAAGCCTCTAGTGTCATTATTCCAAATATCAATACAATTCAGAGCCTTCTACCAAGAGTTGTTTTTAAACAGGAAAAGGTAAGGATGAAATATATAGGATCCACAAAAGATTGCGTGCAATAATGTACTCTAGAATGTAACTGCTAGTAAAGATGAGGCGACTGGCTACCAGGCACACACATATAACAGTAATACGTAACTCGAATACGTAAATTAAGCTAAACAAAAGTTGTGTTGTTTCGAGTTCTGGAAATCCCAAGTTGAGTTGTCAAATATTCCTTTTATTCCCCAGAGCGTATAATCTAACAAACAAATGCGTCGTGTTTCTTAGTAATACCTGTAGACATCCATATCTTGTTCACCCTAGTAAAACTGACGGAGCAAAGTCAAGTGACAGTCTCTGAAAAACGAAAAGCCCTATCTAGGATACAGATACTTAAAATCCCCTATATAATAATAGCCTAAGTTGTCTGTCCGCGAATTTATGAAGCGGTTAGACCTGGAATGGATATAGGTATCCATATTGGATTTTTTATGAGTTAGGGTTAGCAAAATTCAAAGCGAATTCGAAATCCACCTCATCCCCCCCTTTTCGAGAGTTTAATGCTATTATTTTAAGCCTTATTCTTCCTTTTATTCTATACTAAATTCATTATTGATAGGATGAAGAAGGCGGGGCGCAATATATAAATTTCTGTACTGTTTTTACTTGACCCATTCCTTCTAGCCATTTCCTTTATCACGCGTAAGCTGGCACATGGGGTAGAGTGTCTGCCCATTTGATCTTCGTACTTCTCGGTTTGATGGTTCTGCCCCCGAGGTAGCCGAAATTTCTAAATTTCTAATTAATTTAATAATTTCTTATTTTTCTTTTGAATTCTTATTCCTAAAATTGTTTTATTATTTTTAAAGTTTTATTATTTAAAAAAATTTTTTTTTACCATTTTTCAAATTTTTAGGATTTTTATTATTTTTGTTTTATTAAATTCACGTATTACCATTATTATATCAAGCGCCATATTAAGAGCAGTAAATTAAATGTATCAACTTATCACATAATAAATAGGTAAAAATAACAATTTTTTCTAACATTATGACGTCATTCGTTTAACCATCTCATTTAATCATTTATTTTAGATTATTTAAATATCTTCTGCATTATTTACATACGTTTTATC
Source organism: Pardosa pseudoannulata (assembly GCA_032207245.1). Classification (NCBI taxonomy): domain Eukaryota; kingdom Metazoa; phylum Arthropoda; class Arachnida; order Araneae; family Lycosidae; genus Pardosa; species Pardosa pseudoannulata. The sequence continues at coordinate 36,692,878 of CM063498.1, forward strand.
ACTAAACTTAGATATTAACGTAAATAATTTTCTTAAGGTAATATTTTATTGCAAAATAATTCTCAGCCAAAAACTTTACTGATCCTGTCATATGACGGGTTATATGCTAGTATTGATAGAGATGTTAAAAAAAAAAAAAAAAAAATTATGATGCAAAAGAGTTAGGATTCAAAGATAATTTGTGTTTCTTATTGCTGTGGTGTAGTACATTGCTGTTGTTATTTCAAAGCCATTAATAACCCAAGTTTGCTTTATATCGTCTTTAATTATAGTAAAATGCCACTGATCTATATTACAATATTCTAATATAGAACAAAAGACTAGGAAATATGCTAAAAAATATATATATAAAAAAATTAAAAAGCAAAAGCACTCCACGTGCTACACCTGAAAGAAAAAATTGTCAAAGTCCACTCTTTTCCTTCCTTCTGAACTACTCCAACAACCTTATACTTTTTCCATTATCCTGTGCTGATGTGTTCGTTGTTCCATTGTCCTGTGCACAATGCGTCCTTTCCCGGCTCTGTCTAGAAGGACCGGGGCTCCAAGGATGGTCCTGAATCGCCTTCTGGACACCAATCACAATTCTCCAAAACTTGGTGAAGTTTAAGTGCAATCGTTTTCACACAACACGCTTCCTGGAGTAGCAAAAAAATACTTGGGCATGCAACCCACAACGTGCGAGTGCGGCGAGCAACTCAGTTTCGCAAACCTTATGTAAAACATAGCTGCACTCTCACACTTATGAAGATAATCATTTTACTGCTAACAATAACTAGCTATCGATATAATTAATAAATTCTCGGTACCAAGGTACTTGTTTACACTACAAATTCTACCATATAATCTTTACTACTTTGTAAAACAAGTTTCTAGACAATATTCAGATATGATATGAATATCTTACTGATATAATTGTCAATTAATTCTCTTGATTTGTCCATATCAAACGAAATTCTTAAAGGTATTTGATTGGTTTGATCGGAGTGTTATAGTATAACTTTCCTTTACAACACAAGAGCTGATTAGAACAGGATTTACAGCTTAAACTAGATTCTGCATGGTTTTGAACATTCATAGTAACAACGGAATTGGAACTTAGGAACTTCAAAATCAATAAGCAATGCACTACCCATTCCGCCATCATTCTGCCTAACTTCATTTGAAGATGATAATTCAAGATAATTAATCTTTAGCAAAGTATAAATGTTTAAATCCAAAGTAAATTATCATTATGATGTTTTATTGAAGATTTTATTAATCAATTATACATGAATTTACGTAATGGGATCTGTATGATTTTGACCAATTTTCATTAGGTAGTTTACATTAGTTTATTTTGTAATTTCTGAATGATTTGCATGAAACATTCTAGGTAGTCATAACCCGATTATTATTCAAATTTATGTCTGCTTCAACAATTTGTGTTTAGAAAATATTCATCAGATTCTAACTACGGTCGCAATTATCAGTTTAAAGTCTCTGTAAACTCCAGCTGACTTTACAATAGAATACGAAGAAAAAAGGGAAGATTCTTTTTTACCAAGCAGAATGTAAACGTTTTCTTTCTCCCTCTGTCCGTAAGCCAATTTATCTTCTCCGGCAAATGTGGCATTAAGTGATAGCTGTTGCTCGATTGAATTATTGCTCATTCTCTCTGCAGATCTTTTGCTAGCCTTAGGTGACATTGAAATTAGCTTTTAGCATAAAGGTGGTCTTCATGTAGCATCTCGCACGCTGTTAAAATGATGATTCAGATGTGTTATTATGCGCTACCCCAAGGAACGTGTGGAAAATTACGATTAAATAAAATTCTCTGCACTGACACTATTTAAGGTGTGGAATAATCACTGACATGCGTCTGACTGCTGCTTTAAGTTGGGACCTCATATATTAAGACACCGTATTAATGAAATGTCTGTTGCATATAGAATAATGCCTGAAGGATGACTTTTTAAAAATATCCGACATTAAAAACCGATAGGAATGTAGTTATCTATTTTTTATTTCATTAAAATACTTGTAATACAGTGGAACCTTGATCCATTGCCCCCGAATTATTCGTTTTCTTGCACTGATCCTTCGATTCATTTGGTAAAGATTTTACAGTCAGTAAAAGCAAACTCTTAGATTTAGCTTTTTCTGTTTAATTCGATATTTGAACACATTGCATGCGGGACAAGTACTAGTATGTTTTCTGACGACTGATACTTGATCGCGGGTCACGTTCTAGTACTGGTTAGTGTAACAACATCGTTTGTATGTGGGTTCAAAAATAACGATATATATACAGGAAAACGAAACTGAATGTTCTTGTCTACTACATAGATTCTGGAAAAATTTAGACAAATAAAAACTAGTTTTTACATCAGTTGATGCGGAACCACAGAAAGGGAAAAAATTAAAACTATATACTACTATTTCTATTTGATTTTTCATATTTACGATACTATTATAAATTTATCCACTAAAAATATATTTTTTGTTTACAAAAATCTTATGGTTGTTATTTATATATTTCTATTTATATATTTGTTTATATATTTCAATATAAAATACGGGAAGTTGGTTAAAAAATTAAATAATTTTCTATCTATTGAGATTTAACTGAATAACTAAATTTACTCGCAAAACGCCCGCTCCCGGTACAATTCCGCTGCTAAATTTTAAAATTTTGGCATACTTTGTATCTAGATAATAAATAAAACTATTAATAAATATTTTTACATAAATTATTTTACATAATTTTTAAACAACATAGTCCTCATTTCGATATGAAAAAACAGAGTCAAAGTAAAACTCATACACTATACAGCTTATATATGCTTAAAAAATTAATTTTTCAGTTTAGTACCTTATTGAGTAATATCAAAGTCTCACAACATGTTATTTTTTCATGATTTTCAGTTTTAAAATCTCGTATTTAATAGAAAAGCATAATATACGAATTTAACCTTGGTTAACCGTATACATATAAAATCAATTTTATCTTTTCTACATACTTTTGTCGTGGAAACACTTTAGTGTCGCTGCTTTGTAATTTCATGTTTCCTTTTAACAGAACTTATGAAAGAACTGGGATAGCTGGAGAATGATACCGGGATAATTGGGATTAGGAGAGAATTGGAATATGATTTTTTTCTTTTTTGTGTATAAGAATGTTTAAAAGTAGCATGGATGGTTCAAAAACTTCTGGCTCATCGGGGGTTTTCATATAGATCCCAAGAGCGTTAGTAACAACTAGTGGGATCACAACAGTGGAGAACCTATGCATAGGCAGGAGGAAAGATAAGAAAATAGGAGGATGACGAGGACAAGCCTTAATCAATATCTATATTTTCATTTTATCCAAATTAAAGTAATTTAAATTGGTTCACAATGGCAGTTGTAGTGTATCCATGCTTAGACAAGAAGCAAGATGAGATAGGGATGGAGGAAGATGAAGAACCTTAATCAGTACCGAGATTATCGCCTTATCAAAATCAATTAAATTTGTGCATAAAAACAGTGATAGCGTACCTATGAATAGAAACACCATGAGAAAGGGGAGAGAAAAGGGAATGATGAACTTTAATGAGTACCGAGATTTTCGTTTTATCAAAATCACCATAAATACTATGACAGTGATATTGTACTTACAGATGTAGAAGCGACAGACAGCTCATTCTTTGATGTCGGGCAATCAAATAAAGCAGATATAATTTACAAAATATCTTTTAAGTATTAAATTTCATTCTAAATATAAGTTATTCCTTTCCTTAAATAAAACTTTGGCTGGCACATTAGATATCTTGGGATCTTGGGGATATCTAACTGGTTGTGTCCCAAGCAGAGTGATCGAGCTGTTCAGTTTTTATGTCGAGAACACCCAGCATTTGCCAAGTGTTGCGGACCACTGATGGTGATCCATGGACTGCCGATTTTGGTTTGGTTTGGTTTTGGAGTGCTATGGTCTACTTTTTGCAACACGAGGGTGTCAAACCAAAGACTTCACCCGTTTTGCAGACTTTTATATTTATATCTTTATTTATTCACAATCTGGTGAAGCACATATAATGTATGTAGTCTTAATATGAAGTCGATGGAATAGGGAAAAAAATGTTGGTGCTACAGCCCCTTTTTACAGTGTTGTAATTTTAGAGTATTGAACCGCTGAGGCATTAGAATTGGCTAGAAAAGCTAGCAAAAATCCGAAAATAACGTGAATAACTCCAAGACATTTACAACTTGCTATTCGTGGAGAGGAAGAACCTGATTCACTTATTAAAGCAACTAACGCTGATGGCGCTTTTCTCAGATGCAAGAGTTGAAATTTTTCTGTCTCTGCTCAAGTTCTGCGTTCGCTTCCTATTCTTCTCTGAAGGGGGGTTCCAATCTTCCGAGTGAAGTCTCCGAAAAAACTCTTGCTCTCGAAAAACTCGAAAAAACCAAAGGCCAAAGACGACTGACCCACGTCAGTCACTCCTTCTGTCCAATGGGGTCGAAGGGGGGGGTCACTGACATCGCCCTTGTCCCTCGGTCAGCAGTGTAACTCCCGTTACAGAGGGCTAATGAGACCGGGACCTACAGCTTAAAGCCGATTCCAAACGGCTACAAACATCTATGCCACAGTACCTATGAACTTCGGTACCGAAGGCCAGCACTCTAACCAATCGGCCATCGTTCGGCTGATCAACTGTCGAAGTCACGCATGATCAGTTTTATTAACACAACTACATCGCACATCTCCTCTTTTTATGTAAATAATACATTTTACAATAGGCACATTACTATAATAATAGTCCAATATTGAATCATATATGATTAGAATAAAAATTAGAGGATGTGTTATCGTGCAGCTTGAGATTTATCTACATAAAATAAAAGAATCGCTATAGCGGTGCTTGGGTCTTTTCATACCCATCTAGAAATAGCGCGGTTGCTCCATTAGGGATTCCTCGACAGTGTTTTTTCAAATCCCCCTAGGACGCAAACGGTAAATCTGTAACGAGATTTTCGCCAAATCAAAATTAATTAAATCTGTGAACAAAAACAATGATAGTGTACCTATGCACAGACCAGAAGAAAGGGTAGGGAAAACTGGTGATGAACTATAATGAGTAGCAAGATTTTTGTTTTATCAAAATCAACATAAATACAATGACAGTGATAGTGACCTTGCAGATGTAGAGGCTAGATCACTAATTCTTTGCAGATAGGCAATCAAAAAAGCGGATATCATTTACAAAACATCTTTTAAGCATTAAATTTCATTCTAAATATAAATTATTCTTTTTTTAATAAAATTCTGGCAGACATGTTAGATATATAACACCAATAGGTTGGCTGAAACCGGTCCAGTAAGTTATATTTTATAAAATGTTAAATACTTTCAATTAGTATAGTAAATAATTACTGTATTCATAGTCATACATTTTATTAATTTTCTACATTCATTTTTCTCATCCATTGTTTTTCCTTTCCGTCCACTCGAAAGCGATGGATCGAGGTTCAGTTGCTTTTTTTATAAAATAAAACATTGCCATAGATAGAATATTATATTATATTATGTAAAGAAAACTTCATTGGATGAACAATCTAAAACGATGGAATGGTTTTATTTCTAGTGTTTTTTGAAAGCTCATAAAATGGAGAGTACAGTCTAAAAAATAAAGGGAAAGATTAATGGTTCTAAGGTCAGGATGTTATGACCTTCGCTATATCGATGACTTGATCAGAACGAATAAAAAGTTTTTAAGGGATTATGAAGTCCGTTTTCTCTACGGAATATAGAGGAAAGAAGGAAAACAGGTGGTTTTGAAGAAGTGATGAATTAAATTAGTTTGCAGGTGCTCTTAGTTCTTCATCTATCCGTTGATTTTTTATTTCTTTACATTTTCTTCTATCGAATACATTAAACGCTGCTGAAAAAAGCTCTATTAAATTGCTTCCAATGTTCTCTCTAAGCACAATGCTACTAAACTCTGGTAATTCAGGATTTTTCCCTTCTAAATTTTACACCAGATTTTCGTTTTAGTACAGTTTAATATTTCTAGATATGAACAAGAGAAAATTTACAGATAGTTAAATGATTCGTTGTACGCAAAGTTTAGTTTGGTTTTGGAGAGCTACTTTTTTACTACACGAGAGTTAATGAGATCAGGTTCTACTGCTTAAAACTGATTACGTACACCTACGAACATCCATGTCAGCAGTGGGATTCGAAAACTCTAATTCCATACACAAAACTTTAATTATCTATGTAATTCAAAGTTAAACAACTTAAATTTCGAAGACCAAAATTTAATTTATGGACTATAACCAGGAGCCAGATTGGGTGTTTCTATCATAACATAGGCCAGAAGGATTGCTACCCCTTCACATAAAGTGATTTAGGGAAAAAACAGCGACATTTAAACTTATGTACTTGAATTGTAAGTTGCACAAATATTATATAAAATATATATTTAAGTGTTCACCAAGTGGTTCAATTTATTTCTATACCCTATTATATTCAAAAGCGCTCCTTTTAATAAAAAATCATAATGTAATCACTTAAAATTTGTAATTAAAAGACGGCAACCAATAATTTAGTATTTATTTATGTGCATGCAATATCAGAAATTAATATTTTTTTCACCAATAAAAAACAATAGAAAAAATTCTACTTAACTGAGTAATTATCACGATCGTGGATCAGTTATTTAATCCAATAAAAGTTTATAAAACTAAGTACTAATAATGATATAGCATTTTTACAGGGTCGGTTTTAACAATTTCACTGCGACGAGTATCAGCAGAGACTTTCAAAAGAATTTTTATATCTACTTTGATCATTCCTTATGAGTCACAGTTATGCTTCTAAAATAATACAAAACTAAAATTTTAGGCGAAACAGCAATGATTATTTGTTTGTAGGTTGCACTCCGATTTAACCAGTTTACACAAATTTAAACAGCTTATTCTGAATTATATTTGTTGCAATTACGTTACAAATAAAAACAATTGAAACAAATTAACTTTTAGGGGGGGTAATCTTTTCCTTCTTGTGGTGGTAGTGAAATTGTTCAGGGTGTGCAGACGTTGCCCAGAGGTTCCCATGAGAAATAAAACCCCCATAAAGTGAACAATTTATGAAAAAATGTTACTTTTATAAATGCAAGCAAACTTTAAAAATTATGTTAAAAGCTTTTTTTTCAGTATTTAAAATATCTGCCAAATTATCAAGTTTATCACATTTTATAAATTATTTATAAAAAAAAGATAATAACTTTTTAAATATAAGTAAACTAGATAATCCCTGAAATATTGACCAAATTATGTTGAGCCTTAGTATACATAAGAATTAGTATAAAATTCCGGCATCAACTGTTTGGCTGGTTTCTTTTCTAGTTACTGATAAGACCAACATAACCTGGGGAGAGGGGTGGCCAAGGACAACGGCAAATACCAAAATTTTTTCCCCGAGTTTTGATTCATTAATCAACGAACCGGACTTAGTACAGTCCCAGTCAATATTTTCTTTTATACCCATTTGCTACTTAGATTAAATACATGCGGACATATCTACATGGCCCAGCCCAGCCCAGTTTAAAATAAAACTGGGATGGGCGACGAGTGTTAATTTTATATTTACATAAAGTTCACAGTAGATGGTTTTCCGATCACGTTGGAAGTTTCTCAGTTAGAAATTTCATGTCCTCTTTCACTTAAAATCAATATTACAAACAAAGTTACAACTACAAAATTATAAACGTATTAAGCTTCCAGTTTCAATGCTTAAAAACTATGTGAAAGAAAGTATAAATAAAGATTAGCAAGAACTTTCAGATAAAAGTGGGGAAGGACGAGCTACATATAATATAATATCAAAAGTTGATCACAAATACATTTCGAAAATAATATTTTAAGCTATTTTTTTCACTGGATCTGAGAGTTTCCCAACATACTTGCATAAAATCAAAAAACTAGATTCACCAAATTGTGATTACGGAATAATAGGTAATCCACAGCATTATAGTACAAGTGAAAATGTAAATTTGTTCCTATGTTTATTAAGAAATTGAAAACAAAAAAAAAATAATGTTTTAAAAGAATAAATAAAAATCGCATTCATATTGAAAATTTAAAGGAAATCTGTAATATATTTAATACACACTACTCTTTATTTAAATTCTGATAAAAACTAAAATCGAAAGTAAAAATTAGTATATAAATTTTAAGTAAATTAATAAGTGTATAATTTTGAAATTGATGTTGAAAGGATTTTCCCACCTGCTTAATCTATGGCATAAACCTTTGAGTTAAATGTAGGTTATCTAAGTCTTCTTTTACCAGATATTTGGAACATAATGTAATGCTGTTTATACAGCATTTATCACCTGCTAATTTGTCTTGAAATATTAAAAATGCTATTATGCTAACAAAATAAAGATGGAGCCCACCGACTACTATATCACAAATTTACGCTGTGATAAAATTATCAAAGTATATCGTTACGAGAGGATTATTGTAATAAGATTTAAAAAATATTTTGAAAGAAAATGACAGAGTGTTTTAGCTGAAAAGTAGTAAATAAAATAGGAAAAATAAAATATGAAAAAAAAAGATGTAAAATGTCACAGTTTAATTACACATTAATACATACATATGCGTGTAGGCATCTAATCAATAACTTTGCCCCAGTAGAAAACCAGACAAACCACAGTGAATCAAACGGGAGAGTTAAACAAAAATGTAACATTAAAAACTAAAGAAAATGCAGAAGTCAAAAAAGATAATTAAGATTCAAACGTCATACTGCTTATAACTTTAATAAAAAAATGCACCTAGCTCAAACGTTGAAGCTGCAAAGTAGCATTACTATGTGCCACAACATCTGATTATTCTTCAAGTCCCAGAAGTAGTTCAAGCTCTTATAAAGCTAGTAAAATTCGCATAACAACAGATCTAATTGCTATAAATATCCATCAATTCAAAAACTTAACATAATTGTAATTTTTTTCTCTCGTCGAAAGGTAGAAACAGATATCAAAAACAGAATGTAAATAGATCATAATAGAACATAATAGAAAACAGTACATAAATAGATCATACAGAAAACACACACACACACACACATATATATGTGTGTGTCAGTATGTACGAAATATGTTTTATACATATATTTATATCATCTACACACACTTATATATGTGTATGGTTATGTATATAATGTCGGTTCTGAGCTATTAGCCGCTTGCGTGCAAGATACATGTGTATGTGTGTGTATATGTTTTATACATTTATCTATACCTATACATGCATATATATCTTTGTACATATATTGTGCATCTATACATATATTGTACATATATGTGTATATTATTTTATGCATGTATCTATAAATATATATAACTATATATATATATATATATATATATATATATATATATATATATATATATATATATATATATATATATATATATATATATATATATATATAATGGGCATCTGATCAACGATAAACGAATTCTTGATATTCAGATTAAGTTTATTGCCTTCGTCTGGTATGATACTGTAAGCAAATTATTAATTGCACTGTTGCAGAATAACAAAAATTAACAAAATTCTTTTCAAGCTTGCGACGAAAATGATATTAACTTTTACGCATGTTACAGGTATACAACAGGATGATACAAAGGTGAATATTACTTTGCGGTTGCCTGTAATAACAACTGAGGGAATTGTTTCTACGAACGTACATATTAACCTCTGTGGCTCGTAGTGGAAGCTGTCTAATTAGACGAAAATTATTCTCAAATACATCTTAATTATATTCTATCTACATCGTTTGATATTAAATATCCCCTCAAGTGCCTCAGCTTTCCTTCCAATTATCCTTTTAAAGGCAGCCTTGACCATCCAGAAACGACCTTTCAAGGTAGTCCGTGTTCTGCAAAAACGCTGGAAAGCCTTTTTAAAAAGGTAGAAAGGTGATATTTAGATTGAGAGTCTAACTAATCAAACTAAAAGTCATGACTACGAAAAATTGTTTTATACTAATAAGTATTTCTGTCACGTCTCAATCGATAACATTGGGAAGATCTCTGTAATAACGTGTGTAAAGAAAGAAATAAAGATAGTAAAAATCATTTTTATTTTCGGTAATAGGCGAAGATCCCTTTCTTTAATTTGCAACGCGATTTGAAGAATACTCTGCAATGAAAGGTTAAAAACACCCTCTATGTAAATGAATTCGGGTGAAGAGGATAAAAATAAACATACTTTCTAGCAGACGTTAGGGAAAGCTATATGCATGAAATTAGACGCCTATTTATGTAAAACTGTCATATTCTCACGTTCGAAAGGCGTTTGTTGGGCAATGGAGTAGGAAAAAGAGTAATAGAAACGTTAAAATTCAAGGTCATATAAGATTTAATAACTCAGGACACTGTAAAGTCGCTTCTGATTTTAAATTGAACATGTTTTGCAGTTGTACTAAAATCAGATGAGTTCTTAAACACAGTATTCATGCGTTGTTATTCCGAATGATGGTTAGGGCGCTGATCTTCAGTATCGGAGTTCGTGAGTTCGAATCCCACTGTAGTATGGATGTTCGCAGCCGCTTGAAATTGGCTTTAAGTAGTAGTTAACGGTCTCATTGTTGAACGGTGGTAGGGTGCTGCTTTTCGGTACCGCAGTTCGTGGGTTCAAATCCCGCTGCTTGTATGGATGTTCGTAGCTGTTCTGAATCGGCTTTAACCCCTTAACGTGCACGCTCGAGTTAACTCGAGCGCGCTAAACTGGCCAAACTGGGTACATGAGATAATTTGAGAGGCGTCGTACTTTATATTGTTATAATTTTTCATATTCGAATGCAATCGAGAATTGAAATCAACAATGTGAAAGCAAAAAAAAAAAAATCTTTTTATTGATATCTATAATTTACATGGGATTGTAAGCTATAACACTTACTTATTCAAGTATAAAATATATTTTTTTCTACTTATCATTTACGACTTATCTCTTCCTTGTGAACCGCTTTCCGACAGCTTATTCATATTCAGATTCTTATTTGCTCATTTTTCAATATATATTTTACTAAAATATAATGTAAAATAAAATATAATTGTTACCTATTTTATTACTAAGCTCTGGCTGTAAAGACATCCTTGACTCGAGACGTCACTTTATACACTTTATTCTTGAGATATGAAACCTAAGGGTTTCATATTTGATACCTACATATACAAGACGCGTTAAGACAACGTTTTAAATTATGTTTTTTACATTAAAAAAATTCATTTGCCGGCCTTTTTAAAAAAACCTGTTCATTAAGGGGTTAAGCAGTAGGTCCCGTTCTAATTAGCTCTCATGTAGCAAAAGAAATAGACCGTAGCGCTCGAAACCAAACCAAACCAGTCTCATTAGCTCTCATGTTGCAAAAAATTAGACAGTAGTGCTCCAAACCGTATGTTGTTATAAACATTATTCATACGTATTTTCAAGAAAAAAACGTTCATTCTTAAAATAATCATGTTCTTTTACTGTTCAATGTATAATTATTAAAAAATAATTGAAGCCTTTTTAAATCTATCTTACAACAATCCAGATAGTGACTGTAATTGTACTGCGATGCCTTTCGGTGAGAGTCTTTTGATAACTCGCAAAGGGCCGCAAACCTTGACAGGTGAGCGTAAGTTGTTTGTGATACCACGGAGATTCCTGTCAATTTTTATCATCATCTGGTGGGATTTTAGCTCCTGATTCCATTCTCTTTCCACCTGCCAGCCTCCCAGCAGTTGGACAAACAGACCCACAGATTCTCTGTGGGACTGTTTGATAGGTTCCCATACACACACACAGCACGTTCTCTATGTGTATTTGGGGAAGTTTCATGTGCTTGTTAGGTTCAAACCCAAGCCCCAAGGGTTCTAGCTCCATATTATCAATGGGCTATCTTATGCTTTAATTTCGATTACTTCATAATTGCTAGGATTGGTGTTTGTAACCCATCGTGTTTAACACTAAACATACCATATAACGGATGAAATGACCCACAAGATTTATGTAAAAAATCAGATGGGAAATGAATTAAAAACTCTTATTCTTTGTGTTTGCAATAAATAAAAATTGACAATATACAATTTTGTTTAATTATAATAAAGTTTATTTGTCTATTTCCTTCGAATTTTTATATTTCATACATTTATAATCAGAAAAAATAAAGTCCGGTCATTTGACCGGCTATGGTAGAAATAGGTATGTATTAAGTGTTGGTATGTTTAGTGTTAAATGGTGAATCCTTTTATTATTAGTTCATGTAGAAAAAAATTATGCATTTTATTACACGAGGTAACCAACCCTCCATTTCATAATAGTTTAAAAAAAAGCCTAAATAAATATTAAAAACCAAAGTATTTATAGGTATCTCAGTAAAATTGCAAGGAAAATCTAAAATTCTTTAAAACTTATATTTCCTAAATAAGTAAATATTGCAAAATAAAATATTGTTTTCAGAGATATCATCCATACAAATCATCGACCATCAAATTGTAATTATGTAAGGTATACTATACAATTCACTTACTGAATTGTAATATAGAATTACATATGAAATCATTTAATGTATAAAACAAATTAAATAGCTTTCAGATTAAAAAAAATTTGGTAAATGATTTTATTTTCCTTTTTAGTACGTTTAGTTTTTTTATGTTTTCTCTTATGCTGTTATATTAATTGGAATTATATGATTAAATGTACAAGAATATCAATAGAGAAATTGAGAGTTGATGTTTAACATGAAAGCATGCCAATAAGAAAAATAAAAGCCCTCTTCTTCGCATACATATAGTTACATTAGTATAATATTCAAATGTGTGAGTGATGTATATGAATTACGAATGAGGAAACACAGCATTTGTTTGCAATGCCATAATATTTCAGCTATAACAGTGATGCCTTGAAATGGATGTTGTTTTACCAATAACAGCTTCTCAGATTAGGCTATCTGCACTATAGTAAAGACTAATTGAGACATACATTAAATGTCATCTGGAATATTTATGATTTGGTTGGTTGAGAACATTATAGTCAATTATTTGAGACATAATTGTTAATTAATACGAGTCTTATGAACATCTATGCCAGCAGCGATATTCATACTCATTGACTTCGTTACTCAAAGACAACTGTGAACGCTACAGTCAACTTCGGCACTAACATTGTACCATACGGTATTAAATTTGACTTATAGTTGAGTCATTTCACACAAATGGTTTAATTCTATTTTGAGTTATCTAAAATGAATCTACAAAAAATGCATTTATGTATTGGTAAAGTCGCTATAACCACCATGACTTATACATTTCCCTTGTATATTTCGGGTCAATAAATATTTTTTTTCAAATTAGCTTACAGATATGTGGTTATAGTAAAACTCTCCTCTTTGGCGCTACAGTTCCGCATTCGCTTCAAAGAATATTTTTCTGATTAGGGATTTCTTAGCTCTGGTTTTCGAAACACGGTATTAAGTTCAAACTGTTTTTGAAAGTTTCCATAACTAAACTCACTAAAAAGAATCTCAAATAAATGAATAAATTCTTATTGTATTCACGGATCAACATTTTTCGTACAAATTTTTCTAGAAGAAACATAGTTATGTTAAATCAGCATACTTATCATATCCAACAGGTTTTTGAAGCATTTGTTTATTCATGTATTCATCCTATTTTACCCCTTTAAAAATGGAATATACTTAACTTCCAACATAAAAGTTACTGGAATAAAAATATGTGTCTGTCTTACACAATTTACCATTTCCAGAAGCATGTATAATTCCAAACCCTTAAATTATGCCTACTGAAACTGTGTGTTTTGGGGAAAATATTACTTATAATTGATGAATTAGATCGAGAAGTTCATATCAATTATTAATGTGAATACAAGAATTATTTTCTAAACTTCACCCATCGATAAATTCCTTACCAGCGATATCAATTGTTGAGTTCCCGTTTTCGCATACAAAATCAATTCTAAAATTTTTAATGCTCTGAAAAGAAGTTTTAGAGAGGTCTAAGACTTTCGTCGATTCTCATCAAAATCTCTAGAACCTATTCTGTGATAATTATAAAATTTAATTAGATTACTTTCTTGTTTACTTAGAATCTGATAAAATATAAAAAAGAAAAATGAGTAGCTTCTGCATACTGATATTCACTTATTAAGGTGTAACGTTTTCTCCCCATTCTCTTCGATAGCTCGATCTACTAGTTTTATTCTCCCCAATAATGGCACTAATCTCTCCATTTTTAAGAAAACAGTAATTTAAAACTTAACAACGTTTTATTTTCTGTGTGATGCCTTAATGACAGCTGTAATTCACAAGTACCAACATTCGTGTGAGTTACTTCTTTCTTACTAACACCGCTGACTCATCATTTCTTCTTTTTTCAATTTACAACAGTGGTGGAACTTACCTCGATAAAATTAGATATAGGAAAGAATACAATTAATCCATACATAACCATTGGTTAGTTAGCCATCTGTTCACATGCATACAATTAGATCAGGTAACTAATCTGACCTGTTGGGTATCTGACAAAGGGTATAAAACGTATGTTTAAACAGTAAAAATAAAAAAAGGCATATGAGAAAAAGTAATTTTAAAACCTAAAAAGACTGTTTTCTTAAAATGAAACTAGCTTCTACTCTAAAAAAGAAAAAGGGAATCTACTAATGGTGTTATCAGGCTAAACAAATGACTGTAAAACTTTATTAAAACAATCTCAATACTATATATTACGTCATAGCTGTAAGACAGTAGCAGGAAGAAAAAATGTTAAGCTCAAAAGTACTTAAAAAGATTAATCTCTATTTTTCTAGTTTTTCTCTTTTATTTTATTTGCGAGATCAGGATAGAAATCTACAAAGTTTATTTTTACTCGTTTAATTTCAAGCTTTTACAGTATTAGCTAGAGATAAATAAGGGAGAAAGGAGAAAGTAATGCTTTAAATATTGTTTTCAGAGGCTAACATACTGAACCTGTAGCTTTTTGCTTCAAGTTCACTATAGTAACCAAAGACACATTTTAAATGGCTTAAGTACTTATTTATCCAGAATGGTTGCAATTGTTTTTATCTTAAAAATCTCCAAGAAATAATTTGTAGGAATTTTCTTAATCAGCTAAGTGCAAACGTAAAATATTGACCGGAGTATTAATACTGACAGTGATTAACGCAAAAATAAAAATGATACTCTTATTTTTCAACATTATATATCTCAACTCATTAATAATATCTTCAGATCCCATCCTATGTAATTGGAAGAAATCCTAATTATTTATCTTCTACTTTAAAAATAGAAAAAAATCATTAGCAAGATCCGACCGTAAAGGCGGAAAAACATACAATGGTAATTTTCTTTTATCTATATTACCCTTTGCCCACATAAAGGCGAAAATTTGTTCACGTATTCAAAGGTCTGAACCGATCACCCATTAGATCTGGCCGCCATTTTTTTTCCTTTGACCAAATCACTCGATTCTCTGTCAGTCCGAAAAATGATTGATAATACCTAATAAGTCCCGATTCTGAAGAGGAATGCAAACCCCCCTATTCAAGAGATTTTATTTTGGAACATTTACCAAGGGCGTTTACGTTTGGCTGTACGAAGGGGGCAAAGGGAGGCAAACAACCTAGCTGGAGTGGAATTGTAATTTAAAGACATTCGCCAATCTCGTCTTGAAGCGGCAGAACTGTAGCCGTAGTGAAAGGGTGCCGGTTTTATTGGCTTCGTGATTACGTGTGGGAAGCGTTAATACTCGTTAGTCGATGGCGTGAGGCTAGCTCGAGATGTTAGGGCAATTAGATATTTTCTTTACCAGGTACCACTTTTGAAGCGACTGGTAAATTTCTTTACGCTGATTCCAAGAGTATCGTCTCGAAAAAGTGGCAACCATTAAAAAAAGAGAAACGACTCGTGTGGGTTTATACGGTAATTGCGGAATGATTAAGGGCTATTTATTTTCTCTGGGGTAATACCTCTTATTCTTCCAAAATTCCAACTTGACTTCTGAAGTTGAATGTGACCTCTTTCTAACTTGGCCTTGGAATTTGGAACTATTTTATTGCAGGAATACAAATAAGTTGACATTCAGATTCTTTGTTTTTTAACTCTTTGCACTCCAAATTATATTTCGAATATTCATAAACTAAAAACTAGGATAATTTAAATAAATGAAAAGACAATTTCAATTAAATGTCAGTTTTATTTATAGCATTACACGTTTCACAAACACAGACAAAAAAAAAGTGTTGTCTTCTTTCTTCAGGTATCTTTCTATTGGAGCATCTATTGGTTTGGATTTGAAAAATGTCGATTGAGACTCGACAATGGAGCTCTTGAGATAAAAACTGTCAAGTCTCACTCGACATAGGAGAGCAAAAGATTAAGTGCATATGATATTTGTAATGTAAACTTAATTTTTTATGGAATGACATTTTTTGGCATATTCTTGTTGCAATGTACATCTGCCAACATTCAATTCTTACTGCGATGTAGGGATCAATTAGAAATCTATTACTTGGTTTCATTGCATACATTTTAATCTGATTAAGTAGATTAAAAATTGTGCTTTGATACAATTTTTAAAAAATATGTCTCAAAATTATAGCCTTGTAATTAGAATATTTTGATTGGTTTTGATTTTATTTATTAGCAGCATTACAATTATTACTTTTAAATACGAATTCTAATAATTCCAGTCACAACTGTTTAAAATCAATTTAAAATGGATACAGACATTCCTGCAAACTGCGATGTTTGAACCCACACTTGTGTTACCGAAATCCATCTACCAGTTTTCAGGGTCTCTAAGTTAAAAATCTACAGAAAAAAAGAAAAAGATTTTTTTTTATGAATTATACAAATACGAGAATTATATGTTGTTTTGATGACAAAGTAGTTAACAATAAGCAAAAGGCAAAAACAACAACTGATTAAACCATTTGTAAGGCAGTTTTTATTGCAGTGTATTAATTGTGTATTATAATACTTTTTGAAATGAGCTTGATTTAGAAAAATAAATTCTTTCCTTCTCTCTCTTTCACCCCTTTTTAAGTATGTTTACAGCCACCCAATGAATGGCATTAAAAGGGAAGGTATTTTATGTTCTTGTTTCTTTTTATGTTGGACAACACAATGTAAAGTATATTTTGTAAAAAATACAATCTAATGAGAATATGTATCAAATGAATGAGATATATGTAATTCTTAAATTTTGGCAGGGGATTAAGACGTTTATATCTGAGTTTAAACTGTAACATAGGAAAATCTGATAAAAATCTTTTAAATGTAGAATAAATAATAAAAATTTGAGATAAAAAATATTTCAAGAAAAGTAGTTTCAGAAGTTATGCAATCTTACAAGGATTACCTGTACCAAATTTCATGCATGTAGCTCTAACCGTTTACGCGCAATCGGGTTTACAGAGAAACGCACAAACACATATTCCTTTTTATTTGTGTAAACTACCCCCTTCACGGCTAGCCTTCGATCGGGATAATTATTTCCAAATAAAGTTTTGGAACAGGATAATAGATAAACACGGATATAAAATATAGAAATGTTGCAGATTCTCGCATATTGCAGATTGCTGACTTAATATCCTATTACCAATAGATAATCCCAGTTATAGTTACTTGTACAGTGTTGCTCGTAAACCGCTGTGGTACAGTGTCAAATTACATTATTTTCTCTATGAAATGGAACAACAGTTTATTAAATTTGGCTCCAAATGGTATGGTTTAGATATGTACATTTAAACAGTGAACCAACATTTTCTTAAATTTAATTTTTTAGTATAGATAGTCATTTCTCTTCGAGCCTTTGGTCCGGATAATTAAGGTTTCCAAATTAAGGTTATAGGATAAACTTGGGAAGCATTGCCTGACGCTATTTTTTTGGGTGGGTGGGGGAGGCTGTCCTTTTTTTATAGTTATTTCTTTTTTGCGTCCTTTTTCAAAAATTTAAAGAATTTCTTTGTCACGTTTGGTGAGTTAAGAAACTGATGCTGAGTCTGCAGCTTTATTAATGAAAATAAACTTATTAAGAATTACATGAATATATCTTGTCATTTTGAAAGGTAAACGTATTTTTCTAATTTTTTATGTTTTAGTTTGGCACAGAACAGAATATTTAGAGCTGTCTCTTTACCTGAACAAAACTTTTAAAAAGAAAACCCGCAATATATATTTTTTTTTAAATCACGGCAATGTCCATGCCACATTCCCAAAACTATCGTTTTTGTGGAATTTAAGAGAATAGAGAAAATATGAACTTTTTCTAAGTTGCTAAGATTACTTTACAGTTGTTTAGACGACAAAAAGGGGTCTATTCACTAGGGGATTTAGAGATCCTTAGAAAGTTAGTAGCTTAACAACTAGTGGGATCACAACACTGGAGGCCTTATACACAGACCAGGGTCAAGATTATGACACAGGAGAAAAGGAAGACGAAAACGAGCCTGAATCACTACTGAGTTTTTCCTGAAGAGCATGAAGTTTTGTCTAAATTAAAATTCTTTATATGCGAGTCTAGAGATAATAATGGAGTATTTCTAAAGTTAAAGACAAATGAAAGCTCTTCAATCGGATGATCCCTTACTACAATCAGTTATTAATAACAAAATATCATTTAAATGTTAAATATCAGTCTAAATATAAGTTATATATTATAAAATAATAACTATTTACAATAAGTATTGTAAATAATTTATTCATAGTCACTCATTTTATCGAATTTCTACATTTAGTTTATGTATTCGTAATTTTCCCGAATTCATCGTTTTTTAATTTCGTCCCATTAAAAAAGAATAGATCGAGATTCCCCTCTTTTAATAATAAACATTTATATTTTTATGTCATGATTTTTTATAGTGATCTGTAGATGTGAATCTATTTTCTTATTTGGTAACTCACAAGATTTTTCATACACGTATTCTCGTTGCACATGCATACATTTCTACATACAAATAGATGGATCACCGTGCTTACTACGTGCAATATACTCAACGTGTTACTTTCATAATGAACTTTAATATAGGAACTTATTGATCACGGTTATCCCACAATGCTGCTATTATCACAGCTTTATGCAAACACATTTTTTGCATATATTAATAATACAGTTAAAAGTGGAATCTTTAAAAAATGGAGATTCAAGTTTCTATTTCTCTTTAAATTTCCCAATTAAGTGAGATGGTAATGTAGAGTTTTTAGTCACATTTTTGTTTAGTTGTAATAAAGCTTTAGTATGTCCTTCGAGTAAACCTTGTTCTTCCATTAAGTACCCTCTCACGATAATCAGTCATACGAATAGCATCCAAACTATTGACTCTGGCGGACTGAACTATCTAAGCATGCAAACTGGAGTGTTTATGCCCAGCGGACAAGCATAATATGGATAATGCGCGAATAACGCTTGATTAATTGATAACGGACGGACTTCGTCATGCAATATAAATCCCCATAACTCCATACGTTACGTATAAATAGACATATATAGAGATATATTATAGCGTCAAATACAGAAATGATTTCTCGGTTTCTGTAACTTGAAATAACGTGACATGACTTACAAATAAATACAGATTTTTGTACACGAATAATTTTTTAAAAACTTCTGATGGATCTGGCTGTACGGATATGTATATTTATACTATACAGAGATTAAGAAGGTCAGAAATACAATAATAATGCAATACAGATATAATATAATTACTCAAGTAAGCACTACACAAGAAGAATGTAGACGGAAAAAATTAGGATATTAAAAGGATATAAAAGGAATCTGCAGATTGTTTAAAAGTTCTCTAGTCTTCCAATATCACGAAAAAATACTGGCCTGAGAGAGCGTAAGCAAACGAGATGTTCAGCATTCATAACTGCACCATTGCAGTTTAAGGACAGGCTGTACAATCGACAATTTGAAATCTGTGGAAATGTGCATATAAGCAGTCAAACTTTGAAGTTAGACAAAATAGCAGCTCCGGGGATGCTTGTGGGATAGGCTGGGATATTATACATGTTACTTTTGAAAATTTATCTTTTGTTCTTTCTTTTAGTTCTGTCAGTTGCTTGGATCTTAAAGATCAAATTGATTTTTGGATTTTTGACGATACAGACTTGTAACTAACCCGGCCTTTTAATACTTAAGTAATATGGCATCCCTTTCTAGCTAACTCATCTACTTTTTCATCTTTGGGGACACCATAATACATAATAGAAGGAATCCATCTATATAAACAATATACACAATTAAGCTTATTTTAAGGTGATATAATTTCCCTACATAGTTAGTTTTATTGGTCTATATGAATAATTTACACCAATAAAACTGTATACGGAAATAACATATCCTTAAAATAAGCCCTAATACGGATTACGGATACGGATAATATTGGTGAAAAGAGTAATATGAGGTGCTGTCTGATTCCTTGGGAAATAGGATAACACGTTTCCAGTTTGTTTGCCTCATTTTAATCAATTATTTTACACACATACCTGCACAAAAAATACAATAATACAAAATTTCAAGTAATTATTACTTGAGTAATTGTAAAAGACATTTAATATACATGTTAATATTTTTCTTGCATATTATTTCTATAGATTTCACTGGTCTCGTCCTTATAAAAAAAATTTAACGAATGAAGTTTCAAAACAAAGAAAATTTCAGATTGTAAATATATTTTGGTAAAAATATATTTCTTATATTCTCGGAATATTAATTGTGATTGAAGTATATTTTATATGTATAAATTTAAAGTTAGGTTTATGTGGTAATTTATACAGATAAATACCCTTCACAAGCATACTTTATACTGATCATACAGATGTTGGCTAGTGTTTAAAAACGAGAGTTGTCTCACGGATACACTAGAGCATTTGTTCTCAACGGGGCGACATCATTCCCGGCGGGGGGGGGGGTATGCTGATGGGCAATGAATTTGTTTTGGTGGTAGGAGGTTGATGTAAACATGTATTGGATTTAAAGCTTAATTTTAAAAATACCAAATAAACTTAATACATTAATATTCTTATTTACACGGTTTTTTCTAGTAATAAAACAAACTTACTCGATGGTATCAGAATTTTCCTGACCTATGATCTAAATTGGGCCGAGAAAAAATGTATCTACTGCACTGATTTTAATTTACTGCACTGATTGAGCGTGTCTCAGTAATAAAATTTGGCGTGTAATTCTAGTGAAGAAAATTACTTAAACATTTTGCCTCTTCTAATTGAATTGTTCTCCTTCCCTATACTTTAAATCCTTGGATTTTTACAAAGGGGGCGTTGAACACATATCGGTTCCGTAGGGGAAAAGGTTGAGAATCACTGAACTGAAGGAAGTGTTTCTCATGCAACAAAAATTAATCGATAAAGTTGTAACGGCGTGATTTAGCGGTGTGTCGACATCAAAGAACTTTGCTTTGAGAGGTGGACTTCGCTTGTGTGGATACAAAAGGATTGTTTTCCCCGGCACCACGATGTCTACACTGTTGTGCCCTAT
Source organism: Pardosa pseudoannulata (assembly GCA_032207245.1). Lineage (NCBI taxonomy): Eukaryota > Metazoa > Arthropoda > Arachnida > Araneae > Lycosidae > Pardosa > Pardosa pseudoannulata. Next base: position 36,714,417 of record CM063498.1, read on the forward strand.
AGTAGAGGAACAATATACCAGACAACCCGGCACCTTCACTGACAGCCAAAAATATGATCATTGGAACGACAAAGGATTTGCGCGATTTGGATGTAGCCGCTGAGAACTACAGGGACCACTGAGTTTGCGGCTGATGATTGTTTAACCCTGACCAATCCAGTTGTTCGAAGGTGAGGTCATCGCTAGGTGATCCAATAATGAAATTGTGGGTGAGGCTCCTCTCTTAGAGGCCCCTCCCCTAGAAAGAGACGAGAGAAGATTTGTTTTTTAGAGAAGTTAGTTAGCTAGCAACCAGCTAATTCAGAGGTCGCCTTGACCAGTCTCTCTACCAGAGAGTTTTTTGCTATAATCCCACATTAGGATCTTTTCTTTAAGGAGTAGCCCACATCGGCTAACTCGGAGGTCGCCTCGACCAGTCTCTCCATCGGAGAGTTTTATTTAGCGAAATCCCGTCTTGGGATATATCTCTTGCTGAGATTGAAACGATACCCTGTGCATTGGGTTTCCTTTTCTAATATAATCCTCTTCAGGATTGTTTGCATTTTTCCTTCGGAACTCTAACTGTGCTTAGATATTCTACCAGTACTTCAGTGAACTTTCGCGAGAGCTACCGAATTGTTTCTTCCGTCGGATTACCAGTATTTCGGCAGAGACTGATTTCAGTTTAGGTACCCATCTCTACTCAGGCCTACGTGTACTAATGACTTACCTGTGATCGGAAATCGTTTTCTTTTTTTGTGTGTAGTTGTGAAATGATGTATATAGCAGAAGTGTAAATAAATTCATTAATCAAGATACACCTGATTCTTCCTTGTGTCACCTAAAACAGGGACCGGATACGTTACAAATTATAATTTAACGAACAAAGAGAATATGTACAATCATAGAAATTATTCCAGTACCCTTAATAATTTATAAAATGAAAATAGCTCTTATATATGACATGTATAGTGCAGTAATATGCTGCGTATATAATTTATACGGATCCCGACTTTCTTGTCGTGTATGCATATAATTAATCTCAGCCTAGTTTAGATTACTTTATGATGCCTACGTACTCCTGACTTAAAATGTGCAGAAAACAAGCAAAATATGAATACCATCGTTTGTTCATTTACAAGTAGGCTCTTGCTAAAAGATATTAAGGACCCTCATTAAACTTCGTTTATATTTAATTATCTTTTAACCTGCCTCTAATATTAACTTATGTTCCCAATTGATGCTCCATTTTTCAGAGTAAATGATGTGCAGCAGTTTCATTTGATGATAAAACGGCAGAAAAGAAATTTCATGAATAAATTAATACATTATCTCTTCAGAAGGAATTTAACTGGATATCCCTGCGCATTAAATATTCGTCGTTCTAGTTTTAATCTTATATTTTTAGTGATTTCGCTCCGCTCCCCCCTTATCTTCTTTTTTCCTGCAACTTCTGTTAACACAAATCAAGTCCCCTCTCAATTATCTTTTTCTTCTCACATTGAGATACTCGTATTTCGCCAAGCTATGCGGATTTTAATTGCCAACCGCGCCAAACTCATTCTGATCACGTAGATGAGAATAAATAAGAAGCGAAAGTGGATGCCGGGTGATCTTTAATTACAGCATACCCTGGGAGGGCGGCGGTCGTGTGTTATGCAGCAGGACAGACACGGGACAGCTTCCAGGGATTTTTTGCTCTTCTCGACTTGTTTATTTATTTATCCGCAGCAGCGTTGTGATTGAAAGCGCCATTTTGTATTTCTTTGGCATATGTTTTTTTACAAAGCCTGCTGGAGACCAGGTTGCATTGCCAAGTGGTTCTTCCCCTGTCGTGACGAGTTGAGTTGCTTTTTCCCTATCTTTTGCGGTCGGCTATTTTATTATTACTTTTTACATTTTTTCCTTTTTTTCTCGACCAATTCTTCAGAAACTACTGCGTGATGCTATTAGAGAAGCAGGAATGAAATGATATTTTCTTTTTTCTTTTCTCATCCAAACTGTTGAATAGCTATCTGATGTCTTTATAACAGTCATTAAACACGTCAGAATAATGTTTTTAAGATATTTTGTTGATCAAGTAAGTTGAGTCAAGCTCTTAAATATTACGTTGATGCAAGTCACACGGTGGTCTACGGGGAGTTAAACAAAATACCTGTTTTGCACTTGTCAAAATATTTCTGATTTCAATGCATATCTTTATGTATCAACTCCTTTTTCTTTAGAAAGAAACGGAGGTATTTTTGCCAGTGTTTTCAAGACCTGTCACATGTTCTTTTCGAATGAAGCTCCTCTGTATCTTCTAAGAAGTCCTTTCTGCTGAAAAGGATTTCCTATTTTTTAAGGTAATATCATACTTGAAAATACAGCATTGGATTTTAAAGACTCCCAATTAATTTCCAGGTCTAAAAAATGCTCTTAAATAATGTGTACTTTCGATCCTGTTTACAAACTCATCTATTATTAAACAGAGTGACTTAATGCAATATTTACCTGTATTTTCTGTAGAAATTGAAAATTCAAAAGAGTTAAGGAATATTTCTCTGGCTAACGATTTGTCACAAGTTCTTTTCGAACGAAATTCTTTTTCTTCTATAGAATGCATATCTCCTGAAAAGATCTCATACTTTTTAAAAGGTAAAATCATTCTTGAAATTGCAGTATTGGATTTTGAATAGTCCTAATTAATTCTGAGGTCTAAAAGGAATGTTCTTAAATAACGTATGCATTTGATCAGTGTTTAGAAACTCATTTAATAATGAATAGAGTAAATTAATGCAATATTTATTTGTGTTTTCATTAGAAGTGGAAAATTCAGAAACTTAAAGGAATACTTCTCTGGCTACAGGTTTGCCACAGGTTCTTTTGGAATGAAATTCTTTGTCTTTCTTAGAATTCATAGCTTCTGAAAAGAATCATATATATATATTTTTTTGAAAGGGACTATCTTTGTTGAATTGCAGTAATGAATTTTAAAGACTCCTAACTGGTTGAGGCTTAAAGAGAATGCTTTTAAATTATGTGTGCATTCGATCAGTGTTTACAAACTCCTTATTTAAAAGTTTGACTTAATGTAATATTTATCAGTATTTTCTGTAGAAATAAAAAATTCAAGAGATTTAAAGACTATTTCTCTGGCTACAGGTTTATTACAAGATCTTTTCGAATGATGTTCTTCTCTGTCTTCTTAATGATTCGTCTCTTCTGAAGAGGATCTCATATTTTTTGCAATGTACTATCATTCTTGAAATTGCAACATTGAATTTTAAAGAATACTTATTAATTCTGACCTAAAGAGAATTATTTTAAATAATGTATGCATTTTACCGTGTTTACATACTCATCCATTATCAAATAGACTATATTAATGCAATATTTGTCAGTAATTCAGTAGAAATAAAAAATTCAGAAGATTTGAGGAATACTTTTCTGGTTGTAGATTTAAGGAAAAATGTAGACGATTTGTGCTTGGGACGATTTGTGTCTTCTTACTACTAATGCTCGTGAGGTGCTTGCTCTAACTCTTATCAATTAACATGAAAAATTGACATGAGGCATAACAATGATATTAAACAATAAATGCTTCTGTTCCGTGATCTCTAAAGTTATGAAGCTTCTGAGCAACCTTGTACTTTTATATCATATTGCATTCTATAAAATACAGTGATAAGAACTTTTTTTCAAATCATACATTTGTTTGTAGCCTATAAACAAACACTTCTAGAAAATATGAAATCAATTTTAATGAAACTTTATATAAGAAAAAGAAAGTGAAATTGAATTATATATAAGAAAAAATTGATGCATTGTTAGTAATAAATTAGAAATGTAAAAGCAATTTTTTTATCAGACTTATAAACTTTTCAAAAAGAATAGCCCCTTTTTTGACCTCCAGTAAGTTTTACCTGCTGGGAGAATAGGTAGTAAATACTATTCACTAACAGTTATCCAAATGTTCGTCAGTCAATCTCTTTCTATATTTTATTTTTATAAATTGTATACTGGAAAAGAAACCTCCCTCTGATATGTAAAGCTGAACACTGTCTTCACTACCAAACTGTACCAAAATTGGTAATTTTCCTTAAGAACAAGAATCTAAATATTTTCCCATTTTAAAGGTTAATCATTTCGAAACTATTTTAAACATAAATCATCTATTCAGGTTAGTCAACCGGAGAGTGACACTGCAGTCCAATAAAACTTCCACGAGAGCTATTAGTCGCCCGAACTGATATTTAGTTACCTCTGATATCAATGAATTAAGCAATGCAAGACGATAACCTCAATTTAACCTCGAAGTATCTCTAAAATTTTAATCATCCTTAGAAAGGGGATTTTTTTCCTGGTTCTGTGCTTCTCTTCCACAAGCTGATACACCTATCTGTTTATTCTACATGTTAATCTACCAGCAAAATCCTTTTTATTTATCCCACTCCTGTTCATCATGTACATAAAATTATCTGAGACACTTATATGCTTGTGTATGATTCTAGCCCTGCTCACTAGCCATTTGATTATAGCGAATCATAAAACGTTATTTCAAACAGTTTTCAGTTATTTATTTCCTTATCAAAACAATATTAATATGGCAACAACTGTCGGACAAATTAAGCTGTTAAATACATATGGTTCATTATGTTGCCCTTATAAAGTTAAATTCAATTAGGAACCCAATGACACAAAGTTACAAAAGGTAAAATAACAAGAGTTAAACAATTTTAAATAAAAAGTGGAAATGTAGATACGCTGCCTTGTGATTTATTCCTCTTTGTAGCGATTCTAAGAATTATAATGCATTTAATTAGTACATAATAAGAGCAAAGAAATCCTATTCTGAAAGCTAGAAAGTATCTTAATGAATCAGGACAGGTGTCTGATTTTGCCTGCCACTGTCATTAGTTAACACAGCGGTAAGTCCGTGTTAGAGGGGAAGAATTGTCTCCTTGCAAGATATCTTGGAGTAGATAGATGCCTTTAAGTCACCGCACGTCAAAAAATCGAATAAAACCGCCCGCTGCACTCCTGATTGATTTTGACAAGGATGAAACTTGTTACCATAGAAATGGTTCTACCATGTTGAAAATAAGTGAGTTAATTACTTGCCACATTATTGTTTAGCTTGAAAAATATTTATTAATATTCTTTACACAAATTCATTACTAAAATTAGTTTTGTCTGTTACTGTTTACAAAGATTATCTGTTATATAGCTCCCCTAAAATGTTTATTTAATGGCAGTTAAAGAAATTATTTCATGTTGTAGTACATTCAAATTAAAGTTATTTTATTACGTTATGCAAAGAAAATATATTTAATAACTACCCTAAACTTTATGAGGAGACTATAAATAACAATAATTATGACCAAAAATTAATTTTGACAGAGAAACCAATTTTAAAAGTTAACACAAACACATTTTATTTACAAATTAAAATTACAATCAAAATTAACTTATTTATAATTTTATCATCATATCTACTCGGATTAGGGAGTGTCATAAAAGTCATATAATTTATAAAATTCCTACACAAATCAAGTGAATTATTTATTTTGGGAGAACCTGAGTATATTTCATGCACATATACTTATCTGGCTGTTGTCAGAGTTCAATAAAAAACGTCGATGACTGGCTCGTTGATGTGATCAAAATTTGTTGAGGGTAGGCTACTGGAATTAGTTCGTTGCAGGACAAGTCCGTTGAATCTCTCTGTCGCATGGGAGCACCGGCGGTTAGTCACCGACTGGATTCCAAAAACTCCCGATGAATGTTAGCATCTGTCGCTGACAACTTCCAAATCAAAAATTTTTTTTTACTCTTGACCACCTTCTTGCTCTCTCTCTGTATGTACTTACCTTATTCTTTTCCGCCCATATAAAATTACTTTTGGGCTCCACTGACCAACTAAAGCCGATCCCACAAATTTTATTCGGGCACCATAACTTTGACACACATCATAGGTTCAACTACCCAGAGCAGTCAAGCCTCCAGTACAACCTTCTTATTCCTCAAATTGGGACCCACATGACCAAAAGTCCACCTGTTTACCCTATGGTCCCTATAAATTCAATCTACAATTGACTTTTGTATTTTTGTGTCAAAGCCGGTGCCATACAACTTATCTTTACTGGGATCAGTCTCTTGGCCCAAATACAAGTTGCCATCCATACAAGTTGGGATCATAAAATTCTTAAACATACACTCAGGCCTCCCACTTATAACAAATGAAGATGTTTTGGTGCCATATTAAAATAGATTAAAATTATTTTATTTTTTTTATTTTAATGGCATCATAACACTAACTCTTTAAATCATATACCCATTGGCGTACTAAATCGGATGGAAGTGAGATCTCTGATGTTTTGGAAACCTTAGCTTAATTAGATCTAAAATTGATTATAGTCTGAACTGCTACAACCTTCCCTACCAATAGTATAACTTGAACGAAAAGATACGATTTCAAGAACTGAAAGAAAATTTTCAATTTTATTTGAACATAATATTCTTGCTTGATTCCATGCCGTAAAGAAGTGAGATTCATAGAGATTGTTGTTTATTAACAGTAAAGAATATTGCGCGAAATTTTCCAAAGTAGTTTATCATATGATTAGTATGATCCTCAATTAGTATCATCTCCAAATTAATTAATCAATATTCAACATACACGATTTTCTTTAAAGGTTTAGTTAATTAAATCTTCTACGGACAAAGCCTTTTTATACGTAATACTAACTAAATATAAACCTAATTCTTAATCTATATACTATGAACCAGGGTTGTAGAATAGAATAGCGTTTCAAAAGAGAGGTGTTAAACATTAGACTGAAGCACTTCTTTCCGATATATCACAATTTTCAACTTAAAAATAACAAAAATTCACACAAAATTTAATATTAAACTCAATGTTAAAATGTATTAAAACTATATATATTTTAATATTATACATTTTGAAAAGTTCACTCACAATCTTGAGTAATATGTTTCATTAAATGTATAAAACAATTTCGAGCAAAAATATTAAACTAAAAAAAATAAACAAAAATTTAAAAAAAATCATTCAGATAATAAATTTTGATTAAATGTGCAGTTTATGAAAATGTATATATGACAATGTATTTTAACTCAATGATAATATAAACACAGTTAACTGCATAATTTCTGAAAAGAGGGGTAGGGAATTTGAACTCGTAAAATCCCCTTTCTGGCCCTGGCCTTGTTCCGAACGGATGTGAACTTTCACGCTAATAGTGCGATTTGAATCTATGGTCTGCTTGCGCAAAACGATACCCTAGCCTTCTGCGGCTAAAAGTTTTCTAAGCTTGGTATCTAAATAATAAAGTAGATAATCTTTTTCAGTTCTATTGAGATCAATATTTAGATTCATGCGTCAGGGTTCAAAAATCAATCACGATCTGAATTTTATATTAAAAGATAAAGGGCAATTTACAGCTTTATGCAATGTTGTAAACATAAATTTACAGATTACAATCGGCACTCATACGAAAAAAAAACTCACAGTAGCAACTATTCTCAGAAGAAATTTCTTCTTGGTAGGATAAGTAATCTAGATCAAGCAAATCATAAAAGTGACAATCATGATCAAAGTTACAAGGAAATTTCAGATATCAAAGAGTAGTTGTAGCATTTTCACTGTCAGCGTAAACCATTTGTTATCCTTTCCTAGACGCACCTTTCTGTACGGTTTCCAATCAGATAGAGCAGCTGATAAAATCTGATGATCATGTTAACCAGAAAATGAAAGTGGTTGCATTTTGTAGTATCAAAAACTATCATTTCATTCAGGTTTGATCACGTCACTCCAGATCAGATTTTTATGACATCCCATAATAACTGCTTCCACATGGTATTTTGTTTTAATGAAGATTTCTCAGAAGCACCGTTTTCAGTTGGTTTACAACGTTTGAGGAAAATGAACTTTAAGCTCAACAACAGCATTTCAGAGTATTTTCGAAATAAGTAAAATTAGAGATTATTGAGAGAATATATTTCACTTGATATGCAACATCCTGCACTGATTTGGACATAAATCTGACAAAAATATAGAAAAAGCAATACTGAGCAATAGCCAAATATTCGAGCAACAGCCAAATTATGAGGTAAATAAGTACTTTCAGTGTGTCACTGGTAAAAAAATACTAAATCTCTTTCCAGATTACAAGTAATTTGAATAGATTAAAGGATAGATACTTGTGGAGATCAGCTGGCAGGAAAAAACTAGAATAAGGATAGAAAATTGAGTTTTTGAAAACCAATGGCACGTTTAAATTTACAAGCCTGTAATTTAAGATACTTTTAACCGTTAAAGTTTTAGTTGTTGCTCAGAGAAACTTTTGTTTTTTATGAAAATGTTCTTTATTATGCACAAATTTTAGTACTCTACTAAATTACTTGAATTTTTAGGACATGTTAAGTAAAAATAAGAATAACTGGAATTTTTTTCTCAGTGTGCTATATATAGATAAGTTTTAAGAATTCTTACATATTTATTGCAAATTTTCTCAAACATTTTCACAAAGATGCTGCACTATAATAAGTCACAGAAGTTTTACATGTTAATATCATTAACATTGTTAATTCAAAATTACACTTTAGTTATTTCCATTCTGTTGATTTATGTTTATAAGAATAAAACCTCGAAATGAAATAAATTAAAACACAGTAGAAGATTTAAACGGATTTAAGAAATTTTTAAAAAATATACAAGTGGATAATTTTTGTTAAAGAACAAACTTACCTAACGTTTAGTTTACAATAGATGTTTGATCGGAGCTCTAAGATAAAATTTTTGCATTGCAAGGTCTAGTTATAGCGTATTTAGTCTTTAAAATAGATTCCAAACAGCTAAGAACACCCCTGCAAGCAGTAGGAAAGGAGTTCAAAGCCTCTGGCATTGAAAAGAAGTACCTTATCTGTCACCATGCTATTTACTGTGACAGCATTAGACCAACCTCACCTGACAGTCCTCTTGTATATTCCAAGCATTTCAGTTATGGTTGGATAGTAGAGAAATAAATGTTAAGTTCTTACTTAATAAAAACTGTAATTTTTTAGATATTTTTATTAAAATGCCAACAAGCCATATTTTTAAATATCCCTCTTTAATAATTACTCCTTTTATTCCATAAACCCCTACTTTCTGAATCAATAATACTTACTTCAGTCAATATCCTTATTATTATCAATATACAATAATGCTTATTTTAATCAACAAATACAATGCAAAATTTCCTTTTCACTCTCTTGCTTACACAAACATCCCAAGATGCTTCTAATTTAATTAAAAATAAAATAAAAATAGTTTAAAACAATCTTTTAACAAAATTTTTTCTCAAATGAAACCTCTTATATTTATTCCTTATATGTGACTTCAAATTTAATTTAACACTTGGCAACAGTTGGAAGCACGAGCATGAAATAAAGTCTCAGATTTGTTGACGAAGCGAACACAGAAAGAGATAATATTTTATGTTTGATATATCGCTCTTCATTACTATTAATTTTCAATACAACCTTTATAATGATGGGCAATATAAGTCTAAAATTTAACATCTACTTTACACAGTCTGTTTTGTGTACTATATAAAACTATTAAAATACTTTATGAATTTACAGTCCCCCAGCTTTTTGAGCATCGTAGGAAATTAATTGAATTTTCCTTAATAAAATGACTTAATAAAGTATTTTTCTACACAATCTAAAATGTTTTTTTAAGTTTACCTATTCTCAAAATGATTATTTTCTTTAATTTTCACAAAATATTTGAACCACAGGGTTAAAGTGTTATGCAGTGCATTAAGAATATACAAATGTAATAATGTAATAATGTATTTAAAAGAAAAGAAACTAGTTATATTTCTAGCACAATTTACTTTTCTCGTGTTAATCAGAAATGTATCGTCTGAACCAACAAGGTGTGCCTGGGGGAAAACATCGCCAAGCCTCTTTCATCCGTTTGGTCCCTCCTCGACTCGTTAATTTTGTCAAAAAGGCTCTACAGGCATTGTCCAAAAAATTAACATCTCATTACTAGGCCTTGTGTGTATCTCCTACACTAGACCTGGACAATCTTGGACTCGATCGGAAGATAACCACCAGTCTCTTATCGAGACTACTTATTTATATCAGACGTGTGTAGGTTCTTTTATCGCAGATCGTAGAATTAGACCTTGACTTAATCGTTTTATGTCTTTAAATACTCGCCAAAATGATCTCATTGGCTGCCTAAACGAGATCACTTTGGTTCTCTTCTGCAACTTGACAGCTAATTAGTTCAGTGCATGAGACTTAAAGCCGACTTCAATAGACTGTAGATACTCGTAATAAACAGGTGGTAGGAATGGGTAAGATCGTCTAGAACCAATCTCTCAGCATATATTATAGGACCTTAGATATAATTTTAAAAGAAATAACAAAGTAATGTGCGAAAAATAGTGCATTTCTTAGCTTGTAACTGTGGAAACAAAACTGTAGATATTTGTTCTAATTGTAAAATACCGATATGTAGAAAATGTACAAAATATGTATAAAAAGAAATGTCCAAACGGCACCTGATTTGTATAAAATCCTTCATTGGCAAGAAACTAAATATTCCAATTATCTAACTACATTTACTTTTCGATATCATAATAATCTGTGTAAAATCCTTGATTGGGAAGAAACTAAATATTCCAATTATCTAACTATATTTACTTTTCTATATCATAATATCTTACCTTTTATCAATTATTATAATAATTTAAAGTCCAAAAATGTCATTACGTACAAATACAGTGTAGTTTTTGAATAAAATCACGGATTTATATTAATCGGGGTTAGTTTGACCCAGTACACAGTTTTAAATATGCCAAAACTCCAGCAGTTCTAGTGTTACAAAATAAGTATTGGTCTCATGAACTCACGTAGAAAAGTTGTAGACTGTAGTGCTCAAAACTAAACTAAGCCTTTCCATATGGCATTTCAATTTAGGAGAAAGATGTATTTCCTTTAACATGATTGGTAATCTTTGTAGTCACTAAATAGACTAGACAAGCAATTTAAAAACCCCATAGATTTCAGTAAAATTCACAAGAAACAAGGACATTAGCAATGTTTTGATCTTATTAAGGAAGAGGCTTCAAGAATTACCGTTATGTTTAACTTCCTTTCCTTAGTTTCTACCTTTACCCAATGTAACTTTCAGTGATAAATTAAAAAATGTTATATTCGAAAACTGTAAATCTAATAGTACATTTAAAAATTTATCAATATTGAAAATCACACCTGTGACATTGAATTGGAACTACCGTAAATAAAAATTCAAAGAGATTTAACATAAATGCTTCTACATGCATTTTACTCACGTAGCATAACAGTTTTTTACGTATCCCTGGTTTACTTGTTTTGTTTTTCCAACATTTCACCTTCTGCGCTGACGTAAGTGGTATTTTTATTTTTTTTTTCACCCAAGAAAATATCTCGTCCACTATTTTTTCAACTACATTTTTGTATCGTTTACATAAAAGAAAGTTCTGAAAAGATTTAATACTTCGTGAATCACGCCTGACACCTATTCCATCTAAAAAGAGATTCTCTCCTTCAAGAATAAAGAATAGTCTTAATTAATCTGAGCGCTCAACTGTAAAGAAGAGAGCAGTAAATTATTAGATGTGTTGTGACTTTTTTGATCGCCTACTAAGTTATATTCCTAGGGTTCAGGGACTCTCAGTTGTCTTCGTTGTTGGCCTCGTAGTTATCTAAATTGGTTCATTTACCTCTATAAATTCTAATCGGAGCTTTTACAAAACAGTAATTTTGAAAAGGCTACTTTATACGTAGGAAGATATCGAATTCATTTCCTCTTAAGAAAAATTTAAATTGTTCCGTTAGAATAGTTGTCATTGATTAAATTTAATGGAAATTAATGGTAGAATGTGTTGGAGATTGTTAATGAAACTGAGGGAGATTGATGAAATTAAGACGGCAACAGTACCCCTTAGTCCAAAAATAGGAACAGAAAAGAATCATACATACGAGTCTGATATGATAATCATGAGCTAAATATTCAATTTTAAGTTTAGATAACGTTAGAACTTGAGAAGTAAAGTAGATTGAAAATGTTCATTAGCTATGATTGAGGAATAAAGCAAGGTATGATCATGAAGTATCAGAACACAAACAAGAAATGTATCCTGAGTTTCACTAGAAGATTTTAATGTAATAACAGAAACAAAAAATTACTAACAACTCTTTTAGAAAAATAATATCCTTCGAAACATCTCTCAAAAGTAAAGAACTTGCACAAATATTGTAGAGTCCTTGAAAAACGATATATAACTATAAGAATCATTAGTATGTACTGCCTCATACCTACAATTCATGAAATCCTCACACACAAATCTATTTCTTTCTTTGTTACTGTTCAATTTTTTTGCGAATTCCTAAGTTCCTCTACACACAAAATATTATGAATGATATTGGATCACGAACTGTTCATTATAATATACATATAAAGGTCCTCTAAACTAAATTCACTGAGCAAAACATTAAGTAAAGCGAACCATTTCAGTAATACGAACGAAGCTAAAGATCATGGCTATGTTTTTCGTGCTATTTCTTATATCTCTACTATCAAAACTAAATGTATCATACCTGAAACTAAATGCGTCATTATATACCTCACTACTCCATGCCATCTTCTCAATAATGGTCTTTATTTGAAACTACTGATAAGAAATGCACGCCTCCATTATTACGTATAGATATTTTACTTCCAAGCAGTTCCAAAAGCTACTTACAAACTGCTTGCTTTCCCCTTTTCCCTCCATTCGTGATTATCAAGCTTAGATTCTTTCATTTTTTTAATCTGTTGTCCTTTGTTATTCTGTTAATTTTTGGAACCATCTGTTTTTGGTTTATATTCGAGGTCTTAGGAGACTTATTCTACGAGATTTTGTAATTTCAACTTCAAGGTTTCTCACATAATTGGAATTTTTTTTACTATACAAAAATGATGTTTCCCCATTTATAGAGTGAAAAATTACTACCCTAAAGAAAATTTTATGGCAGAATTTTATATTTTTTCTGGTATATGAAAGAAAGAAGGTTACCAAGCTAATTATGTTCAAATGGAGGAAAGAATGGTCTTTAATTGAATGCTCATCTTTCTACTTGACGTTATATATTGTATATATAAAATATTCAGTTTTAAAAACACACACACACACACACACACACACATATATATATATATATATATATATATATATGTATGTATATATATTTATATTTATATATATATATATATATATATAGATAGATAGATAGATAGATAGATAAATGCTAAAAATTTTACTACACGATTTCGTTACACAATTTTCCTAATGCAAATGCAAAGTGGGTGATATAGGAAAGAAATAAACACACACACACACACACACACACACACACACACACATATATATATATATATATATATATATATATATATATATATATATATATATATATATATATATGTCAACTCCGTAGACAAGTTTATAAATAAATTCACTCTCCTGAAGTCATCTTAAGTTTCTTTATTAAGTTCTAAGACATTTTAAATATTACTGGCTTCGTTCCTTTGTTTAAACTTCTATCTGAGTGACGTGAGGGTTGTTGCCAGCTCCAACGTCGCGCGTCAACTGAGTGATTTTTGCTCACCTCACCTATTAATTTGATCATGTAACTGATCATGTAACGATCATGATGGTCTTGTTTTCGCTGTAACATTACGCCACAAGCGCGCGTGCCAGATTATTGCCGATATAAAAATGAGTTCGCTATTATTTTAAGGCTAAATTCTTTAAATTTAATTCCCCGATTTTCAAACCTGACACACACACACACACACAAATATATATATATATATATATATATGCAGGGTCGGGGTTAGCAGGTGCACAGAGGTTACATGCAAATATGTGGATAAATTTCTAGAACAGCCAATAGACTATATAATACTAAAAATGTGTTGACTAATCCTATTTTGGTAAATTCCGTTTCGAAAGTTCAAAATATGTGCCTTTATTTTACTTTTCTTAATTAATTATGCTCGAAATAGGAATGAAACTTTAAAAGCTTTTGTGCTTCCCTGTGATTTGTTATTAAAAATTATTATTTGTTTTTTACATTTACGATTGACTTGGTGTTCGGGCCTTTTAAAAAAAATAACATAAAAAATTTAACTTTGATACATTGCTTTCATTTTTGGGAATTTTTCAAAAATATCTTATGTTTTTATTTTTATATTCGTAGTAAATATTTAACTTTGTGTAATATTTTTTTACATATAATATTTTTTACAGTAAATTTGATAAACATTTGAATTAATTTTGCATTAATTTTTTGGAATTCTGGAATTTGTTTGGATTAGTTTTAACATGTGTGGAACACTCAATTAACAAAAAGATAAGCACAGTCCTATTTCACGTATTATTTATCTTTGATTTGACAATGTTTTACTGCTTTTCATCTATGTTACATAGTTGTTTTTGTGGGCACAAAAATACCTCTGTAGTTCTCAGCAGTCGCTAGTTTCTGTGATTCTTAATGACTTGCCGCATTCGTAAATATGTGTAAATATAAGTTATCCTTTTTAAAGTTGATTTTTTATGTGTTTGATTATTTAAATACTAGCATATAGCCCGTCATATGACGGGATCAGTAAAATTCTTAATTTTCCAGCATTGTAAATTACCCAATGAAGCAGATAATAAAATGCCTTCTTTTTTGGCTGAGAATTATCTGGTAACCGCTCAATAATGTGTTTATCTTCATACTCCTCTAAAGTCTCCCTACATTGTGAATGCAGTTTAGAATCACGCTGAATTCATTTAGTCAAACCGTGTGGTTATGTATAAAAAACAAACACACAAACGAAGATATATAACGCTAGATGTTTGTTAGTCAGTGAAATAGACTCCTAGACTTTTATAAAAAGAATTTTTGTTAATACCGGTGATGAAATTTTTATTGCAATAAAAAATAATCGAGGATTCAATTTAAAATTATCACCTATATACTTAATCTATTATTTAATACAAATATAAAAGCTTAATATGTATGTTATTTGCTTAATATGTAAGTTCAACTATAAAACGTATGAAAATAATGCAAGAGATATTTAAATAATTTAAAATAAGAAATGATTATATGAGATGGTTAAAGGAGTGACGTCATAATGCTAGAAAAATTGTATTTTTTACCTATTTATTATGTGGATAAATTGATAAATTTATCCACATAATAGCCACATAATCCCCAGTTAATCGCCTGCTCTTAACCGTTGGATCCATTCCAGGTCCAACCGCTTCATAAATTGGTGGACAGACGGACAGATAACTTAGGCTATTATTATATAGGGGATTTAAAGTTGTATTCTTGGATGCAAATTAAGTATTTTATATCTGATATAAAATTTTACTTTAAAAGATGAAGAAATGATATAAAAAAACTAATTTTCTATTTTTTAATCAAATAAATGTGAAAATAAATGTCTCTATTTAATTTTATAAAATTATGTGGTACGTTTTATGGTATTGGAAGTTTTACAGCGATTTTATAAAGTGAGTGATTGAATATTATCGTTTTTATTTAAAAATAAAGTGCATAGGAGTTTACTAAATTATGATTAATTACGGTTGTAAACCACCTTCGTGTAAGACAATGATAAAAGATATAAAAATACATAAATCGAATCATAAAAGGATAATGTAATATATATATATATATATATATATATATATATATATATATATATATATATATATGTATATATATGTATATATATATATATATATATATATATATATATGTAATATTAAAATCCCTTATTTACGTATTTTAATATTAATTTAATAACTTTTGTTCATAAAGTAATTTCGGGGTTTGCGCGGTAATTCTTATTTTTCCCTCCAGACACGCTATAGACCTAGTTCAGCCTCTGTCTGGACTACTTTAGACAATAGTTATCGAGTTCTCTTTAAACATGGATATTTTGTATCCCGTGATCAATTGTGCTTAGGGATTATTCGTAGTCTTTTACCTTAGGAATCCCTACTTGAAAAGTGTATGTGCGGGACCACTTTGTCTGTGTGCTCGAAGTTGTAAAGGTGTTTGCCTGTTGTATGGAATTCATGTTTCTTACCAAAAATAAACTGTGTTGTTATTTGGAATAAGTCTCGCCCATATATATATATATATATATATATATATATATATATATATATATATATATATATATATATATATATATATATATATATATATATATATATATATACTTTACTAAGGCTTAAAATAGCAATAAATTCATCAATGAAAAGTATACCATGGATCATTCTTTCTGTGCATCGTAACAACGTAAGAAGGTTAAAGTAATTTAATTCTTTTCCATTAAGTATTTAATACAGGTTATGTAAATGATTGCAGCAGAAGTCCAACTTAAAATGCCCTTTAAAAACTAGGGATCCTTTCGAGAAATCCTAAAGCATCAAAAGCCAATTGTTATGAGACTAATTTATTTGAAAGTTATGTAAACGTCTAGTGCTAATGAACTCTTCTAAACTAGCATATAGCCTGTCATATGACTTGATCAGTAAAAACCTTTACTGACTTTATGTTTCCAATTTTAATTTATCTTGTCATATTACATGATAGGATGAACAGCAGAGGTTTTAATATTGACAGTGATTATTTGGCGATATATATAAATGATGTCTAAAATTTGGCGAATCTATCGCAAGATATATAACTTTAACGCTAGATATTTATTAGTCCGTAAAATAGACTACTATAATTTTACTAGCATACAACCCATCATATGACGGGATTAGTAAAATTTTTAATATTCCAGAACTGTTAAGTACCCAATGAGGCAGTTAAAAAATGGTTTGTTTTTTGGCTGAGAACTATCTGGTTCACTCTCAAAAATTTATTTATCGTCATACTCCTCTAGAGTCTCCCGATCCTGTAATGCAGTTTAGAATCACGCTGAATTCATCTAGTCAAACCGTGTGGTTATGTATAATAAACAAACACACAAAAGAACAAACTTCTCAATTTCCAAATATATATAAATTAAAAGTTAGATATTTATTAGTCCGTGAACTAGACTAGACTTATATGAAAAGAATTTATTGTTAATACCGGTGGTAAAAGTTTCATTGCAACAAAAAATAATCGATGATTAAATTTAAAATTATCACGTATGTACCTAATCTATTATTTAAGCCAAATATGAAAGAAAATCATTGACGTCATATCTAACTTCAATGATAAAAGATATTAAAATAGTGTAGACGATATTTAAATAGTTTAAAATATGAAATGATTAAATGAGATGTTTAAAGGAATGACGTCACAATGCTAGAAAAGATTGTTATTTTTACCTCTTTATTAAGTGATAAATGGATAAATTTAATCGCCTGCTCTTAACCGGGGAAAATAGGGCTTGAAATAATGGCATTAAACTCTCGAAAAGGAGGGAAGGGGTGGATTTCGAACGTTTTAAAGACGACAGTATTTTTTGCTGTGATATGAAGCATAGTTACACAAATTTATTTTAGAATCGGATCGATATTTTAGGAGAAGATAAACTTTACTCTCTTTGAATGGATGCCTCTATCCATTCCAGGTCCAACCGCTTCATAAATTGGAGGACAGACGTACAGATAACTTAGGCTATTATTATATAGGGGATGAAAGAATTTGTTGTTAATAACGGGGATAACATTTTCATTGCAACAAAAAATAATCGATGATTAAATTTAAAATTATCACCTATGTACCTAATGTATTATTTATGCCAAATATAAAAGAAAATTATTTCCATACTATCTAAGTTCAGTGATAAAACTTCTAAAAATAATGCACACGATATTTAAATAATTTAAAATAAGAAATGATTAAATGAGATGGTTAAAGGAATGACGTCATAATACTAGAAAAAATGTTATTTTTACCTATTTATTATGTGATAAATTGATAAATTTAATCACCTGCTGTTAAAATGTGGCTTGATATAATGACATTAAACTCTCTAAAAGGGGGGAAGGGGTGTATTTCGAACTCGCTTTCAATTTTGCTAACCGTAACTTATCAAGAATTCAATATGGATGCCTATATCCATTCTAGGTCCAACCGCTTCATAAATTCGAGAGCAGACGGACAGATAACTTAGGCTATTATTATATAAGGGATAAGTATAATAGTACTCTTTTTTGAAAATCTAGTTTGATAAAAAATATAGCTGGAAATTACATATGGGACAGATAGAAAGAGAGTTAAATTATTCTGACCCGTCAAATAATGTCCATGGAAAAGAAACAAATATATTTTAATCTTTCCAGGCGCAATTTATGACTTTCAATGCAGCCTTGTCTTTTTCTATGCCCAAAGCGATTAAGTTACAGGACTAAGTAGAACATCACGACGAGCCTTATAGATGTGCTGCGTTGGCGTGTATGCATTTTCCTAATCCGTACTACATGAGATGCTGGTCGTAGAGAAACCTCAATCAAATGTGATACACTAAGCAGTTAAATTTATCTCAGTTTTATGTAGAGTTGTTTGCCTTATTGTCTACATCCTAGATAAACAAGCAATTAGGTTTAAATTTCATAATTATGGTTTTATGATCTCATTAAACTGTCACCCTCGAAATAAATCTCAAAATTTCAGTGTCTTTACAAATTTATTAACTCATAACCCACATTTAAAGTTTTTAATTCTCTTGTAACGTATCCAGTTCCTGTTTTAGGTGGCACAAGGAAGAATCAGGTGTGTCTTGATTAATGAATTTTTTTTGCACCTCTGCTATATACATCATTTCACAGATACACAAAAAAACAATTTCTGATCACAGGTAGGTGATTAGATACACTTAGGCCTGAGTAGAGACGTGCAATAACTAAGATCATACTCTGCCGAAATATTGGTGATCCGACGGAAGAAACAATTCGGTAGCTCTCGCAAATGTTCACTGAAGTAATGGTAGAATATCAAAGCACAGTTAGAGTTCCGATGGAAAATATGCAAACAATCCTGAAGAGGATTATATTAAAAAAGGAAACCCAATGCACAGGGTATCATTTCAATCTCAGCAAGAGATATATCCCAAGATGGGATTTCGCTAAGTAAAACTCTCCGATGGAGAGACTGGTCGAGGCCACCTCCGAGTCAGCCGATGCGGGCTACTCTTTAAAGAAAAGATCCCAAGGTGGTATTATAGCAAAAAACTCTCCGATAGAGAGACTGGTCAAGGCGACCTCCGAATTAGCTGGTTGCTAGCTAACTAACTCCTTCTTTAAAAAAATCTTCTCTCGTCTCTTTCTAGGGGGTGGGGCCTCTAAGAGAAGGGACCAAAATTTCATTATTGGATCATCTAGCGATGGCCTCACCTTCGACCAACTGGATTGGTCTGGGTTAAACAATCATCGGCCGCAAACCCAGGGTCCCTGGAATTCTTAGCGGCTAGATTCAAGTCGCGGCAATTCCTTTGTCGTTCCGATGGTCATATTTCTGGCTGTCAGTGAAGGTGCTGGGTTGTCTGGTATATTGTTCCTCTACTATAGGGCACAACAGTGTAGACATCGTGGTGTCGGGGAAAACAATCCCTTTATATCCACAAAAGCGAAGTCCACTTCTCAAAGCAAAGTTCTTTGATGTCGACACACCGCTAAATCACGCCGTTACACTTTATAGGGTTTTCTTATTACCACAAGCTTTTACATTTCTCACTTTTACTAATTAGTTTTAGAGTGTTGGTGAGATTGAATTACTTACAGATGCTTCTAACTGCTAAACAGAGAATAAAGGTAAATTTGGCCATAAATCAATCATATGCATTCCTCGTGTATATTGTCTAGCTGTCTATTGTATTTTTTACTTATTTTTAATATCTAGAATTTACCACTGCGCATGCATGCTCTACCAAAAAACAAAACAATTACGTGAAACAATAACACGTCGTTGACTCATTAAATTAATGGATTTTTACCACTTGCCTGGTAAAATTATCGCCGAGCTATAATTAAAGGGAAATGACTCAGGTTCTGGAGATAATAATCTTTATTATTTTTATCATTATTATTTCTCAGCTCCGGGTGCATTATATTCGATCTTTTGTTACGTCTTATCTTAAGTGATGATTGAATAAATGCTTCGGACGAGTATATAATGGATAACTTAATGTTATTTGTTAAAAACGGAGGCATTTCTTTAGCCGTCACTTCCCTTTTACTACACCGTACCTGTTGAAAGGTGAACACCAAATGAAAATTTTAGACAAAAATATAACAGCATATAGTAATATTTTCGCAATCTCAGTGTAAATGTTTTTAATAAAATTGCAAAAGATTTCGGACAGATAATAAAAAACCCATTTTTTTACTTTTTACTATAAATTATACACTAACAATGGTTTGTAAATTTCAAATGAAATACTGAATTTTTTCTCTAAGTTGGTTTGCAAAATACACATTGAAATTAAAATTACTTTATAAGAAGTGTATTTTCATAATCAGAATAAATACTAAGCATACATATCAAAAATGTTGTCAAAACTTTTATGCATTTAACCATTTATTTAAATTTGAATAAATATTAATAGAAGCATATGCTCTAAGCTATAATTCTAGGCAGAAAAATTAAATCATTGGTTTAATTAAGAAATACATCTTATCGCTTATACTCTATTTAAATTCTAGCTTAGTGCTCACTTTATAGTCAACTTAATGAAAAATTTTATCACTCTGTATTTGTGGTTTCTAATTTCTTTTAAATATTATATTATAGATAATATTTCTTTTCAAAGATTAAAAAAAAATATTTCTTAGGATATATTTCGCTATCTTTTATCCAGTTCTGTTCTCTTTTACTTTTGTGCTGACCAAAATACCATACTTATCACTTATACTCTATTTAAATTCTAGCTTAGTGCTCATTTTATAGACAACTTAATTGAAAATTTTATCACTCTGTATTTGTGGTTTCTAATTTCTTTTAAAAATTATATTATAGATAATATTTCTTTTCAAAGATTAAAAAAATATTTCTTAGGATATATTTCGCTATCTTTTATCCAGTTCTGTTCTCTTTTACTTTTGTGCTGACCAAAATACCATACTTATCACTTATACTCTATTTAAATTCTAGTTTAGTGCTCAATTTATAGTTAACTTAATTAAAAATTTTATCAGCCTGTATTTGTGGTTTCGAATTTCTTTTAAATATTATATTATAGATAATATTTCTTTTCAAAGATTAAAAAAAATTATTTCTCTCGATATATTTTTCTATCTTTTATCCAGATTTGTTCTCTTTTACTTTTGTGCTGACCAAAATACCATAGTTATCGCTTATACTTTATTTAAATTCTAGCTTAGTGCTCATTTTATAGTCAAATTAATTAATTTTATCAAGTTGTATTTGTGGTTTTGAATTTCTTTTAAATATTATATTATATATAAGATTTGTTTTCAAAGATTAAATAAATTTATTTCTTAGGATATATTTCGCTATCTTTTATCCAGTTCTGTTCTCTTTTACTTTTGTGCTGACCAAAATACGATACTTATCGCTTATACTCTATTTAAATTCTAGCTTTAGTTCTTCACTTTATAATAAAATTAATTAAAAATTTTATGAAGTTGTATTTGTGGTTTCGGATTTCTTTTAAATATTATATTACAGATAACATTTCTTTTCAAAGATTAAATAAATTTATTTCTCAGGATATATTTCGCTATCTTTTATCCAGTTTTGTTCTCTTTTACTTTTGTGCTGACCAAAATACCATACTTATTACTTATACTCTATTTAAATTCTAGTTTAGTGCTCAATTTATAGTCAACTTAATTAAAAATTTTATCACTCTGTATTTGTGATTTCTAATTTCTTTTAAATATTATATTACAGATAATATTTCTTTTCAAAGATGAAAAAAAAAATATTTCTCACTATATATTTCGCTAACTTTTATCCAGATTTGTTCTCTTTTACTTTTGTGCTGACCAAAATACCATACTTATCACTTATACTCTATTTAAATTCTAGCTTAGTCCTTCACTTTATAGTAAAATTAATTGAAAACTGTATAAAGCTGTA
>CM063498.1:36741535-36801535 GCA_032207245.1 Pardosa pseudoannulata
ACTATGCTCATCTCCTAACGTCAAAACATATATTTCAGTGGATGATTGTGTAGCTTGTTATATGAAATTTATTTGGTAGGAGAAAAATAGCAATATATAGTTACAGTTGATAGGCTTGGATTTATTTATTTATCTGATTGCAGTAGAAAAATACCGATTTATGACCGAAAAAGAGGAGCAAAGTCTGAAACTGTTGATACAGAAAAAAGAAGGAAATACTTGCTAAAGGTTTTATGATTATTAATGGATTTTGTATAACGGAAAACCCAAAATAAGGAAGCAGAGAAACAAGTAAGAACCTGAAAAGCATGTGTGGATATGAGCATAAAATACTATACGGTAAGTACGTGTGACAGAATTGAAAGTTAAGTGGCTTTAGTCAAAATGTTTAGTCAAAAATCTTAATTGCTGCATATGTCATATGCAGAAAGTGTCTATTTTCAAACACGCTGTCTTGAAGCCATTTTTCAAAATCAGAGGAAATAAGAATTATATGATAAATAAATCTGTGATAAACAAATTCAATTTCGTGCTGATGTCTGAGGATATCTTTCTAAAGCAAAAATTATCTCGAGAAATTCGGTCAAAATCTCACAATTAAACTGTTTTAAGATTTTATGATGCAAAGAAATTCGTTGGTTTGAAGAGCTACAGTCTACTTTTTTGCTACACGATCATTTTATTCAATATTATTTTAAAAATTGAGTAATATCTCTAGAAAACGTTTCTTTCTGTCACGTGGTAACTTCTGCTTAAACTGTTTTAAGATTTTATGACGCAAAGAAATTCGTTGGTTTGAAGAGCTACAGTCTACTTTTTTGCTACACGATCATTTTATTCAATATTATTTTAAAAATTGAGTCATATCTCTAGAAAACGTTTCTTTCTGTCACGTGGTAACTTCTGTTTAAAGAAATATTTAAATGCAAGCAGTCTATTTGTAACAGTGTTTTCCCCATTGGTTAACATTAAGCTAGAGGAATCCAAAATGACGAGAACCGAGCTACCTTAACATTTCGTTTAGTTTAGGGATATAAGTTAAACCGTACTTTAAAATATCTTTCCGCTTTTTAAGACGCAAATTGAATTATAAATAGGTTTAAATTATTGGGTATTAAATCTTTTGCATGAGTTTAACCATATAGTATCAGATCGAGAGTCATTGAAGCAAAGAAAGAAAACAGCAAGAATAGTACCTACATAGTGAAAAGTAAAATTCATAGAGAAAGAAATGAAATCTTCTCTCGGGGATGGTTCTCTTTCTATTCAAATAATACGTTGTTGTTTTTTATCAGATTGAAGATCAAAACTGATATTTCACTAAAAGTATAAAAAAAAAGATAAAGATCATCATGTATTTCACACAGAGTAAATGAGTTATAGTATTGTTTAACTACTTCCCAGTTGTAGAGGTATCGTTAAGTTTTAACTACTCCTAAGAAATAACTTAGATAGCTAGATAAAGTATATTCTGCATATTAGTTTATCCTTATGTACATAATAATGTAAATTACAGCATTAAATCTAATCTGTTTAGTTTCAAGACAGAAAACAGAAAAAGAGTATCAACATAACAGCTGAGATAAAAAAAGAAGATTCAGAGAGAAAGAAATAAAATCATATCCAAGGGGGATCTCTTTCTATTAAAATAATACATTGTTATTCCTATCAGATTGCAGATCAAAACTGATATTTCACTGGAAACTGTAAAAGAACTGATCATGCCCATCCTGAATTTGATACAGAGTAAAGGAATAATAGCATTATGTGGCTACTACTACATTCATGGATGTATCATACGGTTTTGACTATTCCTGGAAAATAATTTACATAGACAGATTAGTTTGCATATTTATTAATTTTTATGTATTTAATATTTTAAATTACAGAATTAAATCTAATCTGTTTATTTTCAAGAAAGAAAACAGGAAAAAGAACGCCAACGTAAGAGCTCAGATAAAAAAAAAAAAGAAGATTCAGAGAGGAAGGAATAAAATCATATCCAAGGGGGATATCTTTCTATTAAAATAATATGTTGTTATTCTTATCAGATTGAAGATCAAAACTGATATTTCACTGGAAGCTGTAAAAGAACCGATCATGTCCATCCTGAATTTGATACAGAGTAAAGGAATAATAGCATTATGTGGCTACTACTACATTCATGGATGTATCATACGGTTTTGACTATTCCTGGAAAATAATTTGCATAAACAGATTAGTTAGCATATTTATTAATTTTTATTTATTTAATATTTTAAATTACAGAATTAAATCTAATCTATTTATTTTCAAGAAAGAAAACAGGAAAAAGAACGCCAACGTAAGAGCTCAGATAAAAAAGGAAGATTCAGAGAGGAAGGGGTAAAATCATATCCAAGGGGGGGGATCTCCTTCTATTAAAATAATATGTTGTAATTCCTATCAGATTGAAGATCAAAACTGATATTTCACTGGAAGCTGTAAAGGAACTGATTATGCCCATGCTGAATTTGATACAGAGTAAAGGAATAATAGCCTTATGTGGCTACGGCCATTCATGGAGGTATCATACGGTTTTGATTATTCCTGAAAAATAATTTAGATAGATTAATTTTGCATATTTATTGATTTTTATCTACTTAATATTGTAAATTACAGCATTAATGCTAATGTGTTTAGTCTTAGAAATTTGTATATTTCTTGTATGTAGATGATGGCAAGAAGTCTCCAATAAAACATTCTAATTGAATGACAAAGCCTTTTATTTTATTTCTAGAATATCTGTAGTATCATGAAGCGAATTTTATATTTATTGGCTGCCGTCTGCAACGAACATGCCGTCATTATCAATTTCTTAGCCATACTGAATTTCATACAGAGTAAAGGAATAATAGCATTGTGTGGCTACTATCATTCATGGATGCACCACACGGTTTTGATTATTCCTGAAAATAATTTACATAGACAGATTATTTTGCATATTTAGTGATTTTTATCTACCTAATATTGTAAATTACAGCATTAATTCTAATATATTTAGTCTTAGAAATTTGAAGATTTCTTGTACGTAGATGATCAGTTCTGACTGATGGCAAGAAGTCTTCAATAAAACATTCTATTTGAATAGCAAAACATTTTATTTTATTTTTAAAATATCTGTAGTATCATGAAGCTTATTTTATATTTGTTGGCTGCCCTCAGCAAAGAATATGCCTTCATTACTACTTTCATAGCCTACAAAATTTTCTTGTAGATTTGTAATTCCCATAAAATTCCGGTATTACAGTATAACAGTACTTCCCACACAATTCCGGATATCAGTTTTAAAAACAAAATTCTATAAAATTATAATTTACATAATAGAAAATGTTACTTTGTAATAATTAGACCGAGTGGAACTGTACAATTTGTGTCTTATGGAGCCATTTTATACATTGATATGCGTATTAGTATCCCATAGCTGTACGTAACTTTTAAAGGATTGTCACTCACTTAAAATCCAGGATTTTATGTTGTACAGCAGTTTATAGATATATCTATAATTTTCATCATAAAAATATAACTAAAAAACTATTAAATAACACAAAAAATTACATTAATATAAACAGCCTTCTGGCTAATATCTGCAAGTATACAAGTATTTGATGGGAGAATTATATGTATTAGTGCTACAATCTAACGAGATATAAGTGTATTTTTACTGATGATTAAATTTTAATAATAGTAAACAGTTTACCCAGTGTAACAACCAGTCCTACTTTCTTATATATATATATATATATATATATATATATATATATATATATATATATATATATATATATATATATATATATATATATATATATATATATATATATATATATATATATATATATATATATATATATATATATATATATATATATATATATATATATGTGTGTGTGTGTGTGTGTGTGTGTGTGTGTGTGTGAGTGTGTGTGTGTGTATGTGTGTGTGCGCGCGCGTAAGGCTGTTTGGACAATAACGATGAGCAAGTTTCCACTGATGTTTAGCACAGTAGCATGGCCTAACTGAAGACTGAGTTTCTTTAAAGAAGTTACACAAAAAAAATATAAAAACATCAAAGTTTATTTTTCCTTTCTCAAAACAACGAAAATAAAACAGTTAAACTGAACATCGAAAACAGTTGGCCGATAATACAAAACTAAGTGGCAAATTAAACATTCTGGCAAGTGACTAATTTATGCAATTTATCGATAGAAAAAAACTATATCGACGAAGCAAAAACACTTACGAGCAACAGGCATCAACTATCAAAATTTGAACATAAAGTGCGCCCTTTTATACTCCTTGATTTCGTCACACACACACACACACAAACGTGTCCATAGTGGCCACCCGCGAATAATTTACTCTTTTCGAATTTTCACTTTCAATATAAATTTCTAAATAAAGGATGGGTATAAAACTATATGAGTGAATACCACATTGAAATTAAATGCGTAGCAATTCTTTCCCTCAAAGTCAGAAATGTTCTCCATACTTCGAATAATAGAAAGAGTTAAAAACGTTCTCACCACAATTGATGAGAACTAATCCTATATTAAACTCTATACAATTGTTTTGTAGTTAATCTTTAATTATTTATAATCAATTATGGTGAGGCTGGGTGCTGTAATTTCACATTGACAAAAGAAGTAGCATTTGATGTGAAGACAAAACTGAAATTTATTACAATTTTTTTAATCCAAAAATCGATTTCTGGAAAATAATGTTATTAAAATCACATGAAATATCATTATGTTCTTTAAAAACAGAAATAAACCCCAATTTTTAATTAATTTACACTAATTTTATGTATGTTTACATACAAAAAAATAATATTTTCTTAACACATTGTCTCTAAATCGTCTAATAAGTTATATTAGCGTGTAATCTCTAAATACAAGATAATTTTGCCCTTTTGGTATGTCTTCTATTCGGAAATTTTACCGTATATATACATAAATATATATACATACATATGCTTGTGTTTGTGAGTACATACAAACATATATATTAGAACTGTAACACAATTTTCCCTATTGATTATAGATAATTATAACTATTTAATTTAGCCCTGAAGCCCTTGTTGTCAATCAGTACAAGATAGGAAAATCGTGAAAAAAACTATAAAGTAATTCCCAATCTAAGAAGGTAAAAATCAAACTTTTTTCATACAATTTCGTAATTAAAAGAGGTTTAAATAATAATTCTTATCGAAATGCGTGAAAAAATCACCATACAAAATTGACATTGAGCAATCTTTAGAAACGAGTTTTTTATATTATCTTTTGTCACGACAAATGATCATTCCAAAAATCCATCAAAGTTCTTGGAGGTTGTATTCATTTTTCACCTTCCATTTCTGATTGTTATCAAGTGTTAATGATTATGGCAAATTGAAATTAAAGTGATGATAATATGGATACAATTCAACCCTTTTTCCTTTTTTCTTCTGCTACGCAAAAATTGAAAAAAATATGCTACGTGATGTCCGATGTTTTTCTAGGTAGTAATATTGTGTAATTGAGTGAATTTTTCTTCTTAGGAGTCCATTACTAAAATATTCTCTCTTTCATTAGTAAATCCTATTTGAAAGACTAAATTAATAGTGGTATGGATTATTACTTAGTCGAAGTCGTTTCAACGAACTTGAAGTTATCAAAGTTTCTATTTGTGATATCCTAGCCAAATGGTCAATCTAACAAAATTTGAAACTCATTGCTAATTGTATTCAATTCTGATATAGTTGAAAAACTAATAAACATGTTAAAGATTTCAACAAATTAAGTCGAATAATAATGATAAACTTTTAGTCAACTTAACAGGGAATTGTTTAGATTTATACATTTAAAACTCGTCATGTCCAAAGACTCGTGGTGGAGATTAGAGTTAATAACCACTGTCAATAAGCTCCAATTATTTCCTCGTCGTGGTAAAGAAACCTTAATATTGCCTTTTCAGCAATCTATAAAGTCTTTGTCATTTATAAAGACTTTTTTTCCATTAAATGAACAGAAGAAGTAAACTGTCTAAAAATGAACATATATGAAAAACTAATCCTACCTTTAAATATTACTCACTCTTTTGTGATAAACATGTAACTAAAATCTTGATCCTTGAAAATTTTATGAAATTTTTTTGTTCGATGCAACAAAAGATTCCTTTTTACTTAATCAGTAATGAATTGAGAGACGAAATTCTAATTTCGCAATTGCGGAATGGCTTAAAATTAAAAAATTGAAAAACAATTCACCGAATGAATAAAAAATATTCATCATATCCAATATCCAATATCACGAAAATGCATTACAAAAGTATAAAATAGATTGAAAAGTCATAGGAACAACGCAAAAGAACAAAATTTTCATTCTTTATACACTGGGTGCGCTATAACGGGTTTGGCTGTACAATAGGACGCAATTAAAGAAAATAAACTTTGATTTAACTTTTGTTAAAATCCATTATATTACATGGTCTTGTCCTGTAACTAAAAAAAACTTAATTTATTTGAAAAAATCTTTTAATAGACCAGGAATTTTTTGGAATCAGAATTTTTGGAATCCATACACCAACTTCAGAGAGCTTAACTACTGTTTGTAATTGTTTTGGAAATCTTTGTTTTGGAATCAAGCTGGGAACCTTCATCGTTGCCCCTTGGTCATCTTTTCCGTTGTTCTTTCATCTTTAGAAAAAAGAAGTCACAAATAGAGAGAGATGTCTGAGCCGTACAGTAACTTTGGAAACGTTGTTATGCATTGGAAACGACCAGGCAAGAGCCATGATGTCACCATTTCTTGATCAGGACCGTCCATGGTGGGTATGTATCGTATACCCTGCATGAAAGCGGAAAAGTTCAGTCTCCAAATTTGATCTATATCCTGTAAACAGAAAGTTACCTGTGTAAAAACAAATGCATTCGTAAAATATACATTATTTCCAACACATCAAACATAAAATAACTTATATATTATTATTCCTTTTATGATAAAAATTGTTATTCAAAAGTACACTGTATGTTTACTCAATAATATTTATTCCTCTTTAGACATTAAACTATTATAATAATTGATAAGAAATAGTAAGGTATTACAACATCGAAAAGTATATTAAGTTAGAAAAATATATAGACGTTATTGGAATTATTTAGTTTCTTATCAATCAAGGTTTCTTACACAGTTCAGGTCAGTTTTTTTCGGTGAAAACTTTTTTATACATATATTTTTTACCTTTCCTACATATCGGTATTTTACAGTTAGAACAAATATCCATAGTTTTATCTCAACACTTAGCTTAGTAATGAATTTTTTTTTGGCCTATGTACAGATTCTTCAATATATTTTCATAGGTATAAAATTAAGTCAAGAAATTTATTTGAATTACGAAAGTAACTTTTTGAGAAAATTGGACACAAAACAGTTTTTGGGTCAAAATGACCCATTCCGCGGTGCTAGCGTTAAACTAAAAATGTGGTTATCATATGTATCATGAGTATCTACTATATAATCATATTAGCAGTGGTGCAGTCAGAATATTACCTGGGGTGGGGCTAATTTTGCACTCAAAATCCTCTATATAATAATAGCCTAAGTTATCTGTCCGCCTGTCCTTGAACTTATGAAGTGGTTCGACCTGGAATGGATCCAATATGGATAGGTGTATCCATATTGGATTCTTAATGAGTTACGGTTAGCAAAATTCAAAGCAAGTCTAAAACATTCAAAATCTACCTCTTCCCTCCATTTTCGAGCGTTTAATGCCATTATTTCAAGCCCCATTTTCCCTGGTCAAGAGCAGGTGATTAAATTTATCAATTTATCACATAAAAATAGGTAAAAATAGCATTTTTTCTAGCATTATGACGCCATTCCTTTAACCATCTCATTTAATCATTTCTTATTTTAAATTATTTAAATATCGTCTACATTATTTACATTCGTTTTATCACTGAACTTAGATATTACTTAAATAATCTTCTTTTATATTTGGCTTAAATAATAGATTAAGTACATCTGATCATTTTAAATTTAATCATCGATTATTTTTTTGTTTCAATGAACATTTTTTCATCTGTATTAACAACAAATTCTTTTCATAAAAGTCTAGGATTCTATTTCCCGGAATAATAAATATCTAGCGTTTAAGTTATATATCTTTGAAAATTAAGAAGTTTGTTCATTTTTGTGTTTGTTTTTTATACATAACCACATGGTTTGACAAAATAATTCAATGTGATTCTAAAATGCATATCGGGAGACTTTAGAGGAGTATGAAGATGAACAAATTATTAAGCTTTTACCAAATAATTTACAGCCGAAAAACAAACCTTTTTTTATCTGCGTCTTTGGGTACTTTACAATTCTGGAAAATCGAAAATTTTACTAATCCTGTCATATGACGGGCTATATCATAGTTAAAAATAAAAATATAGTTTTTTAGATAGGGTTGAAATAAATTAATTCTCAAGTTAACTAGTATCAACCTTACCCACAGCCAGTTTCCAAAGTATTTCCAGAAAAATATGTAGGTTGTTTTAATTACTCGCAGTTGTCTTAATTTTTTTTTTCAATTTTGTTATTAAAAATCATCTGATAAAGTATATCAACTTCAGAAAACAATTTTTATAATTTTTCTTCAAATTTCTTTCTCCCACCACAATATATTGTTCAATAAAACATGTTTCGAAGTATCGATTTTTGCCACTCATAACTACTGACACAAATCAGGTAGCTGCACTCGGATAGGCAAAACGCATTACACTACGTTTCTAATTGAACTGTGTCCGCAGCCACTTATCAGCCCCTCAAAATGTCAAGGGTTATTCCCAGAATGGAAAACTTGTATATGGAGGTGAATCATTGCACGCACCAGACCAAAAATCAACTTTGCGGTATATTCACCAGATCCAGTCTTCGATGGTCAGCATACGGTTCAAACCCTTCCACTTCGGGAATTACATTCCCTTTTATCGATGAATCAAAGTTTTTACGTGTGGGTTAACAAGAGATAATGAAAATAAAACTTACAAAATAAGCTTGTATTCTTCTAACTACACATTTAGAAAGTTTTTAGAAATGAAGAAAATCCTTTAGTTATGAGCAGACTTAAGGTTTCAAAAACCTCGTGGCTGCCCCACTGCACATTAAGCTTCTTTCACTAAACTATCCTCTTTAAACTATGTAAATCCAGTTTTTTTTAATTAAGAAATAAAATAAAATTAGAAATCATACTAAAGATAGTTGCAGAATAAAATAAACTTTGAATTAAAAATAGTACACTCCACTGTATTTAGAAAGCGAGAATATTTTAACGGTAGTAGTGTATAGTTAAAAATAACCATTACCCATTAGAAGTATCCATTGGAAAATGAGCGCACAAGCTTGTTGCAAAGTTCTTATAATTGAAAAAAGCCCAATTTCTGAAAATCCTTGCTATTAATTATCTCCTGTGAATTTCCTTGATACAATAGATGAGATAAGATCTTACGTCACTTAAAATTAGAATATGGTTTGAATCCTAAATATTTACTATTGTAACGCTGTTGTCGTTGATATTTTCTAAAAATATTTCCAAATTACCATAGAGATAATTACCTGACTAACGACCTTGCACCGACTAATGACCTTGGGCGAGTTCATTGATCAGCAACGAACACGAATCATCCCTGTTGATATTTGGCATTTCACTCTAGTTTATTCTCGTCTTACTAGCTGTTATTATGCAACTTATCCCTTTTCAATACCGGTTGATTGGAATGCTTGCGAACTTCCAGATCATGCAACCATAAATAATATCACTTGCGATTAATTAAGAGTAGATAATCTTAAGTTCCACTCACGTAATCAACTTAATAACGACTAATTTGAGCAATTTAGAGCATCTTTGAAAGCAGCAGAAACATGATGATAAAAGCGTCCGACAACCTATAATTGAGCTCAAGGGGGTATCAAGGCAAATAATTCAGAATTTGTGATTTACTTTTGAAATAGCAAACATTTCCGCATACTTTGATACCATTAATTTTGCCATATATTAAATGGAACGGAAATCATAACGAACTTAATCATTTTCCTGATTTATCTTGTTCATATATATTTCAAACTATAAATTTTTTTTCATAGTATATTTCATTTCATTCAATTTATGCACATGATATCTTACATACTATTTCTAATAGCTTTCTCGTATTTAGAACATTCATGCAAGTACACTTTCACAGTAGAAAACTTCGAATCTAGAATCGTCTGGACCTCGGCAATTCCAGATTTTCCGGATTTCAGAGTCTTTGGAAATTTTTCTTTCTTGTGAAGTTAAAAAAAAAGCTAATATTAACACCGTTTTCTCAAACTCCATGAACTCGGGTACAAGTTAGTCCGAAATTCCATTGCAGCAGAAATCAGTTACATATTATTTCTTAAATCCTAAAAAAGAGAATAAAAATGTGAAAGTGGCATTTTGGTTTCAGACTTGGTATCCTTGGTGCTTTAGATTATCAACCGATCAGTTTCTATCAGACGAGAACTTGAACATCTCCTGGAATGGACACTCCATTTCCTCGCTTTTATTTTTACAACTGATTTGGAGTAAGGGACTTGACATTTCAAACTGAGAAAGTGTGAAAACCATTGCTATCAGAAACCGTTAAAAAGATTACAAGGGCTGTGAATCCAGTTTTAAAATTTGCCCATTATAACATACAATATATATATGTATGTATGTATGTATGTATATATATATATATATATATATATATATATATATATATGTATATATATATATATATATATATGTATATGTATGTATGTATATATATATATATATATATATATATATATATATACATGTATGTATGTATGTATATATATGTATATATATTCACACACACACACACACATACACACATATATATATATATATATATATATATATATATATATATGTATATATATGTATGTATGTATATATAATATGTATATATATTCACACACACACACATATATATACATATACATATACATATATACATATATATACATACATATACATATATATACATATATATTTACATATACATATATATATATATATACATATATATATATATATATATATATATATAAGAAAATCTAATTTTAAATCATAAAATATAAAACTTGTACTTGATTTTTAAAAACCTGACAATCGAGAAAATGTTCGGATTTTGATCGCCCAGATTTGAGGCTCTCTACTGTGTGATTTTTCATCAAATAAGTTAACTATCCCCTATAATAATAATAGCATAAGTTATCTGTCCTCGTATGTCCTCGAATTTATGAAACGGTTGTACCTGAAAAGGATAGAGACATGATTCTTGATAAGTTAGGGTTAGCAACGTTCGAAATCCATTCCTTCCCCCCTTTTGTAGCATTCAAGCCCTATTTTCCACGGTTAAGAGCAGGCGATTAAATTTATCAATTTGTCACATAATAAATTGGTAAAAATAACATTTTTTTTCTTGCATTATGACTTCATTCCTTTAACCATCTCATTTAATCATTTCTTATTTTAAATTATTTAAATATCGTGTGCATTATTTTCATACGTTTTATCACTGAACTTAAATATTACAGACATAATTTTCTTTTATATTTGGCTTAAATAATCTATTAGGTACGTATGTGATAATGTTAAATTTAATCATCATTTTTGCAATGAAAATTTTATCACAGGTATTAACAACAAATTATATCCTCCAGGGGTAGTAGAATTTATATTTTCATTCCTTTACTTCCATTAATTACTGTGGCAAAAACAAATTGGGAAGAACTTAACGATAATTTTGACGTAGCTAAGAAAACTTTGAATTATCTTTCTAATTAAATTCAACGTGATTCTAAACTGCATCCACAGTATCGGGAGACTACAGAGGAGTATGAAGATAAGCAAATAATTGAGCGTTTACCAGATAATTTTCAGCCAAAAAACAAACCATTTTTTTAACTTCCTCATAGGGTACTTTACAATTCTGGAAAATTAAAACTCTTACTGATCCCGTCATATGACGGGTTATGTGCTAGTTTTGTTATTATGTTATTATATTTTTAAATTTTTAATGATTAATTTTAAAATGTTAGACTATTTACATATTTTTAAACTCTAACATGTTTATACATTTAAATAATTTATATATTGTTTTAAAATAATGCGTAAAGGTATACTGTTAAAAATCATTCTTTTTGAAAAATTTTGTATAGTGAATATGAAACATTTTTTACTCCTCTTGAAAGAAAGATTATCTAACTTTTGCATTCTATTAAAAAGAGATAAACAAAAACATAATAATTATTTTTCTTACAATGAGCATTATGTATTTTTGATGAAAATTGGCTATCTTAATTATATCAAGCAGCAGAAACACCAGTTGAAAAATGGTCTTAAAAAAGTTTTTAAAACTTCTAAAAGATTAATTTTTGTTCATCTTTCCATCTCATCCATAGTCCTTAGACAACTTATTATAACTGCAGTTCATTTTAATGTTATACCATATTTTCGAACAAAAATAATTTTTAAATATACAGATATTTTCGGAGAGAGTGATTAATATTTTTTCTCTATTTTACAATTATAACCAAAGTAAGCTGAGGTTAGTATAATTATTTCCAGAACTGAAAGATGATTAACGTAAGATCAACCTATCTCTTAAAAGAAGATCTTTTACATAGATTTCTATGGTCGGCATCATGGCGATCAAAAAAAGCGTGCTTCCCCCAACAAGATAAACATGGCAAATTGTTAATGTTTCGGATTGTCAGGATCTTATCAGTAGTAAACTGAAAGTGACTACAAATACAGCAATTGGATATACCTTCTAGCCATTCTCGTGTCTGGCTGCATGCAGTCTTACGTGGTAAGACTAAAGAATGGATCCGTATGAAAGAATGAACCATACGAGAGTCGTCAGACTCTCAGATTAAGTACCCAAACTAGGACTCTGTTTTATTCTAAGAAGAGAAAAAGGCAAAGAGAATTTTACATTCTTTCCAAGAATGAAAATCAATTATTGTGTTATCAACCTTTCATCGAAAATACTGTTTTATAAAGACTTGTACATTCGGAATCATTACGATCACAAGAAGCGTATCTATAGCACCAAGGTAAACACGTCAAGTTCTAAATGCTTCAGATTGTCAGGATCTTATCAACAGCAAGCTGAAGATGAGTACAAATACAACATCTGGATCTATCGGCGAGCCATTCTCGTGTCTGGCCACAAGCACTCGTACGTGCTTGGACTGAAGAGCGCATTCATATCTCGTACCACACGAGGGTCGTCAGACTCTCTGCTTTAATATTCAAACTAGGAACCACATTCAGAAGATTAAAAACTTCTACTAAGAAATGCCATGACACCTGTTTTGAAGAATAAATGGAATAATAATGAACTGAATCCGGTCTACATGGGTGAAAATGGCTAAATTGAACCTTTGTTGATCATTACACCTACATATGAGCCTTTTAACTATTTAATAACCCATACTAATTGGATAGGAACATGTTATTATTTTCGTTATGCTTTTCAGGTTTTATTAAGGAGTTCCAGAATAATGACAGTAAATACTTTTTAGATTTGTGGTAGCAGAAAAAAGGCTATTATCGCATAGAATTACAGACCTTAAACGTATTACTGAAGCTTATGTCTTTTTATCATAATTTGTATTTATCGCTGCTTTGCTACTTGTATTTAACTTGTAATTTATCATGTCTTATTTATTTCTCTTGGGTTTGCCTGATTAAAGTTTTACATATTTCTTCCAACAACTATAACTTTCAAACAACGTACAGTGGATTCTAAAGCAATAGAAATGTGTTAATTTGGGTTAATTCGTTAAAGGTGACTGGGACAAGTAAAATATGTTCGTGGTCACAATGTTCTCCAAGTCCTCAAACGATACCTCTGGAGGGGGTCAAGCCCGGTGGTTTCCTGCTTGGTCCTCGTTTCTTACGAGGACCCAGCGAGGGCAATGTACGTACCATTCCTTAAGCTACATGTGCTCTCGGGTGGTGCTAAATAGACAACAACTTCGCAGCCTTGTATTGGCATAAAAGTATATGTGCCTCTATTGCCAGATGCATTGGAAAATATTTATGTGCAAAATATTTCTTGTAAACATGCATTCAAATGAGAACAATTTTAACGAACCAAAAAATCAAGTTATAAATATGTATATTTTTAAATATTTTTAGCTTATTTTAAATATTAAGTTATTGATCTTTAAGCGACAGTACTTAACATAAATTTCTGTTCATTTAAAAATTATCTAATAAAATGATTAAACTTAAAATCTTGATACTCATTAAAATACCTTTATCCTACACTTTAGTATTAACGAGCGTGCAAACTGTGCACACTCGAGATAATTCGAGCAGCGTTGTAATTTATGCGTTGTAATTTTTCACATTCGAATGCAATCGAAAATTGAAAAAAAGCAATGTGAAAGCAAGAAAAAAAAATAGTTTCATTGATATTTATCACACATGTAATGAGGAATTTTCACGTTTTCTAATTTTGATTTTAAAGGATAGAAGACAAAAAAGTAAGCAGGACAGTAGCTATTTTTCTTTCATTTGGGGGCCTAATGAGTGATTTCTAATGGGTTTTATAGCGGACTCTTTAACGTCTCTCAAAAACGATACTTTTTCTCCGCCGAGTTTGTGACGTCATCGTTCATGTCGACACCGAGCGCCTATGCTGTTTACATGTTAAAAGGCGACTTTTAAATTTGTTTTTGTGTAAAGTATCGCATATAATAGAAATTTTTTTGTTATGTCTGGCATTAAAAAATCATACTCTAAATATTGTATTGTGCCACTCTGTAAAAATACAACAACTAATTGCAATGAGAAGATATTTTTCAGCGTCCCGAAAGACCCACATACACGTAAAATCTGGACAACTGCGATGAAAAGGGATGAGAAATTAAACCCCAAATTATCATATAAATCATCTTTATGGGTTTGTGAAGACCATTTCTCGATAAGTAAATGCTTACTTTTGTTTAAATATTACTAATTTAGAACAATTAAAGTATATAAAAATACATCTATACCTTTAAAAGGATTGTTGATTAACCACTGCTATTTAACTTTTAAAACTGCTAATTTTCGAGTATTATCACAGAGTTCAAGTACAATAAATATTTTATAAAGCATATAAATATCGAAAAACATATAAATATCTAAAGCATATAATTATCTAATAAATAACTCGGGGGAGGGGAAGGTTATGTATTTTCAAGGTATTATAAATATTTTCTTCAGAGATGCATACTTTCTTGTGTATCAAATCACAGTGATATTTTTCGATTAAATTGGTGACTAATTTGAAAAAAAAGTATAATATTTTTAAAATACTTAATAATAATATTACTTTAAAAATTAAATTTAATTTGAGAAATTTTATACATTTTTTAATTTGACATTAATATTAAAGGCAATAAAATTGTATTGCTATTTAAAAATGTATAAATAATTAAGTAAAGCCGTTTAAAGATTTTAAATTTCTTTTCATCATATTTAAAATATCTAAGAATTGGTTTGTTTTGGTTTGGTTTTGGAGTGCTACGGTCTACTTTTTGCAACACGAAGGCTAATGAGACCGGTCTCACAATAAATACCTCCTCTAATTTTTATTTTAATATTACATCCGTCTCTATTTATAAAAAACGATGCTACTACAAATGTGTTGTATATGATATATGTATATTTCTTTGACTTGGTGGTGTTTACAAGAAAAAGAGCTGTGTTTAGCATGAATAAAGTATTAATACATGTTAAGTAAAATTGGAAAAAAAATATAAATGATTTTACACACCTTTGGGTTTTAATTCCTCGTATTTCTGCTCCCATAAAATCCGGGTTTTTTGCCAAGAAAGAAAACATTGACATGCTGTCAATTTTCGGGAGGTTGTCTGATTGTCCTTTGGTAAATCCAGGTAGAAGAGACATTTATGACAAATTGAGATAACTAAGCTATCTAGATCGATAAAATAAACCTTCAGGTTTAAATAAAAATAAATTTTGATAGCTAGAAAATTTCAGGAACTTGCAAAAACAAAATCGGAAAATAGTGCGCGCTTAAAAGCAATACAAAAATATTGGTCTGCATGAACGATGACATCACAACCAATCACGGAGCGTTTTGATGTCACGTGATTTTCGCTTAACTTTAAAATTAATTTTTTAAATGATGGACCCAGTTTTTTACATTTTTGAGAACATTTTTGGAATCTACGAGTCTGAAATTATCAGAAAAACACTAAGTTGTTCGAATCCCCCACATGTGCAAATTCCTCATTGTAAGCTATATTCGACTATTTTCTGCAATATTATCAAAATCCAAAATTTCAATAAAAATTTTTGATAATTTTTGTATTTTTGTAATTTTTTTGGCAAGATAACTTTTTAATTTTTTTTTTTACATATGTAGAGGGATATTGAAGCGGAACAAACTAATCGTCAACATGAGCTGTTGATCAAAACGTTTTTATTGAAAAACTAATAAGTAAATAAAGAGTAAAAAGGTAAAGTGCGTTGATAACCCTTGCGGCTTGCAAGTGACAATCTGGGCAAAAAGTTCTTTAGATTGAGCACGCTAATTCCAAAGCCGACAGTGAAGTGATTTCCCCTCTCAATTGAACTGAGCCGCTCACTTTATATACTGCAACATGCTCGCACGCAGCGTCGAGGGAAATTTGCATCTATGTCAATTTGCATTTGCGGAAGCCTCTTCGATGCTGTTATCAGAACACCACACATTAAAAAAAATTGATTTTTTGGCTGGCCTTTTTAAAAGAACTGTGCATTAAAGGTTAACATAAGATAAATGGGATAAAATATTTGTGATTTGTATAAAGTTGGTACATTTGGAAATGCTCTCTATCGTGATCACTGTACCGTTTGACACTAAAAATGAACCTCAGTTTCATAATCCAAAAGTAAAGTAAAATAAACGTTCTCCCTTTTATTAAAAAAAAAATTTCACTTGTTTTCAACCTGTAGTTTTAGCCAGTAATGTATATCGTTGTATTTCCCGATAGATTTAAGAAATTATTTGCCATTATAAATATAAGTTCTTTAACAAACATATTTCATAACACTGTTCATTAAAGAATACATAATTTAAAATACATAAATAAGTTGTTTATTCGTAGAATCCCGCTGTACATTTAAAAATATGAAAGCAGCTTAAATTTTTCATATTAAATATTCAAAATTAAAAATATATAGTGATAATGATTAAATTATTTGATGCATAGGTGGTAGAATATATGAACACGAAATTTAACGAAGCTACAATAAAACATCCATAGTTTCCTAATAAGGAACACTTCCACCCTCCTACATACATCTTTTATTTGTAATAACCTCTAAATAAGGAACACTCCGAATAGTGTCCCGAACAGAAAATTATCGAAAAAGTTAAATGACTTTTTTCATACAAAATATTTTTTTCAAACACTGAGTCTGTTGATTCGAGGCATGATGAATGTGTTATGTTGCCAATTAAAACTGAATGATAAAAATACTCTTCCCAAAATTAAAAAATGTTATCTGCATTTAGTACATGTTTTGATTCTCACTGACACGTAAGCATCTACCTCAGCACTTCATTCGGTTTTCAATTTTTAAAATATATTTTGCAAAATATTATATATTTAGGCCTTTATATTATATAATTTATATTTACATCTTTATTTTTTATTATTCTGTGTGTGAAGTCGTCTACTACATTCTCGTTTAATTAATGACACAACCAAAGGCTAAACTACTGCTATTTTAATGCCAAACCAGACGCATTTTCAAAAGACTATAAATGTTTAAAAAGAATAAAGTCTCTCCAACAATCTTCCTCCCGCCTTTTATTCACACTGATTTTAAAATTCTGTAATACACACACGACATGTTAGTGAGTATCTCCCATATCCATCTGTTCCTCATGATGTAAATGGTCTAATATTAGAGAAAGGGTATCTTTAAACCATATATGTACTCCAAGGACAGGGAGGTGATTCAAGCTTTTCTTCTCGATACTCAAATGCTTGAATATCCTCAAAAGCATTCATATTTTTCTTAATTTTGTTTACTATTTTATTAATTCTAAATAAAATAAAAACTGTACGTGTACTAATTATAGAAAATGCAATAACAACTACAAAAAGAAAAACAGTCAAAATTAAAAATAAAATGCTGAAATTCTTACTGGGAAATTTTCCTGAAATTCACTGTCGTGAAGAACTTGGATATTTTCATGTAAAATGAACACCCTAAAGGATTAAAATGATAACAACATTTACAACTCTAAATTAAAAAAAAATATCCGATGTGAAACTAAAACAAACATTTGTCGAAAAATTCAATTTGCGGAAAATAAAGCCAAGCATATATTTTTAATTTTCATAGAATACATACTCTCTTTCTCTTCCTCTCTCTCTCCCTCTCTCTCCCTCCCTCCCTCTCTCCCTTCTCTCTCTCCTCTCCCTCCATCTCTCCCTCCCTCTATATCTCTATCTCCCTCTCTCTTCTCCCTTTCTCCCTCTCTCTCTCCTTCTCTCTCCTCTCCTCACTCCCTCTCTCTCTCCCTCTCCTCTCTCCTTCTCCCTCTCTCTCTCCTCTCCTATCCTCTCTCTCCCTCTCCTCTCCACTCCTCTCTCCCTCTCCCTCTCTCTTCTCTCCTATCCTCTTCTTCTCCTCTCTCCTCTCCACTCCTCTCTCTCTCGCTGTCTCTCCTCTCCTCTCCACTCTCCCTCTCTCACTCTCTCTCTATATATACATATACATATATACATATATATACATATATATATACATATATATACATATATATATATATATACATATACATATATATACATATACATATATATACACACATACATACATATGCATACGTATACATATACATATACATATATCCTCAAAATTTATATATATGTATGTAACAGAAAATGATAAGTTAACATATGTTTATAACTATTAAAAATTGTATATTTTAATATCTTGTTCCATCTTGTTTCTCAACTATCTAATAAAGGAGACTTTTAAAAAAGGAAAAGATTTATCATCCCTGAGATTTCCTCTATTCTGAGGTTTCTCTGCATTAATAATATTATTTTTTGTACCCATAAAGTAAATAATTTGGAATCTGAGAAAAAAGAAGCATTTTAAATTTTAAATTCTATATGAACGTTACTAATGATGCAAATGATTTAAATCGCTATAACTTTCCTTCCAATAGAGACATAGCACCAAAAGTGGCGGTGTCAAAATCTTCAAAATAGTTTGCATTTAAAATTAAAAAATATATATATTTAGAGTTTTAAAGTTTTAAAAAATTAATAGAATTATGTTACTTTTTTTAAAACTACCCTTAATTTGATGTAGACAATGCTGGTCAAATCTGGAGGAGATAGCATCCTCTTTAAATAGATCGGATGTAGAGGTTCATTATATAATTTTTGGTTCTTAGCCCTTTGAGTTCTTGTGTTCCAAGTTACAACATACCTCAAAATTGGTGCTATTTACAGAGTGAGCTTTAAAATTTAGTTTTGTTATTCTTGATATCCTGTAACATTGCCATTAAGCTAATTTACTAGCATAATCCTTATCAAATAGGGACTTTTATATCTTTGTTTCAGTTATCATTTGATCAGGAGTATTATTATTATTAAAATAAACATTGTATTTATTTAAAAAAATATAATAAAAGCACCATAGGTAGATTTCTTACAAAGGGTATTTCCAGTTCTTTATGTAAATATAACTGTACGGCAAAGTAATTTCTAATATTAATCAGAAACATAGATTTTTTGTTTATTAAAAATATACTTCAACAATTTTTTTAATTAAAAATTTTTATATGTTTAAATAATGTATTCTAACATTTGACAGGAAATTTTTCAATTCGGGGTTGCCGAAATAAATAAATTAATGTGTGACTATTACAATACTAAAAATTCATTGAAATATGCTTTTTGTAAATATTATTCCACTACAAATCATCCTCTTTCTTTTCACACGAAAAACTATAAAATGATACATTTTGACTACCACGTCCATCGGGTTAGCATAAATATGCCTACACAAAACCACTTGAAAAATGTGTGTAAAGCAATCACGGAGGTCTAAGGCCAAAGAACCTAAAAGGAGTCTGCCATTTGACCTTGCTTTTTGTTACTTGGTAAATGCAGATTAAGAGATAGCACAAAGGAAAAGTGGGATTTCGTTTTACCAATGACACATTTTTCACCAGATCTTCTGCTCTACGAGAGCATCCTGTGGAATTTCATTCAAAAGAGATCATAAAAGATAACAGCTAAGGAATGATGAAGAGGCGATATTAGAACAATGAAAGTGGTATTTTGGTTTTTGGCTACTCAAAGACTTTTTAAGGTTTTCATGCTTTAAAGAAATATGCATCCCTTTCTGTGAATAATGAATTGTTACCAACCGTAAATTGAGATGCAAAGCCAGAGAGGTCAGGTGAAAATAGTTTCACAGAAGCAAGGTAATGCAAAGCAAAAGATAAGATAATACTTGGATGAGGAATTTATTTCTCTGGCTCAGTGATATCTATAAATGTTTAGATACTGTTTAAAGTTTATCGTGAAATGTCTAATATATTACATGCTTTCATTCACTTATTCTAATAAAGTATAAACACCTGATTCAAATCACGTATTTTTTTAAGTAAAGCATAATAATAGGTTAAAAATAATTCAATGGAAGCATTCACGTGTTTATTTCTACCAGTTTTTGTCTACAACAATAAACAAAATTTTGATGGGGTACTAAATATAGCAGATAAAAATATTAAACCTCAAGTATTGTTGCTCCTAGTTAAACAACTGTGTGGGCAAGAATGTACTCAGTTTTTCACACTTTACGGGAGATAACAATCATAAGAATATTAGTGACACGTTTAAAACCTAGACAAAAGTATATTAGCTTAAATATCCACGACTGCATATGGAAAATTTAATGTATATTCAAGAAGCAACCTTCAAACGAATGCCTTAAATCTTAATAATATGATTTTAAACTTTCTAAAGACTAAATTTATCTGCCTTTACTCTAGTTTACCATTGCTTCAGAATTTATTTCTTTATATATATTTATCTTTGCTAAGTATGTGAGTTTTCTCAAATATAGCAACTTGATGTCTTTTTCAACTGCGAATAAAATTTTTGTATACCGTTTTTAATATTTTAAACCTTATGATTTATGCTTTTCATTGCATGTTCCTTGCTTTTATAAAATAATTACACACATTTTCTGTAAAATTTCAGTATGGTTCAGAAAATTGCAAAAATTATTTTCCATATATTTGTAAATTTTCAAGGCTGGTAAAATCTCTGTATAATTTTTACCTATACAGTGCTTTTTATTAATTTAGCACTTAAAGCTGAAGATTTTTATTATATTTTAATGCTCTTAAGGATGTTTACCGCTGCGATTTTAAATAGTCTGTTGGTTCTATAGACTCCAATAAATATTGAGAAAACAACAAGGGGGCACCTTGAACTGTATTTTTATCATAAATCTATATAACATGAAATTAGATATATTTTTATTTTGCTTGATTGAGTTAAACGCTTTCTTGGACTACATTTTGATTTTCTTTCAAAAATAATTTTTTTATTACTATAATATTTAAAAACAGAATACAAAACTGCCCTCCAATAATTATTCAACTCTTAGCGTTACGCACTATTTTTATGCATTTGTCACCGCTATCGAATTATTTTATAGAAACGTAAAGCAAAAGTGAAAGAACTATTTATTCTAATGGAAATTCTTGTTTGCCGCATATATCATTCGACTGGGAGGGGCGAAAGGCTTTTACCATCATTTACGTATGACAAAATCATTAAAATATAAATCAAGACTTTTTGTGTGTGAGCACTCTGTGTACATTCCCTTTTTTGCAGGGGAAAAATTTGATTACATGCTTGAATGTGAGCCGCATTCAAATGAGAAGCACCTGCTCGATAGCAACGCTGATGATGATCACTTTCTGCGACACCTTCCCTCATTATGGTTCCATAGACC
Source organism: Pardosa pseudoannulata (assembly GCA_032207245.1). NCBI lineage: Eukaryota > Metazoa > Arthropoda > Arachnida > Araneae > Lycosidae > Pardosa > Pardosa pseudoannulata. The sequence continues at coordinate 36,763,631 of CM063498.1, forward strand.
GGATTTATTGCCGGGATAGATAGGTCCTAACCTCCTTTTATTAAGCCCTCCAACAGCGTACGGATTATTTATTAGGCTTGGTCATGTAATGTGGGCTGAACGTTTTATATGTATTTATTTTAAAAGTCAGCAGACAGAGCAAGTAAAAATTTAATATAAGGTAATAAATAATTATATTACTCTGCATGTATTTTTGAACGTGAATATGTATAAAAAATAGTATATGTATACAATGAAATAACAGGAATGTATTTTTAACAGTTACATACAGAACACATTACGAATGAATTTACCAACATCTCTCTCCCAGTATATATGCATTATACATATTATTCAAATGCGTATAATGTATATATACTGGGAGAGAGATACGTCACGTCTATACATATACATAAATGAGTAGTGTATGTGTATTTATACATCAAATAAGAGATAAAGATGGTGTAAAATATATTATCTTTCCATTTTTGGAAATGAATGCTCGTAAAACTGCAATCCTAGCATGCAGTTAATAATCAAGAAAACTTTTAGAGCAATTATATTCAATGGTATATTTTAAGCATATATCTTATTAAAATAAATTTATCACTTATTCCCTAATTTTTACTTACACTTACGCACATTCTTTTCCAAGAAAGAATTAGCTAAGCTAGAAAGATGGACGTTAATAGAAATTTTATGTATGACAGTATTGATCCCAATAGCCGCGCTTTCCTTGTTACTATCTAATTATACTCCTATGGTAAAAATGTACCAACCATTTTAAATTTCCTCATTAAATCTAGGATCTTGTTAAACTAGAGATCGTTATAAGCGAGTTGTACTATATTTCCCAAATCACTGAAAAATAAATTCAGAAAGACACATTCTTTTCCAAGAAAGAATTAGCTAAAGCAAGAAAGATGGAAGTTAATAGAAATTTTATGTATGACAGTATTGATCCCAATAGCCGCGCTTTCCTTGTTACTATCTAATTATATTCCTATAGTTAACATTGTACCAACCATTTTAAATTTCTTCGTTAAATCTGGGTTATAATTATATTGAATAAAATTAAATAAAATTATAATATTGAATAAAAAAATTATAATATTGAATAATATCGAATTGGGTTCTTGTTAAACTAGAGCCCGTTATAAGCAAGCTGTACTATATTTCCCAAATCACTGAAAAAGAAATTCAGAAATTTTTGGTCAAATTTTGGCCTGCTGAAAGTCTGCTGTTACCTTAATCAGAAATGCTTACCTTCTACAAAGCATCACCGATACATTGATAACTTAATTACAGACTCCCAGACACCAGTTATAAATGGAGTGCTATCAATCAATATTATAACATAAATTCTTAAATGTTTCATCTGCACTTTTTTCTCTGTAAGCAATATTTATCTAAAATTATTCAATATAACTTACGTTTCTTATATTATTTGTATTCAAAATTTACATTCTGTTTAAAAATATGTTAATAACTTAATGATAGACTATCATCCCAGCATCTTGTTATAAAATGGAAAGATAACAATTTTGTTATAAAATTGATTGATAAGAGTTTCATGAACATTTTTTTACTTCTCAGTAAGCAATATTTTCTTGAACTTATTCAAACTCGCTAAGAGTTTTTGCTTTATTTGTTTTCATAATTTACCTTCTGACGTGCCAGACCCAAAGGTTAGGACAATCACGGTGCTGTAGGTTTTAGTGAACTCTCTCTAACCATGCAGTGAAGCAAATCGCAGTCGTTCACTTTAAAGCCGGTAAATTAAAGAGAAGTACATGCTGTCGGACAACATATAATTATTCAAAAGAAAAATAGGCAATATTAAATAGCTGAATAGGGTAATCAATAAGCATAACTATTCGCTGTATATTCGAATATTTTGTTCCGAAAGGAAAAAGGGATAAATTTTCTCAGTTCTTTCCGACATGCACGGAAGATTCCATTGAAAAACTTTCTCCGACCATTGATTTAAATGAGTTCTTCAACCAGATATGCAATTTTGTTACGCTAGTATACGCCGATTGTTTAACTAAACATCTGAAACTGTGCTATGCAAAATTTCATTATTTATTTATTACGGCTACAGTTGTTGCTTTCTTTTCACTTAAAAAGAAATTAAGTGGATGATGGATGGCATTTTGATCGGTAGAAAATTTCACCTTGGAGATTTCACCTCATTTAGATAAACTGGCGTGATAGCATAACCATTAGGGAGAAAATATAGCCAAGAGATATAAATGGTAAAAGATCCGTTGCATTAAATCCATTACGGTGTCAAATCTGTGACTTCTTTGCATCATTTAAGGTTAAACTATCACAGAATCAACGATGAAATAAAGCTTATCTAAATAGTTAAATGGTTTTCTAAATTGTTTAATTGGTTAAACACTTTCTTGTATAAAAATTTCATTCATCACTATTTCAGCGCGTTTGTGCTCTTTTATGCTCTATTATCTGAGTGCTAGTGAATTCAATATATGAATATGCATATATATATATATATATATATATATATATATATATATATAGATATATATATAGATAGATAGATAGATAGATAGATAGATAGATACTTCCCCGTTTTATTAACATTCGAGTAAAATATATGGTTAAACGCTATTTTTAATTAGAAAAAAATTGGTTTAATATACTTGATTTTACTATGTACATACTGCTCTCTCTCTCTCACCTCTCGCTCTCTTTATATACAGAGTATATATATATATATATATATATATATATATATATATATATATATATATATATATACTTTATATATATAGAAAGAGGGACAGAGAGAGGAGACAGCACAATATTTTACATGCATTTTAATGTAAAATATTTCATTATATTTTATTATACTTTTGAAAGAACTTGTAGTTTTAACTAAAAATTCTTCCAAAAATATAATTCATAAAACTATATTCTTACACTAAACATCATTACGTTATTTATGATACATGAAGTATTTATATGTAAACTATGATGGAAATTTATTAAAATAATTATGAAATGGCCTGCGTTTTCAACATATAATATTAAAAGTGTAAAAATGCATTGATGTTTCCCTTCATTTTCAACAATATGCTGTAATCGCAAATCGCAGTATTTCCTATAGTTGACAAGAATGAGTCTGCCGGAATATCAGGAACATGTCATCGAAAGCTGTCCTTCAGATTTGGCGAAAATGATGGCATTTGACGGCAGATCTTGCCCTTCAAAAAACCCCACAACTAAAATTCGCACGAGGTGATACCTGGCGAACGATCATCTTGCGTAAGGCACTTGCAGACATTGGACCTTCTCTTAGCTGCTTCATACGATGGAATTCTTTTCGAGTTGCAAGGGAGTTCCGCTGATTCTGGTAAAACAGTTTTACTAGTATCGCTTTTTCTTGCAACGGCGGCATGATGTACAGACAAGAAACTAATATTCGATTTAACTTAATGAAACTAAATAAATACCATATTTGTTGTAGATCCACCTATAGGAGGATTTTGATACTAAAAAGTTTTATGTTAAGTCTAGCACATTTGAATTATCTGTAGTTCCAATTGTATCACATTTGAACCAATAGAACGTATTCTAGAGTTCTGAGAAGTGTGGAACTTATTTCTTGCTAACCCTGTATATATATATATATATATATATATATATATATATATATATATATATATATATATATATATGTGTGTGTGTGTGTGTGTGCACGATATGTATATATGATGTATAGAATTTGGACCCCGCGACCTATGTTTCGCAGATATACACCCTTCACTATATCTGCAAAATCGACCCCGTTGACCCCTTCCGGTGTTCCTTAAGAAACATCGGAGCTGGCCGGCTAAGGGGGGTAATAAAGTTTTTCGAATGTGTCACTTTTTTTTTCAAGCCGGCAGTGCATGCGAAAGGAAGGATTTCTTTCTCTTTTCGGAAGGGATCAAGTTTCCAGAAGCTGACCCCCCGAAGAAGGGAGAGAGGTGAGACGGGCTGTTGAGTTCGAGGAGTTGACACAGAGCCTGCGATTGGAGGAGACCTCTCTGTTCGGTGTGAGAGAACACAACGTCGGTTATGTTCTGTATATGAAACGCTCAGCCATCTGATCTGGTTAAGACAGGCTCTGAGACTCAGAAATATGTTATTTTATTTTACTTCAATTTTTCATCAGTCTTGTAAATAAAATGTTGTTTGTTGTCCTAAAAGTTTTGGAGGTAATTTAATGCATCCCAGCGACGGACTACGAGCAGAGAACATACCTGTCCCAGTAAAATAGGCGGGCAGGTCACATGCTAGCATAGCGCTACAGAAAGCGATGTTTTACATATGACATACAACAGTAAAATAAAAGCAATATAGCTGATAAAAATCGAATGCAAATCATGCACAGAATATAAAAAATTAGAATTCATAGAAAAGTTGTTTAAAATTTTCCAACGTGTGTGAACATGACAAATGTAAATGCAAGTAAAATTCATTAAAATCGTAGTTCCATTAGAGACATGTCAAAAGTAATGATATCAAAGCGTGTTGAAATATTTGCACTTAAAAGAATTAAAAATCGAAAGTTTGGAAGTTTTTGAAGTTTTGATATCACTGAGCATCCAGCGTATACAATATTGAGAGGATAGATAATCTTACAGACTATGCTTGCTAATAGTTGAACTCGGTTTTTTAATTTGAAGAAAACTGAAATAAACAATGCTTTGGATAGAAACTGTGTTTAACAATTAAGCTACTGTCATTATGACGATACCGTGTCCTCGAAAGGAATCTTTAAGAGGAATCTAGTCAATATTTTTGTTCGTGTCATTGTTTATTCATCGGCTCATGTTCACCATATATATTAGAATACGACCTGCTAATAGCTAGCATTAGAACTACAATTCGAATGTCTTTCAAGGATATATGTTCCGAATGACGTAAATATGAGTTTTCATGTAATGACTATTTTCAGGGACACGAGTCGTATACACAGCATCCGGAGAAGTAAATTGCTTTAGTCTGATTTTACATTAGTTAGCTTTCAAACTCCTTTCTATCTATATATCACATATCAATGTATGCCATAAGCACGCATAACTGTCTGTATACTTTTGACAATCTGTCAGAACAGGACAACTTCTGTATATATAGAATTTACTTTTTTCATGCGTTATCTATTTTCTGCTCATGAGCAAATGTTTAGCGGAAACCCCCTTTCCATGGAATAATTTTTTTATTTAGAATTTTAATATATCTATAGTTTTTTGATGACTTCTTTTATTAGCTTTTATAACGACTATACTTTACAACTGCTCCTTTAATAATTTAACTTCGTACATTTTACGGCTATGACGGTACATTGGGTTTGGCTACATTCTTCCACTTAAAATTTCTATGATAAATATTCATCTATGAGGGAAGACTGAGCCTCTAAAACAATTGATTACTACTCTCATGATTTTGCAACCAAGCGATCATCAAAATAAACTAAGAAAAAAATGTAAACTAGAGTTTAATCACAAAATTTTCATACTTTTTGTAGCTTGTCGTGCATTTAGTTGTGCCCTACACACTGTTTTTTTTTAGTTTTAAGTAAAAAATAAAATCTGAATGACTGTTTCTGTTAATCATGACTATTTTGCGTGTTGATATTGTCTGTTGTTGGCTCTAATAGACCACCTTAGGAAAATTCAATTGACTTGTTAGTCACCCCTAGCATACAAAATATGCTGGACTTAAACTATATAGTATCTGATTAACTAAGCGAGAATGAGTTATATACAAGTTACTGCATTGCATCTATAATGTAATGCGGTTTATCGTATTTGAATTTATTTTACCTTGTATTATATAATGATATAGATTCCAGTATAATTACTAACTGCCATAAAAAAAGTAAATAAATAATTGCCCGTTAGAAAAATTTCAGTTAGTTTTTCTCTATTTAAATTTAATTAAATGAATGGCTATGACATATTCAAGTAGGATATTCCAACCCAGGAGCGAGAATGAATTATATACAAGTTACTGCATTACATCTATAAAGTAATGAGGTTTTTCGTATTTGAATTTACTTTACCTTGTATTATATAATGATATAGACTCCATTATAAGCAGTAACTGCTATGAAAAAGTAAATAAATAATTGCTTTGTCTGTTAGGAAAATTACAGTTAGTTTTCCTCTATTTAAATTTAATTAAATGAATGGCTATGACATATTCAAGTAGGATATTCCAACCCAGGAGCGAGAATGAATTATATACAAGTTACTGCATTACATCTATAATGTAATGTGGTTTATCGTATTTGAATTTATTTTACCTTGTATTACATAATGATATAGATTCCAGTATAATTACTAACTGCCATAAAAAAGTAAATAAATAATTGCCCGTTAGAAAAATTTCAGTTAGTTTTTCTCTATTTAAATTTAATTAAATAAATGGCTATGACATATTCAAGTAGGAGATTCCAACCCAGGGATTCCAGTATAGAAAACCCTCCTATTAGTTCAGGCATAAACGTAAAATATCTAAATAAATGATTTTAAACTTGAAATACTAAATAAATAACTAACTGGATAAAATACTCTTGAAAATTAATATATTTATATGCTGATGGCATTGGAATAAAATTATACTTTATTTCCATTTTATTGTTAGAATAGAAAAGAACACACACAAAATCTAACTGTAGAAATTCCTAAAAATTGTCATTCAGCAATGATTAATTCAAATTTTTGTGTTGTCGGTATTTTCAACTCTGTTGAAATAACTTAAGAGTTGATGTTTTTACATGCTTCACTAATTATAAGTAATTCATTAATTAGGAAAATAAAATTTTGAGTTGTAAATGAAAGAAATCTGGAAATCCAGGATATTAAACAAAACTTTCAAAAATCAAATGCATTGTACAAAACCATAATCCAGCATAGTCCAGTCCTATATTTTTCAGAGATTCAAGAAATCAGCAGAAACTTTTATGAATAAAATATACAGTTCTGAAAATACTATTAATTGAATTTTACTATTTTATTTATCTCATTTTAAATAACCATTTGTATCATCTTTACCTTCTACAACCTGATTAATGACTTGAGATTTTAATTATCAGTCACAAAGAGACATTGGACGTAGTTTTAGAAAAACAACCCTGTGGAACTCGTTTACTCATAATTATTCGTAATACTTAAGTCGAATGTTAATACGACCTTGAAAATGCTTATGACTGTTTCAAGAATTTTAATTCGTATTTTAGAATGGGTTCTTATTTTTTTTTATATTTTTGCTGACTTAATTCAATTAACTTAATAAAAGCATCACTATGGATAAGATAAATACAGAAAATTCAAAGTATGAAGCATGGTGTTTTAAAATACTAAAAATTGATAACGCACGGGGTTAAGAAAGTTCAAACCACTTCCAGAAATTAAAATTTTTCATTCTTTTTCAGACTTTTTAAATATACAGTTGCCTTAATACAAAATAAAAAAGTAAAAGTTTTAAAATTTTATACTTATTTATTTAAAACTGGGAGTAAATGTAATAACCCTGTTGGCAGTAGCATACAAATCCTAATTGACTTTGAGTTATATTAATTTTTTGCTCATTAAATTAATCAATTAAATTAAAATAATTAAAAATATATATTAGTGCATAGTTAAGACATTGATTAGTTTTAATATTTAAATTCAAATTAATCTATGTCTTAACTATGGCAAGGGCATCAATACAATTCAGTAACTCTTAACATACTTTAGCGAATAACAATTTAATCCATAGATCTTAGATTAAAAAAATAATTTCTGAAGTGGTACGTTTAATTTCATTTCTTCAAAGGATATTTCGTCGAGATTCTCCCAACTTTCAGACAACTGTGTTGACGTACCTACTACCTTTGCTGAGAACAACTTGGAAACCTAATGCGTTTAAGTGAAGTATTAGTTTTATTTTCCTAGCTTTGAGAACCAAAACCTTTAACGGACAGTGGTTTCACAGCGAAACCTCTTGTTAAACATTTTTTTATCTAATTTTTAGAGAAGTAACAATGTTTCTTTAAAAACTTTTTTTTGTATTTTTGACATTTAAAACTTACAATAGATGATAGTACTGCATTCAATTTAATTTTTCTTTTAAAATATATGTATTTATATTTGTTGTACCTGGAAAGTTAGTAATTCGTTTTTTATCACTTTTGACCCCAACCAAAAATATCCATTCAAACAACACTTATAATCTGTTGATCTGTCTATTTATTTTACTTTAAGAACACTTATTTATTGTTCTTCCAATGTAATCAAAATTTTAAAATGTATTGTGTTCAAGCTGCACAAAGGGATTGGTTTCTCAGTTAACCCCTCCTCCCCAATCCCTCCTATGGTGTCTTTTAAGGCAAGCCCCTCTAAGGATTGTAATTTTTTAAAAACATTTTCACATATAAGGTTCATAGATAATATTTATAACCTAATTTCATTAAATTCCAAAGAACTTATACAGATGACCTTTAAAGGGTTAAATCACAAATTCCCTAACTTTGGAAAGTTCTCTCGTGAAAGTACAGTTTGGATGCTAGTCCCTTGTAGACAACAATTGTGGCTACGCTACTGAATAGGACAGATTTTAAATACTAAATTTAAGTAATTATAGGTATTTTTTCAGTTATCAGTAGCTTTTAAGTGCTTATGTTGTAATAAGTTAGCATATCGCGTTTCCAACTGGCAGGTTCGGGTTCAATTCTCGACTTACGTCTAGGTTTACTCGGTAGTCCGTTCATTTTAACTACCGATATGGCAATCCCATAATAAACTGTCAACAAGTCCACTCATCTATATGGGTAAATTCTGAAGACTAAACAATATACCTCAGCATTCGAAAAATAAAAGTCTAACTATACTGTCTCAGAAATTTTAAAAGGGAATAAATATATGAGTGGTTACACTTCCTTAAAATGTAGAAATAGTTATCAGATACTTCTTTATATACTCTTGAAAAAGCGAGCTGAGTCATTTTTGTTTTTACATATAAAAGTATCAAACAAACACATGTGGAATCTTGACGATTCAAAAAGTTTAAGAGGTTATTTCAAATAACCTGCGAAATGTTTTCAATTAGACTCTACCTTAGCTGTGTGCGGAGAAGACGCATTTGCTACGTGATAAATATTTTCTGTTTATGTTAATAATATATGCTTGTAAATGTGAAAATCTCAGGGAGATGGAATAACATCAAACTTCAGTTGTGTGAAAAAAAACCTAAGCAAAAACTGTTACAATTTTTTCAAGGTCACCGTAATTATATAACTCAAGTAAACTTAAAATATAAAACCTTTGCACTCTTTAAATATGTAACTCAAACTTTAAATATATAACTCCCTTTAAATATATAACTCAAACAAACCAATGCCTTCAAAGGGCTATCTAATAAACTATCCAAATATTAACCCTCTGTTTACCTGGATCTCATGTATTATCTATAAGATAAATAATTTTTCAGTGAACTTTTATTTTCAGTGCCACCTACGCCTCATATGTGGCTTCAAATTCAATTTTGGCTTTCCATAACATTTGGTAATACGATATTAAATAGCGAATGTTTCAAACTTCTTGAAGAAGCGAATACAGAAACAAAAAAAATTGTTTGATTTTTTACCCTTAATATTTTTAATAAATACTGTTTATAACAATTTAAAATATTTATATAAAAATTCCCTTTAAATGCTCTGGCAGTTTAATTAATATTCCAAATGTATATTGCATCAGTATGAATTTGCTGGCCCTTTCCCCTTAACACCAACGTATTCAAGCATCGTAGAAAACTCGCTGAATTATATTTAATACGATTAGGATGAACAAATTTTGCTCTACATAAATCTCGTTCCTCGTTACTTTTGTTCGACATAATCTCCAATTCCATTTTATGCTATACCAATTAAAAATATATCAATTCCCAAAATGATATTTTTTTATGAATTACACTTGATTGATTCATTTCATGTGATCTTCATGTAATGATTTTAAACTACGGAAATCCGATAAAATAAGAAAAAAATCTGGATTACTTTTCATTCTATTGTATCATCAGATTAAAAATAATACCTCAAGTAACTCTTTCAGTAAAAACTACAATTTTTCCTCAAATTTCCCTCCTCCGTTTTGCTTTTTTAAGCTTCCGTCGCTTGTGCCACATGTCTAGATTTAAGTACTCCGCTGTGACAACCGTCACCAATGTGTCTTGAGAGGCAACCAATTCCCTCCACAAACCCAAACAGAGCGCGCAAACGTCGCGAGTCGCACAAACTCTCGCCAAGGCCCGAGGCCAAAACGTGTGATAACAGCGGACGACTTGCAGCCCTCTATTCTCCTGCTGCCACACTTTCCCTTTCACTCCGCAGACCTTCACAAGGTCTGCTCGCGCTGGCCACGCCTCCCCAGCGTGCCAATCTAGAAAGTGTTAGCATCACGTGACCGCGAGGCATCAATGGACATCCCTTGACTTCAGCGCTTGACCTCCGGCGAGTCAATCGCGCGGTAGTCAAAAAGTTTCTCTCTGGTTATTTTTTGTTTTGTTTTCTGTTTTTTTTTTCTTGTTCACTTGACTCGAATCTTTTTAATCTTGGGGGTATTCATTAGGAAGCTCAGAACCAGTGCTGGTCACTTCACCGAAGGGTCTTTCGGAGACAGGAGGCAGTGAGGAGTCACTCTGCTTACATATTTTAATTTTTTTTTAGTTTTACCGCTTAAGTGTGTGCAACATATGAAGATGTCAAACATGTTTACCATGCAATTCCCTCTAGTCATGTTGGTGATTTTAGTCGGAATAATAAACGTTGTGGGTAAGTAAAAATTTTTTATCCATCCTGCATTTGATATGGAATATGTAGCTTTAATGTTGAAATTTGATGTCGCTTGCTGGTAATTTGATGCTACTTGCATATCATTTGAAATATTGAATTTGCATATGGAAAATATTTTTATGCAAATTGCACATATGACGCATTGAAACTTAAAATCTTAAACTAACTTTTAAAAATGTTGCATTTATTTTTTATATTATTAAAAGCAAAAAGTGAATACAAATATAAAATTTCACTTTGACTGTTAGAATATAACAGGGGTTTATATCATTTATCTATCTTTTAGATCAGATAATAATTATCTTTTAAAATGTGACAGGAGAAATGATTATTTAAACAAATAGTGGTATATATTAATTATAATTTTAAAAACAGATGACAAGGATTTAAAAATACACTAGCAAAATAGGGCTGTTGAACATGAAGGGGTATATATTATTTAAAACTTTTCTTTAACCATTCAATAAATAAACATAAAAAATATAAATTGTTCATAACTTTAAAAAAAAATTAATGACAGTTTAATGATAAAGATATGGTAGGATAATATGTCTAATAACATACTTATTGTGTATATTACACAAAATGAATATTTTTTTTTCAAATTGCTTAATCAATGTTCTTTTGTTTAAAAAATATAAAATTCTCTTAATCAAATACTGATTTAATTACTTATTTTCTAAGAATAATATAGATACAAAAATGAAGTATTAAAAATTTTTTAAAAGAAAAATTATAAAAATAAATTAGAAATAATAGAAAAAACATTAATTTGTAAAAATAAATTGAAAATATAAGCAGAAAGCTTTTGGTTATTTAAAAATAAAATTTTATGCCTTGTTCCTTTTTTAAAATTTAACACTATAAAAAATACCATACGAGAATGTTCTTAGCAACTTATTTTTATACTTTATAGTTTTTCTATAAAATTTGGCAAAAAAATTGCCTTTGGAATAATAAACCCAAATTATCTATTTAATAATAAATGTAATTTTTTTATTAATGATTATTAATTTAAAAAAAATTTAAAATGTAGTAAAAGAGTAAGATTAATTATAGATGTCCTTTCTCCCACAGTAAAATTTACATAATAAGATGTGTACATATTGCATATATGCAAAATCTGGGCTTATTTTATTTCAAAAATGGAAATATTCCCTTAATATATAATAGTACTCTACAAAAGTTGTGTCATAATATTTAAGCATGACTAGGCCAACATTTAAAATGTATACATGTATGTTTCCTTTATACACTTAGTTTTAAAACATTTATTTTAACATCCTGAAATTATAAATAAATTATAAAAAAAACATAATAAATTGATACTGCTAAAATAGGTCAAGAAATGAAACTAATATCTTTCTTGAGAGTTTTTGAATTTATCACTTTAAACTTTTCTATTTATGAAATATCAGCCAGGAGATAACATATCAAATTAAAAAATTTTATACAATGATCTAGGTACAATGATTTTTTAGTGCGATGATTTCAAAAAATTTAAAGGCAAATTTCACACAAAAATTTGTTTACGAACAGTAAGGAGATTCCATTTCTATTGTATTAATTTCTGCTATTATCTCCATATTCATATGATATGACAAAATAATTTCTTGTAACTCTAAATATTATAATTCATAAATTTTGATTTATCATACATATCAACGTTGAGCAAATGCAGTTTTCGTCAAGTTTAATAGGACTCCTTTTTTTTCAAATCTAAATATTAGCGATATTATTTTAAATAGCTCATCAATTTATGAAATAATTCTTATTGAAAAAATCGCTGGAAAATTTAATTTACTAGAAACGAAAAGGATGTTATATCAAATTTCGAATGTTTTACCAAATGTGTTACTAAAAATTTTATATTTTATCGAAACAATTTTATTATATTATAATTTAACCAATAAAGTCTTGCTTTTAATTATTACATATTCTTCTATGCTCTTTATATAGCAATTAAAATCTGTGTACCAATTTAATTAAATTGAAAATGAATTTAAGCATTTTAAGTGTTGTGTGGTCCTTTATAAGGTCAACTTTTTTTTCAAATTTTGATATTATCAGTAATACAGCGACAAAAAAGATTTAAAACTTAATTGTTTGCAAAGAAATTCATCTGTTTTATAATATTTCTGCTTAGACAAAAAATATTTTACTACTTTATTTATTGCTGAAAAATCATTATTTTTATGTATGTTTATGCATAAATATACACAAATATATGTCCATATTGATTGTTTAAATGAAATGTATTTTTTGTACAGTATGTGTTAAATTTATGTATCCAATGTTAAAAAATTGAAAAAGTATTTTAGTCCATGATTCTAAAAATGATAATGTATAATTTCCTTAACTAAAATATTTGATATTATATTTCGTAATACTAGTGATATAAATAATTGATTGGAAAAATGACAGAGCTTTGAAAAATATACATAAAAAGGCAAAAATATCTTTCTGCTAATTTAATATCTATTAACCTGCGAATTTCAAATGTTCTCTTTGTTGCCTTTTCCTGATCAGTTTATTTTATAGAAAGCACTGAACAGATTTAAAAAATAATATATAAAACAAATGTCAGTTTAAAAAAATATTTATTTCTTATCATAAAAAGTATAAAAATACGTCAAGACAAATCGTTCCGCAAAACAGTGCAGTTAATTACTTAATATTGCCATAGTTAATTTATTATGTATTACATTTATCAGAAATATTTTCTTCAGAAATAAATTTTTAACGTACGTGAGTATGTTAAAAACATTAAATTTTTACATTTAAAATTTTGTTTGCTTTATGAATAATAAAATTAAACTTATCAAGACGATAGGGAATTTTTAAAACTGTATACTTTAATAATTATGTTATTTAATATATGTTCTATACACTCCAATTTTATATAGTTTTACAGACCGTAGTTTTAATGAGCTTGTAAACATTCGGTAATTCAAAACAAAATATTTATGTAAATATGCTTCAGAATACCTATCCACACTCTTCATGCTGTAAATTTTAAATGTTACTAATATTTTATTCTTTTGGAACAGAAATTATAGTTGATTCTATGATTTATAAATTATCTTTTATGTAAAAAAGCGAAAATAATTTTTAGGACGTAATTTGTGTAGTATTTCATCCGAAACTTAAAGAAAATACTTATAAGTAGAAAAAAACCATATTCATGAAATCCAATTGTTTACATACATCTAATTTTTACTAAATATTCCTTTTCTGATTGTGGGTTAAGAAAAATAAGCTATAGAAAAGTTATTTGTATAAAGAAATATAATACGAGTTTAAAAATGTTATTTCCATTATTAAAATATTACCCATTAATTACAACTGTCCATATTATGTTATAATGACAATGGTATCAAATTTTGATCATAGTTTTTTAAAGCTGAAAGGCCGAACGATGGCCGAATGGTTAGAGTGCTGGCCTTCGGAACCGGAGTTCGTGGGTTCGAATTCCAGTATGCAATGGATGTTTGTAGCCGTTCGGAATCGGCTTTAAGCAGTAGGTCCCGGTCTCATTAGCCCTCGTGTTGCAAAAAGTAGACCGTAGTGCTCCAAAACCAAAATCTAAAGCTGAAAGTAATTACGGTTTTCCTATTTCCGAAAACCCACTGAAAGTTTGAAGAAAAATTTCAACATTGTTTCTTTAAAAGAAATTCAAAGTGAATTAACTTTAATAAGTTGTGATTTGAAATCACATTAACAACCTGTAACTAAAAAAAATTAACAAGCTATGAAAGATATATGCTTCCTCGTATATTTATAATATTTCTTTGTTGAAACTATAGGCATGAAACAATGGTGTGTATTTGCCAAAGATATTAAACGTGGCCACTTAAAGATGGTTATTAAAAGGAATATTTTAGAAAAATATTTTATTTCATTAATATTTTGTAATTTTTAGAACTTATTTTACTATGAAAAGTATTGTGCATAAAGAATTATGTTAAATAATGCAAAAACACTATGTAAGTTGATTTAAAAAAATTAGGATTACTTAAAAAATTATTTCAATTAATTCCATATAAATTTAATTAGCTTCCTCGTATATTTATAATATTTCTTTGTTGAAACTATAGGCATGAATCAATGGTGTGTATTTGCCAAAGATATTAAACGTGGCCACTTAAAGATGGTTATTAAAAGGAATATTTTAGAAAAACTTAATAACTTCAAACATTTTTGTGCAGTAGTCATGATACTGTTAAATTCTAAGAAGGAAAAATTAAACTTGCCTTTCTTTTATATTTCTCCTAATATATGTTTCTTCTTACATCATGTGGTCAAAAAGTATCAAAATTTCAACAATGATGATAAAAAATTCTAAAGTAACTCGTAATATTTTATTTCATTAATATTTTGTAATTTTTAGAACTTATTTTACTATGAAAAGTATTGTGCATAAAGAATTATTTTAATAATGCAAAAACACTATGTAACTTGATTTAAAAAATTAGTATTACTTAAAAAATTATTTCAATTAATTCCGTATAAATTTAATTAGCTGCTATATTTGACAAGAGAAAATGACCATAGAATTGGAAAAACATTTATACTAACTAATTAGAATAAAATCTGGGTCTGGTCAAATTCCTACAATTAAGGTACATTTCAAAAGAGTTCTAAGAAGAAATGGAAAAAATTTGAAAAAGTTTAATCCTAATCAATTATTGTTTAAATTAGAAATCATAGTTGAAATTTTCAATACCAGATTTTCTTAGTTGGATTATCGTATATTTAGATTCAGTTTTTTTCAGAAATCATGAAAAATTGACATTGACTTGGTAGACCTTAAATATCAAGTGAAATAATCTGAAATTCGAGCTGATATATTTATCGCACTTCATCGGGAATTGAACTTTTTAAAGTGTTGGGTTAAAAAATATTTCTTATTATGAGATTTCGGTCCAAGCTATTTCTATTTGTATACACGTACATCTGAGAACGAGCATTGATATAAAATTTATGCTATTAAAATATAGAAAATTCACAATACGTACTAGGTTTGAAAGTTTACACGGGTTGCAAAAAGAAAATTTGAAACAGACGTTAAAAAAAAATGTTGTACAACAATTACGATCACAGAGCTCTTATTGGCATTTGAATTTTTGTAGGTAATAAATATAAATCGAGTTTTTTTCCTTTGTGTAAATAAACTAATTCTTAACATAATTAATTGGTTCTTTAATTACTTCCTTTCTTTGAACCAAATGTTTGTAGGAGATAAAATAGCTTATGGACTAAAAACATTGGACTGAGCTAATTTAGTTTATGCATTACGATATTAAATGTTAGCATTTATAATTATAACCCACAAAAGTCTTCAGCCGAACAGTGACCGAATGCGTAGGACGCTGCTTTAAGGTACCATATATCGTGGGTTTTAATCTTACTATAGCATGGATATTCGCAGTCTTTTGGTATTGGCTTTAAGTAGTAGATAACGGTCTGTCGTGTTTGAAAAAAAGAAACCGTAGCGCTTCAAACTCAAACCCAAAACATCTTAAAACCTTTTTTGAAACAGTTAGGTTAACATCGTACCTCTGGAGACTTTAAATCTTCATTCTAACAGACATTCCTTAAATCATCATAAAATAAAATCCTCCATTCCTTTAACAATAAATTTTTGACAAGTTTTTAAATTAGTCTCTAACACGAGAAAAATTATCAAAATTTTGTTATTTCAAGCAATATATATTTTTCAAATAATAAAAGAAATTCACACCAAATGAAAAAAGTAAAGTTTATTTCACCTCAAGATCACTTTTCAAACATATATATTACAAACTGAGCTTTTATAACAAATTGAAGTAAAATATCTTCTGTAAACTTAAGCTTTACAGTATCTGACATTTTAATATTAAGAAAAATTAAAAACCTTAGAAATCGAAAATTAATTTATTATGATATACAATTATATATATATTGTAATAACTGCTCATATAATATCACAAAATCAAAAATATTATTAAATTCTATTCGATATAATAGATTAGTTTTTAATTTACAAAATTCAAAAGTTACTTTGCGGGTATCTGAATTTCTGTTTTATTTTTTTCACTTGGTGTATACATTTCATTCATTTTTAAAAATTCATTGCTTCATATAACAAAACTCCATAATTTCTATAATTTTAGATCTTAATTAATGATGTTGAACAGATGCTTAATAATGTTAATAAATTTTATTTTGAAGAGAGCAGAATTTTTTTTCACTTTTGAATTGAAAATAGGTTGTATTGAAGACTTTTCAGCTCGAAATGTACTGACTCCTTGAAGAACCTCCTCTGGTTGACGGACTTGATTCTGGTTTGATTCAAAAGTTGATGTAGATCTAAAATTTTGATGCAAAAACCACATACTAAATTTCCCATATTTATCTCGTTACGGTTTTGACTTATCGTGTTCAGACACACTCGGTTGTGTACAGATATGAGTCGAAGAAAAAAATATTTTTTCTTAAAGAGGTCTAAAAAATATCCACATCTGTAAAATCTCGAAGTCAATTTTATTTGTTATTACATACATTATCTAAGTTTATAATGCATTTGTGAAAAGAGGTTTGCATGATTTGTCTAGTTTCATGAAATAGAATCGGAAATTGCCTGAGGACACAGAGGAAGTGCATTACAAAATATGATGATTGACTGGGTAAATAATACAAATCTAAAGCTTATTGTAATATAATCCCTATTGTTTCTTTCTTTTGTACTTAAAAGTAAGGAAGACGATTGAGTGATATTCAAGTAAAGCTTTCACTTTCAAATCTGTATAAAATCCTTTTGATTTAATAGTTTTAAGTTACGATTTTTACATTTTTTTTCACGTCTGACGAAAGAAACGGAAAAAATGTAATGTGTTGTTTTAAAATCAATTCAAACTTCCACTAAATTTCCGCTGAATTTGTAAAATTAAAAGTGTGTTATGGTTTTATGCCTCAAATTCTTTTCTTCAGTATGTTAAAGGGACTTTGATATAAATTACCTTTAAAAGTTTGATCCATATTTTATCTTAATTTGCTGACACATGAAGAAAATGTAATCACAATATTCAAAACTTTCAAATCTGTATGAAATCCTTTCGATTTAATAGTTTTAAGTTTTTACATTTTTTTTTCACTTTTGACGAAAGAAACGGAAAAATGTGATATGCTGTTTTAAAATCAATTCAAACCCCCATTAAATTTCCGCTAAATTTGTAAAATGTAAAGTGTGTTACGGTTTAATGCATCAAATTATTGTCTTGAGTGCTTTAAAGGGATTTTGATATAAATTCCCTTTAAAAGTTTGATTCATATTTTATCTTAAAATTTGCTAACAAACGATGGTAAGAAAATGTAATCCAAATATTCTAAAAATATTTAGTTGTTAGCTAAATGAATTTATTGGTATTTTGCTATAGTTGCTTAAAGGTTGCCTTCGAAGAGTGCAAATACTTCTTTTAAACTAATATATTACTGGTAGTCCCTGTCAATGCTTGTGTTCAAACGGAAGCTTGAAGAAGTTCTGTACCTTAATATTACTGTCTGTTTCTCAAAAACGATGACTTCTGTTCATATTCAATTCATAGGCCGAATGATATTGTTTGTAGTTGACAAATACATGACAATACAAATAATCCAACAAGTTTTTTTTTATGAGGTTTCGACCAGTATTGTTATAACTAAATCAGAAAACCACGAGTTCTGCGAGTTTAAAACTCATGGAAACAACTCTAAAAATCTCTGTAAAGGGTAGAATTACATATTATATATTTTTGGACATTGATGAAAAATTTAAATAAAAAACAAAATTTTAATCTCTTTTGTTACGACACGGAATTTTTCCTAGTACCTTAACAAAATTAGGAATTTCCATAACTCTCTTTGCCTTTTTGGTTTCCTTGTTCGTCTTCTTTACTTCTTAGAGTTCTCTTATTCCTTTTCTGATAATTTATTAATAAAAATGTCTTTTCAAAGCCTTAAATATTAACACATTTGTTGCCTATCAGGCGCGAGCGCGTAAATAGCTTACTGGAAAATGCACTTATGACAAAAGGTTTGGTAGCGAATGTGTTAAATTAATAGAATTGATCACAACAACCTTTTAATTAATGTCATAAAAATATTTACACAATCATTTAAATAGCATAATGAGACTTTTACTTATTTTGAATTCTATTTGTTTAGTGTTTCATTTTCCATTGCCGGTTTCACTTTTGTTTTTCTGTAATATTTGTTTAATAATCTGAATTTTGAAATTATAAAACAGAATAAATATTATCTGTTTTTTCTACTCTTAGATTTTGATCTTTTAAATAAGATCTTTATATTAAATAAGTAAGGCAAACGTTTTGTTAAGTACGTGTGTTTAAATGATTGAGATTTCTTCACCTACAGCAGACGGATATACAGCTTCAAGTATAGCTGTTAATGAGATTGATAAAGTGCATTTAAATTTTCTTAATTTAAGGCTTAAGGATATTTTGTATTATTTTTATTAATATATATAAAACTTTAAATTATTTTTCTGTGTATTTTCGAAGGGAAAATACGTGAAATTATATCATAAAATAGGATTTAAGTTTCGTAAAATTTCCTTGAAATTTTAAAAGTGTGTATAGCGGAAATAAAATTAAACCCAAGCACAAAAAAATTACTTCTTAAGAACCTTTTCATTCCTAGTTTAGTGTGATTTAGCATACTTTCTTCCAATACTTACAGTTTAAGCTTTTTATTGGAGATAAAAAGGCAAAAAGTGAATTTATCGGGAGATGTATTGGGAAAAAACCTGATGAAAGCTTTCCTGGCTTCTTGGTATATAATCGGGGATTACAACTTTTCGTGTTTGAACCCAGCTTCCGAATCGCAGAATCCAGTCACGTAGAGATAAAAAAGAAAACGAGGGAAGAGCTGTAACTAGTGCAACGCTCTGTCAAACACACGGGGCTGGTTTAAATATGATCACCATGTTTAAGTCGCATTCCAGCAAGAAGTCGTCCTATCGTACTTTTTGCTTCTTCTTTATGAAATATCTAAGTTGCAGGACAACAAAAAAATTTTTAGGGAGAGATAGGAGAGTTTATCCTGATGTAATAAATCAATGCTTTTTATCATTTAAAAGATCTTAAGGGTTTTTATATATGCATTTATTATATTCAGATAAAGTTCTGCCGAGAAAATATTCCGAATATAAATCGGTTATTATTGGTGTTTTGAAGCTGAAGGACATGATTAGGCACGAAAGAAACACTTACCTTTCTGGCACAGCCCTACAACTTTTTATGAAAAGTATACTTGCATAAAAATTATAATTTATGCACAGCTATAGTGCATTAATCTAAGATTCGGTAAATACCAAGTTTAGGAAGGTTCATTGGTATGCACCTGCTTATAGACTAGTTTTTAAGGGTTGAAACTGGTTTAAGCTTGGGTGGTACTCTTCTTCAAGGTAACGAATACATACGGGCATTCACCACAATAATCTTGCCTAATTCTCTGTAATCACCTAATTGCATAGATAGATTAACCCCTTATGTATAAGTGTGTGTTTAATGATAGTTTCATTTTATAAAATTCACTTTAACTTCGCTTATTCTGTTAGTTACTTTTAACTAAAATGCTCTAAAATTCCTGCTTACATTTAAATTTGAACAGGTTATACTGTTTCAAATTTTATCAAAAATCTTTTGTGCAGTTTACTTTCATCCACTCTCTACTCAACAATCAGCTACAGGCTCATTATAATCTAATGAGTTTTAAAGCAACCATAAGATTTTCCGGAATATAAATTCTTTGTTTGAGAGTAAGTATAAAGCATTTTACTTTATAGTACCTGGTGTTGTCATATTTCTAATAAAAATTAATCAAACATTGGCATTGGATATTGAGTCTTCAATGTCCTACTGCATTTAACATGAATTATCTCAAAAAGCTCAATAGTTTGAAGGTTGGGAGCACTACAGTCTCCTTTTCGCAACACGAGGGCTGATGTGAACAGGACCTACTGCTAAAAGCCGATTCCGAACGGCTACAAACATACATGCCCCAGTGGGACTCGAACCCACGAACTCCAGTTCCGGAGGCCAGCCACCTAACCATCAGGCCATCATTCGGCTCTCGATAGGTTGAAATTGATGTCTTTATATTAATTTGCTGGATTAGATCTTGTGCGATGGTTCCACCGTTGGAGTAAAAGTCAATAGGTAACATAGTCTAAAGATGGTCGAATGGTTAGAAAGTTGATCTTTAGTAAAGGAGTTCTTGGGTTCGAATCCCACTGTGGCATAGATGTTCGTAGCCGTTCGGCTTTAAGCAGTAGCTCCCGGTTTCATTAGCCCATGTGTGGCATATAAGTAGACGGTCGCGCTCCAAACCAAACGGCACCAAGAGGGTAAAGCTGTTTGGAATACTTTCGATTTCTCTTGAGACCACAAGGGCCAGCAGTCCAGTCTGATGTGGAAACATGTTTTATATGCTTGTAAGGTGATATAGAGAGAGACCAGACACATGTGGAAGTAATCTGCGCACACGCTACTATATGATTTCATACCATAATCTGGAATTATTCATACATACTAAAAAAATTTTAAGACCTTACAAGGAATAGTAACTGTTCATAACAACACACAGGTGCCAACAACCGCAAATCTTTAAAGCATCGTGATTACTATCTTTGCAGTGAAATGATTTTTCCGATTCATGACAAGATGAATGATAGATGTAAAACCGATGGATTTAGTCGCTGAAGCAAACCCATAATGGAGTGTTTTTTTCAGTCGATCTCTACTGTGAATGTAAGAAGGAAGCGATTGATGCACCATACCTCATTTGCCTCCGAATTCTTTCGGGTTTTATGATAAATTGTCCACGCCCAACTGAATGTCTTTATGTTCTCACCGCTCGCATAACAGATGATTTATATCTAGGTAACTATGGGCTATTACCCATATTTGATTGATTTAGTTTTCCCACTTGCTGTCTCCATCTTTCTTCGAAAAATGTAAGTGTATGTATGTATAAGTATATGTTCTTTTTATTCATTCATACTCTATCCAGAATATAGGCATATACATGTAAGTAATTTGTGCATATAAAGGGAACTCTGTGACAGTCCAAATGTAAAATAGTTACAAGGAAAAAAATTTAACAAAGCTTTTTAAAAAATCTTCAATTAATTTAAGATACTAAAATATAAATATTAAAATAAAAAATATAGATATAAAAATAATTCAAGGTATTAACAACAGAGAATTTATTTAACTATCATCCACAGGAAGCAACAAATGTTATAAAAAAAAAAGAATCCATTAAAATCAAGCCTTAAAACTTAGTTCAAACAAAATTGTAGCTTAATTTTTATGTAGAAATACGTATGTGTAAAAATAACCCAACTACTGCTTTGAAACAAGAATAACATTAAAAAATCAATTACTAATAAAGCAAGTATCATGTTTTTCACACCAAAAAAGTACATTTTAGCTATGCATGAAATCAAAGACTTAAGCAAGAAACTAGACATTCCTTTAATTCTATTTGGCAATATTAAAAAAGGAGGGGAATCATACTTTAAAATTAACTCAAATCAATGTAAGGGGTAAATCCCAGATTATTTTTTTTTCTAGCTTGTTCAAGAAATAACATTCTGAAACATCTATTATCGATTATTGATATTCAATAAAAATTATAATAAAACTTAACTAGCTTTAAATCCCTCCCTAACAGAAGAAAAATTTAGTATTAGAAGCATTTTAACCTCTTATGGAATTCAGTAGGTTAATTTATCTACTAAAATAATAATTCCCGAACAAAATAATCTTTTATAAAAATTATATTATATTTTGCAGACAATTATTCCAATGTCATCTATATATTTTCAGAAGAGATTTAATTCTAGTTATTTTACTTTTCTCTTACCCAATGTGAGAAAATACTGTATCGTTCATATAGGACTGCAAAAACTCCATCACTGCTCTGATACTCATCTCATTTCTATATGAGCGGACTGTTTGTTTAATATAATATCAATCATTTGAATAATTCCTCCTTGGCCAATTGCTCCTCATCCAACAAAACGTGTGAGGTAAGCATACGAATGCCCTCATTGTCTTTTATAGCCAAGATCTGCAGTCTGATGGAATAATTTACATCGGCCCATAATGAGTTTCGTGAAAGACCCCTCCTCCCTTCATGTACATATGTGTGTACAACACAGCGGCTTCTCATGCTCTACAAAAGAATAGGGTGCTCTGGTAATTTCAGTAATTTATTAAACGAATATATTCCCTTTCTTAAGTGCCCGTTCATGTAAAGAAAATGTTTTCTAACCATTGATTAGAATCAAAAGTCAAATTACATTGGATAAAGGTTCGAATTTCAACAGAGATAAAGTTCTGAAGCGCCAAAGAACATAATATAATCTGTAATGAAATATGGAAATTTTAGATATCGTAAAATGAAGTGAATATAATAATAGAAGAAAGCACGGATATATTAAAAGAATGAATATACCACAATTATTTGACGATATATAATCAGCTGCAGCTAATGGCTGCAAAATATGAAAAATTATTTCCTTTCTTTGTGGTAATCTATAATATCTTGTTTTATTATGTAATAAATTAGAACGGAAATAAATCTAATAAGTAGATACTAGCTTGAAAAGTTAGTATTGTTTTAAAAAAGAAATAAGCTATTTACACTTAAACCAACTCCTGCTTTAAAGCTGTAAATCCAAAAATTGTAAATTTTTTAAAAATAAATTTTAAATTAGACCGTTTTGAGGGAAAAGTTAGGAAAAAAATATTTTAAAAATACTTGACGCCATCACGCGTGCAGTCATCACAAACGTAATTAGATCAAATTAAAATTCTTACGTTGCCTCTACGAAGATTCGATCCTGGGATTTCTAGTACTGAAGCCCTTTGCGCCGACCACTGAGCCACAGATGCGTTGGCAGTGAAGTGTATCACGCGTCATTATAATAATCTTAATGATAATCGCACAATTCTGGATTTTTATTTAAAAAAACATTTTCTATCGGATCAAATTGGGAATCTAAACCATTCTCGGATCAACTTAATTACATACACAAAATTTTATCAAAATCAGTCCATCGGTTTAGGAAGAGTTCTATGACAAACACACGGACTGAAGAATTTTATATATAAAGATACAAAAAAACAAGTTTTGCAAAGAATAATCGGTTGTTAGTTCATGAAGTGAATTTTTAGAGGGAAGTCTTTTTATAAAGTTATATTAAAGCACATAATTTGAAATTTTAGAAAAATATATATAAATTTATCAAAACAATAACCTTAAGCCTTTTTCTATAATTTTCAGTATCTTTTAATGACTTATAAAGTTTCTTTATTTGATACGTTTATATAAACGTATAGTGTTAGTTTTCTTAAAATCTATAAGAAACAATAAATCCACTGCTGTAAATTAAAAAAAATAAAACTCGCTGGGACCTCTTACAGCCATGAAATCGAAATTAAATGTTTTCAATCAAACTTTCAAGCATATAGGCTATTAAAAATCCTATCAATTTTTTCCCGATAACTTTTTTTTTCATGAAAAAGCTATTTACTTTGTGCTTATAGTCTGCCACAACGGAGCACTTAAAAAATCAATTTCACGTAAAATTAGTATGGAATTTATGTTGCACACGTTAAGTGTCTCCCATTCCTACATAACCGAAATTGGCTTCTTGATATGTAATAAAAATAGACAATAAAAAGATTATATTAATAGTTTTACACTGTAAAAAGATCAAATTAGTCGCTCATCAAAATTCTCGGCATGCTCGGCAAAACATTTTTTCTCAAGGTTAAATTAGGATGAACGGCGTAAATTCCCATTGAAAAAAAATCAACTCTCCAACAAAGCACATCAGCCAAGTTTGACATTCCATTTCTCTTTGAGGTCTCCAAACGATGGAGTCTGATGATGGCAACTGTCACGACTCCACCACAGAGATGAGCTATTAAACTGTCTGTGTATGTTAATAAGGTCTCTAGAAACAAAGATAGTGTTCTATTATTCATCTCCCAATTAGCCTTTGGAAGCCATATTAGTTTGACCCCTCAAATCAAATAAACATTAAGCACAGTCTCTTTTTTTTGCCTTAGGTATAAATTCAGACTATCCTGCTGCCTCGCCAAATACTTTTTTATGTATTTCATAGCCTAAGTTAATCCTCTGAAATGACTTCTCTTAGTGTTCAGTACTGTTAAAGTACGACAGACGGTACAAAACGTTTTTGAAAAATCTTAACACTTTCGCTCACTTATACTAAAATAAAAGACAAAATCATTTTTTGGATGGTTATACAGTAGAACCTTGATTAACCGAGGTTTCTGTTTACCGAGTCAATAACGAAGTCTAATTTTTTTCACTTATAATGAGATAAAAGACAAAATCATTTTTTGGATGGTTATACAGTAGAACCTTGATTAACCGAGGTTTCTGTTTACCGAGTCAATAACGAAGTCTAATTTTTTTCACTTATACTAAGATAAAAGACAAAATCATTTTTTGGATGGTTATACAGTAGAACCTTGATTAACCGAGCTTCGATTAACCGAGGTTTATGTTAACCGAGTCAATAACGAAGTCTAATTTTTTTTCACCTTTCCAAAATGAGCTTGGAAAAATTATACACCTTTTAGTTCGTTGTCAGGCACTTCTTCCTCACAAAAGCACTCAATTTCCAAGAAATATTACACCCTGAAAAGACAACATCCATGAATGCTTTCTTAACAGTGGTCATGTGACCCTATTGAATACCAGGAGTAATATAGTGGCTCTGAAATATTTGGAGGAAAGAAACGATGCTACACCGATCTCCTGTTGTTCAAAAATTGATGCGATAGGTCTGCCCATGATAGAAATTCTGGACTTTTGCAAAGAAAAGTAACAGACTTTTTTAAATGAATGCAAATTTAACAAATTAATGTATATTAAATTTAAAAAATACAATATTTTCTTGAGATTTGTGTTAAATGCGTCTTTCGATATTTAACTTAGTATAGTTAAAAAAATTCATTTTAAAAATTTACTACTAGAGTTCTCTTTTTTTAAGACTTTTTAGCTGCGAAACATAAGTTCATATATGTTTATTTTTATCATTTAAAGAACGTTCTATTGTTTTTACTTTAAAAGTTAATTAAATTCACAAGCTCGGAAGGTTTTTATACATGGTTTCTATTAACCGAGATTTCCGATATCCGAGATACTAGAGGTCCCAATTAGCTCGGATAATCGAGGTTCTACTGTAATTAAAATTATTCTCTATATTGACGCATAAAGAAGGATTTCTATCATTCGCCTTATCTCTTCGGTAGAGCATAGGACTGTAGATCCCCTTCGTTTCTCTTTCGTCTCACAGTCAGTGTATTTTATCTAAAGGCTAGAATTTCAGTTTAAAATGTTATTTATTATTTGTCCAAAATCTAGACGATTCTAGAATTTTCTTTGTTGTTCGAGCTAGAAGTTTCTCGAATATTCTGATTTATATAAAAGTCTTACCAGTTGGGAAGGGCTCCATTATGTCCCAGAGAGAATTGTTTTTTTTTTCTAATCGATCTTATTGTTGGTTCAACCAAACCATGTAATTATTTTGATCTTCGTAAAAATATTTACAAAAAATAGTTCAGCATAATCCTAATAATGAGCATGTCATAGGAGTCTTTTAGGACTGGGGGAACTGCACATCCATATGCATATAAAAATATTAACACACAGGCCTCAGCTATTTCTACCGTATCTGCGGGGTTAAGGCATTTTTCGTTATTGCTTTAATACTCTGAAAATAAACATTATATATATTTTTATTAGAAAACTTAAACACATTTTATTTATAATTTAGGAACTATTTAAATTTACTACAAGTTAATATTTAATGAAAAAGTTTTGAAAAAATAAATTTTATTGTAGAAAAAATATTCCGCATTAAATGAACATAATTTTTTAACTTTTTAAAATTTTAAATAAACTGAAATAAACACTTGACTAAATGGTTTGCACAAAACATAAAATAGTCTTTATTTGTATTGTATAAATTTGTATTGCTTAAAGATATGAGCATGTGAAAGCAGGAAAAAAAATTTGTATTATGTAAAGATGAAAGCCTGTGAATAAAAATTATTTTAACTCTAATCATTTATTCCGAAATACATATCTTATTAATTCATACATTCAAATAATTACTAAAGTATTTCTTTCTCCTGTATATTACTCTTTATGTTTCTTCGAGTTATAATCCCTTTTATTAATATGCAGTATATTTTTGTCTGTTAGCTATTTACAAATTAAATATTCAAAATTTTCTGGAGACTGTTATACTCAAATGCATTACTGGAGGATCATCTGGAGGAAAATTTTCAGGGCATTTAAAGAAGCTACTTGATATAAAGTAACAGTTGATAACAAAGGAAAATCATAGATGTTCAATCTACATAGTAATAAAGATGAATATTTTTGCGCTATTTGCTTAGTTATTTTCATTAATTATTCTTTCATATACTCAGCTTATTCTGATGAAGGTTACTAAAATTCTTAACATTTATATTCCTTTACTTTGAGCCTGCTCGGTGCATTTCATTATATTAAACGATCCAAGTCTCCCGCACTCAAAGATTTTCCTTGAAGCCTACACATGTGATCTTATTAGCATGTTATTAAAATTGGAATATTTGTGTAGGATGTGTGACGAAATATTTTAAAAGGTTACAATAAGCGTAGGAAAACTTTAATAAGGATAAAATGAGTCCACGATTTCGCTCTCAGCTTTAATGACTAAAGATTGTAATGAAGAGACTGTTGGGGTATATCTTAATTTTAAAATTACATCGTGGCGTCTTACCCGTGAATTATAATCTGTAAATCATTATTCTTATTTTTTTTTAACAAACCATTTTGGCTGTGTGTTTAAAATGTAAAAGAGAAAATAGATAATATTTTAATTTAATCTCGTGATATCATTTCTTATGAAGGCATTTTTCAATCATTGACATCTAATATACAAAACATAGATGTCAATAAACTAATTTTATAGGTTGAATATTTTACGTGATGTCCATAGTTTCAATTACTTCTTCGAAAATCCGTCCAAAGGTGACAAAAATAAATCTGTATTCTGAAACATTTCGTTTTCGTAAATTTCTAATTAGTTACTTGTCTGATATCTTTAAAAAGTGTTTGTTGTAACTGAAACAAATTTTATCTGTACTTCAGAGGTGGAATCTGAATATAAAGATTGAATTTTAATTCTACTTTAAAAGGATATAAAATATAAATCGTATTGCATTTTCATACTTTTATTGTTTTCCCAAAAAATCAGACATTTCATTAAAGGATGCTTTATAATAAACCTCGATCACAAAAAAACAGCAAAAGACATTTTTTTATGTAAAATATTTTACTAGGAATTTCCAAGCAAACTGTAAAGGATGAATTATGTCATTTTTGGTTTCTATATGTATAAAATTTGGAAGTTATTTTTTAATGATAAATAGCATTAAATGTAAACAAATGTAAAACTGGGTTATATAAGATATGAAAGCTAATTAAAACTCAATGCTAAATAATGAGCTTGTAATATTTAATACTTCAAATTCACGAATTCATTTTCATGAAAACAGTTTTCATACATTATGTAAAACTTCATATCAAAATCTTTCATGACAATGATATGCGAAGAACATAAAACTCTTTCCTCATAAATCCTGCATAGGAAAATATTGTATTTCATTTTAAGAATTATCTTCTTTATTATAAAGAAAAAGCTGCAGTATAAACAAATATGCAATTGTTTAAATGTGAATATTTAATACCGTATCTAATTGTTTATTTCTATACAGCACATCTTTAACCTTTATATATTTATAATCAAACATAGTTCAAGATAAAATAGCTATACTTTTTTTAAATGTTGTCACAGGTGTAAAGTGATTGTAAGATTCAAGATCATATCCAAAGTGGGGCGTAGAGATCCACACCCGAAATTATACTTTTTAAACATACAATTTTATCTGTTAATTAGATACGTTTGTATAAATTGTTGTACTATATAATTTTATAATGATATTTTGCAGCAGATGAAAACACTCGTAAGCTAATTCAATCGTTACATTGTAAAAAATTGCATAAAACCATATTTATAAAATTTTAACTGTTTTGCAAAACTAATTACACTTTATACTGACCTTAATTTTACTTTGAATTCATTAGGATTTATACACCTCTCTGCAACTTAATGCTATTTGCAATGGACATTTGTGTTCCCAGTATTCAACTTCTTAACACTATCAAAAATTTTTAAAACTAGTTTAAACATTGAATCATAAAATAAAAAAAGTATTTAAATGATTTTCAAAGAGATTACATTATCGTGGTATCTCATGTCATTTTTAACGGTTTTAAAATACCAAAATTACAAAACAAATTGCCAATCAATGAATCAGAGATAAAAATTTCTACTTGTCAAAAACATTAATATGGTTAATTTATACTATTATTTTAGATTAAGGTGTCTTAAGGTAATTTAATATTTATGATATCAATGAAAAATCATTATTATATTATTAGTATTAATAATTATTAACTGATATTTTTCACATTTTTCTCTTAGTAATCATATCTGAAATAAATTAAAATCGTGAAAATATTCTCCACTAGTAAGTTAGACTAACCCATATTATTTTCTAGGTACAACTTTAGATTGATTTATTAATAATCATATATATATATATATATATATATATATATATATATTCTTAAATGTAAAAATTCATTTTATGTAACCAATATTTTTTACATCACGTTTGACTGAATAGAAATATATACATAAATGTAATTAAACCATAACCATAAAAGTTTTCCTTGGATTCTCCTTATTAAGAGAAGCTTTTACTCAAAATATAATCAGTCTTCTTTATAAGGCACATATTGTCATTCTGCTTAAGTAATCTTTTTTTATCCCATCGTAAGTTGTTTTAAGAAAGTGTAATCTTCCATTTCCTCCCCTTCAAAGATTTGATCACGATGATGAATGTTCTGTCAGGATTCTTCTAGACCTATATATGACAGATTTTATTTCTAGAAAATCTGTCATATACAAGCAGCAATTATATTGTAACACTATCAGCCGTTGGCATCAATCTCTTTGAATCTAAGGATTGTTTTTTCAGTTTCATTGGATACTGGTGGTATGATTCAATGGTATACGGTTATTCTATTAAAGTTTTAGTTTTATATAATAATTTCAGCAAACATTGCAATTGCTTTGTACTTGATAATACAATTTAAAGCAAATTCAGACTCCGTTTTGTCTTTAAATGGATCATTTAATTAAAATTAATTACTTTTTGAATTTTAAAAGTTTTTTTAAATTTATATAATATATTCAAGAATTAATATATTTTTCCAGAATTCCTTTGAGTTCTACCGAAGCTTTCCACACAATGCTATATATGGATTGTCAGATATCCCTAAAATCCCATTTATAAAAACTTTACTAGCAGAGATAAAAAAGCAAAATGTGATATTTTCTTGAATGTCTTTATCTATATAAAGAAATAAGCAACTTATTTGTAATTTATGCGCATTTGTATCCATTATAAAAAACACTTTCATTCTAGAAAATCTGTCATATATAAGTAACAATAAATTCATAATAACATTAGTCGTGGGAATTGATTTCTTTAAAATAATGTATTGAATATTATTTCAATTTATTTAATACTAACTTGTTATGAGGATAGGAAATCTTTCAAAGTTTTTATTCTCATTTTAACATTTCAGTAAACAATGTAATAGGTTTGTACTTTAAAATACAATTTAAATCTTATTCAGAAACACAAATTGCTGAAAAGCTTATTTAATTAAAATTTAAAAAGCTTTAAGTTTTAAGATTTTTATAATCCTTAAAATATTTTAATGCATTAATATTTTATTAAAACTTTTAATGATACTTAAAGAAAACAATGAAATTTAACATGCGCTTATTAGCATATAAAATTTTTGTTTATATAGAGGAAATAAACTACTAATTGCTAATTCTATGCACAGTTTCATTCTGTACATTATACCAAATCGGTATAAAAATTTAATACTTGTATCTGAAATACAACAAGGGTTTATCAATTTTAATGCATTTTATTCAAGAAAATAAACACGGCGTGAAAGCCATTTAAAGATTTTTTTCTCAAAAAGATCAACATAAATGCGTATAAACAACTTTTCAAACATTCAATATATGGATTTCAAATTTTGTACACGTGTAGAGTCAGTAAAAACTCGATGCTCTGACTATACTTTTTGGGATACTTTGTAACCTTAAACCATATTTTGACACATTTTAAAAATGTAAATTAAAATTTACGATTTCAAAATCGATCGTATTTAGTATTTTTATTATTCAAATTGGAACTTTGATTTTAATTGTTACTGATGTGCACTATTGCTCAGTTTTAATTTCTCTAAAATTTTAAATAAGAATATTTTGCTTAAGTGGTGATATCAAATTTAAAAAAAATATAATGAAAATTTCAAATCTTTTCTTAAAACATGAATATTTAAAAAAATTAAAACTTTCAAAAATAGAAAAAAAATTGGTGGATAAACTTACAAATCCGGTATTTGATTTTATTTCATTTTAATCGAAAATTTGGTATAGTTAAATTATTAATACAGCTTTTTAAAACTTTACAATTTACTAAACCAGTATTTGATTTTTTTCTTTTTAATCAATAATTTGATATAAATAAATTGTTAAGACATTTTAAAAAAACTATTGACAATCTATTAAATATATAGAATAAAAGATAAAAGACTAATAACGGATTGAGTAAATTTAACTCTTTTATTCCTAGTTAAGCAATGGCTTTTTATTTTTGATAAGACGTATTTCTTATTTTCTTTCCGGTAGGTATTATGATCAATTGGATTATTAAAATATCAGCTAGCATACGAAGGTTAGCCTTTACTATTCCACAAACTGTTTACATATTTTTAAAATATGTTTTTAAAAAACCACTATTCATTCGTAGAGTATGATTGTTATTTTATAACAAGAAACGGATATGATTAAAGAATATTCAGTCACGAGACACGCAAAAGAGAATGCTTTTATTCCTTCATAGATTAGTTAAATCTCCATTTATGTATTTACTAATCTCCCCTTTAAATCCTACAAAACACTCTCCTCCTATTGTAGTTTGAACATCAAAACAAAACTTACTGACAGCTGATAAGTATCAAACGTCGACATCTTAAATTAAAATGTTTAAGCTATGATACTATCATTTAATACTTTACATAGATTTTAAACTGCACGGATAATGGTGTTGTAATGTTAAATACTGCGTGCTTGTCTCGCGTCCTTGTGTAATTAATACAATTCAATAGCTCATTCATAATACGGGTTTCGCAATTGCCATTGTTGACTCAACGAAATCTTCCTAAGCCAAACACGCCAAGGTCTAACTATGAAGCAGTTAAAGTGTGTTCATATAAATGGTATTTGTGGATTACTTCCGATAGTATTTTAATTTCTAGTATTAAACTTATGTTACTATATTTCCTTCTTTCTCGTATTGTCATGAGAATTATTTAACAATTGGTTACATTTGGTTTTTAAACGTGTCTTATCATTTGACAGAAGAGACCAATTCAATTTTATTTTCGTGGTAACAGCAATTTATTATCAATCCATCATAGAAGAAAAATCAGAATACATGTTCATTTAACTCAAACTGTAGACGTCTAACTGCATAGAAACTTATTTTAGGTGAATAACTGAAACATTAGTAAAATTATAATAGGAAGGTAGAACTGGCTTGATTTGGAACGTTATGGTCAACTCTTTTGAAACATATGAGAATTAATTAGTCGAAGAACTTGAATCAAATTCTGAACGACTACAAACAGGGAGATTTCAACGCACGTATTTCGCCACTGAAAGACAGCGCACTACGCATTCTCCCATTTTCTGGCTCTTAAAGCTAAAATATAAAAAAAAATAATTTTGGTGTGAGAGCAGAACCCTGTTGTTTAACACATTGTATACGGGACAAGTATTAGTACGTTTCCTGACGATTGCTTCTTGAGAGCGGGTCACGTACTAGTATAGGTTAGTGTAACAACATTGTTTGTTTGTGGGTACAAAAATAACGGTATACACAGGAAAGCGAAGCCGAATGTTCTTGTTCACTACATAGATTCTGGAAAAATTTAGACAAATAAAAACTAGTTATTACATCAGTCGATGCGGAACCACAGAAAGGGAAAAAATTAAAATTATATACTACTACTTCTATTTGATTTTTCATATTTTTGATACTGTTATAAATTTATCCACTAAAAAATATATTTTTTGTTTAAAAAAATCTTATGGTTGTTATTTACATATTTCTATTTATATATTTGTTTATATATTCCAATATACAATACGAACATATGGTTATAAAATTAAATTTTCGATTTATTGAGATTTAACTGAATAACTAAATTTACGCTCAAAACGCCCACTCCAGGTACAATTCCGCTGCGAAATGTACTCGCACGCAATGTGTTAAGAAAGGGGTGGATAAACCTCAGCGGAATTTACAAAATTTATAATGTAAACAAATATTGTACTTTTTATAGTAAATATAATTGATTGATTTTGTTAACTATTACCATAATTATTTATGTATAGTGATATATTTTTAACTGTCATAGTGTTAATTTATGAGTAGTAATGAAAGTTATAAAATAGTTTATTGTTTTTAAATTTCTTCTCCCCGTCTCTCTCTCTGTATATAATTGTGTGTACAATGTGAACCGCAAATATAAAATGGATATCCAAAGGGGATTTCACAGTCTTTTGAACAGACCTGATTTAAAAATTACTTTAAAGCAGCATAATTAAAAAATAAGTTGGAAACACAACTACACAGTAAGATATCTATTTCCTAAGTATTGCTCTATAAAAATAATAGAAATAAAAAAACGCATGTCATTTGAATAACTGAGAGGCTAAAGTTTATACTTCGATTCTTTAATAAAACAAATTTAAGATTAGTAGCATTATAAACAACTAAAGAAGAGGAGGAAAAACTGTATTTCAATTGAAGTAGAGATTTTCTATATTTCCGTCAGTAGACGTAAGGCATGTAAAGTAAGTATTTGCATTTCATTACATATAATTTCATGATACAGAAAATTATGAATTCTAATTCAAAAAAAGAAATTTATGATATCCGTCAGAATGAAATGTATATAAATTATTCATCTTTAAACCCGTATATAATTTGATATAAGAATGATTATTCTAAAGTGTTTTCCAGTACTTCAAAAATTAAATTAAAAATGACGAAATCGTTTCTTTGTTTACGCGACGCAATAATATGCTATAACTTTAGGTAGGGTTGTTAACTGCATGGCACGGGAACCAAATTTGGCAAACCAAAATTTAAAACATTAATAAAATATTTAAAAATTGTAAAAATATTTTTGCGTTATGAAAGGACGCTGTGATGATTTGATACGTTACTATAAATAAACGTATCAATAATCTCCTAAAGGGGGTAAAACATGATTTATAAAATTAGTATAGAGCAGGGGTGGCCAAGCTCCTTAATAGTCTGAGCCATGTTTCGAAATTTGAAATTTTTCGCAAGCCTCAATTAAATACTATTTAAAAGGTATGAAAAAAAGGTTTTGAAATTTTTTTACAGAAATTATATCTATTGAACACATATAAATAAAAATACAAAATATGTTTATTGAACTTAAATATTAAAAATTAAACACATTTATTTTACTTCTCTTGATAATTCTGTAAAATTTGATGAATAATTGGTGACATCGCTTGTCAGTAATTCTTTGAGATACTGGTTAGTTAATACTTATCGGTGTTTGGATTTCAAGAATTTTAAGGTGGGTTAAAATGATTTACATAAGTGCTTTGTTCTGAATATTGAAATAATTCAAGTTTACAAATTCAAAATTCATCGGGAGTCGGTCAATTACGCCACCGTTTATGTTCGTTCACACAGTTTTCTATGAGTCATATCATTCTGAACTTGGAAGGAAATGAAATTTGTTACAATATTGCACTTAGTCTTTTATATTTGTTGTCAGTAATATAAAAGACATTTTGAAACACTTACGGAACGATAATATTTTTTTTATAATATAACACAAAAAGGAAAAGGGAACTCGGGTACACTTATGAAAAGCCACAAATAACCTTTCAAAAAACAGCATGTGGCTGGTTGGCCACCTACCCCTGGTATAGAGTTTTCGATAAAAATATTATAACCATTAAAATTTAATATTTTTGTGACCATTTATCAAAGAAAAATACTGTATTCTATTGCTATATTTTGTTTATTATTTATTGCAAACAAAAATATATACAGGTACTACATATACAAACATACAGTACTAGCTCTCAAAAAAATTACATTTTAAACCATTTTGATTTTGGTACTTTGATAGACTCCTATTTGTCTCTCGGTGTGTGAAGTCTTAAATCACCAACAAAATTTTCTCTACAACTCAGTCATTATGGCACACCACATACACAATAACCTCGTTGAGAGCGAAAGGGAGTCGACTGGATTCCAACACGAAGGTAATGCTGAACGAAACGAATGACAGATTTAGCCGATAGCACAAATGACGAAGAAAGATTGTTTTGGAACACGTTCTGGAAGTAATCCCGCACCTTCATCCGAATGCATCACCACAGAGAATCAGTGAAGCGGAGCACTCTCTAATACTCCACGCATGCGAGCTCCATTTCCAATCGCGTTATGTTGATACGCATTTTTTCCCTCAACAATTCAGTGATATAAGTGAACGGATGCGCAACTTCTTAAGCAGTATTTTGTACATATGTCTAAATAAATAATATAGGGAATTAATAGTTTATTCCTGATTAATTAAAATTTGTTGATTGAAACTTATGCTCCATAAATACGACCTCCACTTGAAGACGCATTCCACTCATGCGAGCTCCACTTCCAATCGCGTTATGTTGATACGCATTTTTTCCCTCAACAATTCAGTGATATAACTGAACGGATGCGCAACTTCTTAAGCAGTATTTTGTACATATCTCTAAATAATTAATGTAGGGAATTAATAGTTTATTCCTCATTAACTAAAATTTGTTGATTAAAACTTACGCTCCATACATACGACCTCCACTTGAAGACGCATTTTTTTGGTACGCGTTGTTGGATATAATTTTTTTATGAACAACTTAATGATATAGTTGAACGGTTGTTCAATTTCTTAAGCAGCATTTTATACGTTTCTCTAAGTAAATAATACAGGTAATTAATAGCTTATTCTTTGTTAAATAAACTTTAATGACAAAAACTTATGCTCCACAAATCCGACCTCAACCTCAAGTCGAATTTTTTTTTGTACGCGTTGATGATATAATTTTTTGATGAACAACTTAATGATATAGTTGAACGGTTGTTCAATTTCTTAAGCAGTATTTTGCACATATCTCTAAATAAATAATATAGGAAATTAATAGTTTATTCCTGATTAACTAAACTTGATTGACAGAAACTTATGTTTCACAAATGCGACCTCTAATTCAAGACGCATTTTTTTTTTTTTTTTTTTTGGTAAGCAAGGATGGATATAATTGTTTGATGAACAACTTAATGATATAATTGAATGGTTGTTCAATTTCTTAAGCAGTATTTTATATGTTTTTCTAAATGAATAATACGGGTACTTATTAGTTTATTCTTGATTAACTAAACTTTATTAAGAGAAACTTATACTCCACAAATGCGAACTCCACTTCAAGACGCATTTTTTTTTTGGTATGCGTTGATGGATATAATTTTTTCATGAACAATTTAATGATATAGTTCAACTGTTGTTCAATTTCTTAAGCAGTATTTTATACGTTTCTCTAAGTAAATAATACAGATAATTAATAGTTTATTCTTGATTAACTAAAATTTGTTGACGAAATTTATGCTCCACGAATGCAAACTACATTTTTTTTCTATGCGTTATTAGAGATAATTTATGGACAACTTAATTATATAACTGAATTGATGTGCCACTTCTTGAGCATTATTTTCTATGTATTTCTAAATAAATAATCAATAAAATTATTTATTCCTGATTAACTCATTTATTGACAGGAACTTATAAGACGGTGTGCTTTTGTTAACAGGATGATCAAATAGTCAAAATAACCTTAAAATAATATACCTGGTTTTAAGTAGACATTTCAAATTGATTGTATTTATACCCCAAATAATTACTAGTTTTAACAATTTTTCTCATTTAAATCTGTAAAAGAGTTATGAAAATTATTTTCAACACATTACAGTGATAATGTTTTGTGTCCTACAGAATCTTCTAAATACTCTTAAAAATTCATTGTACTTTAAAATTCAATCGATACAACATTTATACCAAAAGAAAACTTCTTGGTTGATTTCCAAATTAGTGGTGAGGGGGGGCTGTCTTTCTGTACTGGAATCCACAGGTTTCATTCCAGCAAAATGAATGAATGATCATATTCATTTGAAAGGGGCTTTAACCCTTAATTAGGCAAAGTCTGACCACTACACCGGACATGTATATTTATTACTACTATATAACATAATTGTCAGTGTTCGCCACAGTGGACATTAATTATCTCAAAAAGGGAAAATGGTATATCTGTTTTTGTTTATTTTACAGAGATCCTAATGTCTATACAGACATGGGAAAGTAACAGAAATTAAAAATATTTGAAAAAACATCTTGTAAAATTTAAGGTTAAAAAGTAAGTCCATGTGAATTTAGTCCTTGAGTAGCAGAAACACTTACCGTAGCACTCCAAACCAAAAGAAAATTGTAGAAAATATTTTCGTAAATTAAGGAAAAGCAATAATTTTTCTGCAAATACATGTTCGGAAATATTAAGCAAATAAAGATATTGGTTCAGCAGACAAAGTTTAGCGCAACTTCCCCCTATTATAAGTTAATCATTTTTAAACAAAAGCTTAAGCACACAGAAATGACAATTCATTTTTTTATTGTTGTTGGTTTTCTAAAGATTT
>CM063498.1:36806535-36834035 GCA_032207245.1 Pardosa pseudoannulata
TTGAAGAAACATGGGATTTAAATTAAAGGATTATTCAAGCTATAATTATATTTGAAAATATATTAGACTTCTTGAGAATGAACAGGAAGATTTTTTTAAATTTAAATCACGTTCAGATAGCTATCTAATGTTGTATGCAAGCCACAGGTCGTTTTTCTTCAGCGAATTCATAACAACTTAAATGTTTTGAAGTATTGTAGCGTAAATTAGTTGAGATTTAAGTTCAAATAATCCTTAAATTATTTGACCGAATGAGAAAAATAAGACGTTTCAACCTACAGAACCTGGAATATAAGCAGATAATAACAACATTTGACAAGATGAAGAAGGATATCTTTAGAAAACTTCAATTTACATTCTACTTTATAAAAATTTGTAAATGCTTGATTTGTAAGTTGACTGAGATTTACGTTCAAATCATCCTTTTATTATTTGATTGAATGAGACAAATAAGACGTTTCAACCTACAGAACTCGAAATATAAACAGATAATGACAACATTTGCCAAGATGAAGAAAGAAATCTTTCTGAAACTTCAATTTGTGTTCTGCTTTATAGAAATTTGTAAATGCTTTAGAGAAGTGTTTAAGAGTATTTCACATATCTCGTAGATCATGTTTATAATTAAGTAGCCATTCAATACCTTTTCTATGCTAAATTTAAAATAGAAAATATACCTTATTGAAGCCAATTCTTTTCTCAATATATTAATTTAATTTCTTCTTAGTACTCAATTAGTCTTTTTTTGCAATTTTTTTAGATATTTAATAATAATTCTGAAAAAAAGTAAAAGATAAATTCTATTCCTAAATTTTCTCTAAATGAAAAAAAATTGTATCATTAAACAGGATATTGGAGCATTAACATACCAATCTCTTAACTAACAACTTTTATTCTCACTGTCAAAATTCGAAATGACTCCTCTATGATTTTTTACTATATTAATTTAGTTTCTTCTTAGTACTCAATTAGTCTTTTTTTTTGCAATTTTTTTACATATTTAATAATAATTCTGAAAAAAGTAAAAGATAAATTCTATTCCTAAATTTTCTCTAAATGAAAAAAAAATGTATCATTAAACAGGATATTGGAGCATTAACATACCAATATCTTAACTAACAACTTTTATTCTTACTGTCAAAATTCGAAATGACTCCTCTATGATTTTTTACTATGTGTTACATAAAAGTGTCACATGGATTTTAAACAGATCCTTCGACAAAAGACATGTTCATGTCAAATGTAAATTTGCAAATCTTACGATGTATTTCGCTGCTATTCAAAAATCATGCAAACCCAACTAAAGGATCACTGATAAAAAAAACTCCTGATTTAAATAATGAATATTTGAAAAGAATTTGAAATCAGACTTGGGATTGCCTCTACAGATTTTACAAATTAAATCACGATCATATAGCTAGCTAATGTTCCGAATGCAAATTATTTTTCCTTTTCTTTTCGCGGAATCGTAGCATTTTGAGGGGTCAGTGTGCAAGTTAATTGAGAGGTACGTGCAAATTATTCTTTTAATTATTTGACTGAATGATGCAAATTAGACGTTCCATCCTACACAACGTGGATATTAACATATAATGACTACATTTGCCAAACCTTCATTTGGTGATGTGAAAAAGAATATCTATTTGCGCTTCGAGGAAACCGCAATTAGCATGATGCTGCATAGAAATTTGCAAATGCCTCACAAAAGGCCTAAATGTATTTCATCGATCTCATGAAGGCGCAAATTAATGTCTATCATGAGTCCCCATTATGATTCTACATTCAATAAATGAAAGGTTTATTAAATTACACGGGAAAGGGACTGAAACATCATTTGGATGATACATCATCCGAGAGTATCAAGTCAAATTGAAAGCTATCTAGAGGTTAACAGATTTATAGATGATTACACTTCAAAGAATTTGTTTTAAATGCATGCCTCTAGCTTCAACGAAATAATGTATAACTCTTAACGAGTCACATATATTATTGCTACAGCACGTGTGTGGAATTTTAATGCATCATCGTAATTGATACATATGGTAAAATTCTATTTAATCAGTCAAATACCATATGTAAACTAGTATCGTGTAAAATTTAATTAATTCCATAAGTGTCTAAAAAGAATTTTACTTATTTTTTTCCCTGTACTTTACTTAAAACCCTCTCTAACAAAATGTTTTAGCTTTAGTTTTATGCTTAAATAATTCAAAAATACATGAAATATAAAGCTAGATAATCAGCAGGTATTGATACACAAGAATAAAGTAAATGACAGAATATTTTCAGACCTCTAAAAAGTTAAAAACTCAGAAAAAATCAAACCAAAATAAACGATAAGTGATTATTTATTTCCATAAAAGTAAGAAATAAAACAACTAACTACATTGATATATAGAACCTATTTATAACTATTAATATCCACAAAGGAAGCAAATAATGAAAGCATATATTTTGACCCATAATATTTATAAGACAGAAAATTTAGGAAACTTTTTATATTAAACATCATGCAGTGTCAGAGAAATGCATAACTGTGAATTCTCAATGAACAATAGTTAAAAAAAATAAAAAAAACAAGTTTAGAATCTGAATATATTTAGAAATTTTAACAGGTAAACTTATTAATTACTTTGATTATAACTACACAAGAACAACCATAAATTATTTCAAATAGAGAGGTATAATTCGAAATGTTTGATATATTTTATATATCTAAATTTATTCGTTTCAGCTGATTTCCTGTATTATTACCACTATGCGTTTTGTTATTAGTAATCAGTTGAAACAGGGGATAGTAATGCTAACTATGTATTGCATTCACATATGTCTAAAAGCATATAAAATAGTTTATATGCCGAGACTAACCAAGACTAGAGAGATGACTGGTCAAGCATGCTTGTCGTTTAGAAAAAAATAGATTCAATGTATAAAAGCATCATTTATTTTCCAGAATTGGGAATAACAATCATTAATAATTATTTAGTTTCAAATATTTAGGATATATTGATTTGCTTACGATTGAAAGCATGCATTGACAACAGATGGAAAATGATTATTTGTAAAAAAAAACGATTTTTAGTTTATAATTATAATTTCCATTGGCTTAAAAATAAAAGATGCAGTAAATATTTTTATTTCTAAAAATATATAATATGCATAAAATATTTACTTTATGTTACACGGAAAAAAACTTAATTGCTGATTCTGACAAGTAAAAAGGTTTCTAAACTAAGCTAAACCAAAACTTTCTAAACTAAAAAAATTCTAAAAGTCCTACTCAGCTGTGTTAGTTTATGTTCTCACCTTGGATTTTATTTGTTTGTAGA
Organism: Pardosa pseudoannulata; assembly: GCA_032207245.1. NCBI lineage: Eukaryota > Metazoa > Arthropoda > Arachnida > Araneae > Lycosidae > Pardosa > Pardosa pseudoannulata. The sequence goes on from CM063498.1 coordinate 36,809,865, forward strand.
ACCAATGGGAACTAAAATCCTAATTTTACTCTTTAAATAAAAAAAGTATGTTTTCAACAGCATATTACTTTTTGATGTACCGATTTTTCATGTATGCTCTATATACTTTTCATAGTAAAAATTTATTATGTATGAACTTGGCTTCCTGTATTCGTAGTTCCCCAAAACGTTAATAATGCTCGGTAATGAACTTTTAAAAGCATTTTTGAAGCTTACTTATTCTTGAATGTATTTCCGCTGTTATCTCTGTTCACACGAAACGTATAATCCTCAAATCCTCAATTCTAAATGTGTAATCCCTACATTTATCCACCGAACAGAGTGTGACGGGAATGTTCTCGCACTGATATCGTACTTTCCAAAGAGATTAACAACGATGTCTCTGGTAAAAAAATTGATAAAAAAATCCCAGGGCCTACTATTTACCTAAAACTTATAAATTGTTCCTTTTTCCACAAGTGACACACTTTAAAACTTTATAGTAAGTAGAGAATTACATTAAATAATTTCGACATAAATGAATAAATAATTAAAGATGTGTTTCTTTTGTTGTATGTGCCACTAACGCTAAATAAATGTACAATAATAACAAAGTATTTTTGTTTATTTGCAGAATAAGATATTCCATATTATAAGGTTGATTTATAATCAGCCTCTTGAAATTTAGATGTTAAGAAAGAGTTCTTAATTAGAAACACAAAGATTTATTATAGTTGGTAAAGCAGCTACATAAGTTACAACCATGGCGGATATCGACAACCATATGTTGCCAAACATTCGTTTTCACAAGTTAACATAAACTAAACGATTACAATTCTTTCATCGATATACAAAGTGAACCTTACAATATGTTTTATAAACATCAAAACTTTCAAGTCTTTTCTCATTTTCTATACAAAATTGCACAATTAAAGTATCTTTAACTTAAAAAAAACGAGGTTTTGATAAATATCACATTTTTAGCCCTTTTAAAATCTGATGACCGTTTTTGTAATGAAGGAAAATTATTGTAAAGGAAAATTATAGCTCAAAGACGCAACCAGTTAAATGGGTGAAATTCAGCATAGGTTTTGTTAACACACTTAAACTGTAGACTGGTATTAACTTTCTGATTAAAATTGCCAACTATAAGAGATTCTAAACTGTTAATTCAAAAGACCATTTTTGTTGTATTTTAAAGATTTATTTGGTTCTAATCGAGTATGATTTTTTCCACAACCGGAGATCACATTATTTATGCCTCTTTTTAAGAGGCATAGAAGTTTGCAAAGAAGTCAATATTACACTCCTAAAATTTTTATAACTCAGGATGACAGCAAAGATATAACATGTCTTATGAACGAGTAGATACTATTGTCTAACACTCATCATTAACCCATATTGTACCACACCAACTAAATATTTCTGTAAGTTATTAAAACTTCACCCGTATCATTAATATGGTGTAATTAAGCATATAAAACCAAAATTTTTAATTTAAGTAATTAGCTGTTTTATAAATAGGACAACGGTCCAATGCACTACTAAAATTTAACAAATATCACATTACATTAGGCTGATTCATAGGTGAAATTTGGAGAAACAGTCAAAACAAAGTCCAACATTACATTTTAAGCACACTGTTGTTGGTTTTCTCTTGCAGTTCTTGAACTGGCATCTTTGGTAAGGGATAATAGAATATTTTGAAACCTCCAGATTTCTTGAATAGAATAGACATTTATTTACCCCTTGTTGTCCAGGTGTGTAAATAGGTCTTTGAACTGGTTTTCATTGAAAGATAAGAAAAGAATGTGTGCTATGAATGCAATATTGATATTGAAATAGCCGGCATTGGACTGTCGTCCTAATTTTAGGACACCTTTCTTATACTTACAAAATACACATGTAAAATATATTTTTGAACAAAAACTTTCAGCTACATTATTAGCTCTGGTTTTAAACTAAAAGTAACCTCCACAGTGTTTGAAAAAAAATAATAATAAATAGAAAATTAAAGATTAAAAAATGACAAACTTTAAGGGTTTGCTGAAAACAAATTTTACACTACAATGTAATTTGGTTTCTCAGTTTCTTTTTTTGTTACTATGCTAAAGTGTGTCTATTTTAAAGGTGTTAAAATAAAATCCACTCAGAAAATATTTATAACTTTATTATTAAATGGAATTTTATTTGCTGTCCTATTTATAGGACAGCTGTCCAATATGAGTTAATTGCATTTAGAGGATATTAGCCAGTAGAGCGACAGACTGTAGGGACAGTAGTGGGAGATCATTCGGTGTTCCTTTAAGCGTACCGCATGGGGTAATATCCCATAGATCCACATAAGGTCTAGAAGATATCTGTTAAAATATGTAACTCTCTAAAATTTGAATACGTGGCTTTGATTTCATTTAACACATATGACAGCTGATCGGGTTTTTAATGGTACAACATACTTCCTGCAATTCAGAATGTGTAACTTCTTTCTGACTCGAATTTTTGTCAGATTATTATGGCAATTAAAAAATCTTAAGTTCATGGAAGAAATACTTATGTAACATTGTTTGCTTCCAGACTTACTGATACTAAAATAACTGATTAATAGATATGGTATAAACATTCTTTGAATTTCGTTAATATTTTCAGGGAAACTACCATTTTCTCCAGTATAAGTTAACCAGATTACCTTTTGTGCCACATGAAGCAAACAAAAAATTCTTTCAGCTGGCACACAAAATGCGAATCACTAGTTGACAAAAGAGTCTATTTCCTAAGTACTCCATTAAAACAAAAAGTCTACACTTTGTTTCGCTATTCAGTTCCTTAACTAAAATCACCTTCAAGAGATGCGAAATATATCAGGAAGCTGCAACGCCTGTCAAAACAAACATCCCAAAAAGTACACTGCGATGTTCCAGCGAACAACAAAATTAAACTCTTCCTCACTTTCAGGATTTCCCAAATTGCCTCATTCTCAGTCACCTTCCGCATCCCAACTCTCCCTCTTTTCACTTCAGTTGTTCCGAAAAACGTGGGTCAAACCCGCATCACTTGACAGAGCGTGAGTTTCGTTTATGTTGCTTGTAGCGTCACGCTATTCGAGACGGACATTTATCGCCACATTATGCTTCCCACCGCATAAAGATTCTGCCTACCGTGTAGCCATCTATCAAATTTAGTAGCGTGTTAAAAAACATGTCTGTAATCACATTGTGTCTGAACTATTTCGAGTGTACGTTGACTTCTTAAAAGGAAGAGTATATTTGTGTTTATTTCAAGGACTCTTGCTTGCGTGAGTGTACTTTTGAATAAAATATGAGAATTTAAAAATATTGTCCACCTGGCAACGTAGTCAGATTACCGAAATAGTTCTCAAACTTCTCTTACGAATATTTCGTTTTTGTCGATACGTATCGGAAGACTCATTTGTAGCAAAGACTCTACATAAAAATACTTCTTTCAGATAATATTAGAAACCTTTATGAAATTTGAGGCTCGAATATTACCTTGAGTCTGAAAGATGATCTATATGAAGGTGTTTTATTAGCTTTAGTTTTTGAAACGAGTTTCATAGAATGGGTTTCAAACTTAGAAAATTAGCGTAAATTAGGATAAAAGTTATATCAGTAAAGGAGTAAAAAGTCTAAGTAATTAATCTTTAGAAAGGACTATGACAAATCTGAAACCAAGAGCATTTTGCATTCCAGGGATATCGTATTGACGCCACTTAAATTCTAGCAGGCGTCTAAAGTTACTGATTCTTTAAACATATCACTTTGCTTGGGTATGGGTTTTCAGATAAATCGTTTAAGTGAGCCTAATAGAGTTTTGTTAGTTTTTATAAATGCAACACAAATCTGAGCTCCCTACCTAGGCATGACCTTCAAGATGGGAACTTGAAAATCATCATCTCGATAAAAGGTATAATATTAGTATACCACTTTAAGTGGACATTAACAGTGTCGAACGCAGACAAGTAATCTTGATCCTTTCAAGTAAAGAATATCTCACTAGTCTTTGCTGCTCCGAATCATCTCATATCTCTAAAACTCTTAAAGCTTTAAAAAAACGTTTTTTTTTTAGAAAACTTTCACAAGACTACATTTCATCTCAGAGTCTTGAACGATGATCGTATGGTAGGTCGCTTCATTTCGGTACAAGAATTAGTGGGTTCGAATCCCACTGCAGGCATGAATGTTCGAATTAAGCTTTAGACATTGGGTCTTGGTGTCATTAACTCTCCTCTTGCAAAAAGCTCTAAACCATGACTCTCGGCGAAATTCTTGAAACGTTTACATCAAAGTCTAAAATATGCATTCATTTAAAGTTTCTGTTAAACGTTAATTGCCTCTATTTAACTTTTTTAAAATCTTAGTCTATTTTAGAATCACTGTAAAATTGATAGTTTTATATTAACCCTTTGCACTCGAGGGCTCCGGAACGTAGCCATTTAAAATTTGTCTTCAAACTCGAGGGCTCCGCTACAGAGACAAAACAAAATAATTAGTTTTTACGATTTGTTTTTTTCTTATGTTAAAAACTGAAAATTATTTGCATTGTCTTCTCTAGTTTTAAATGGCTCCGCTCCGAAGCCCTCGAGTCCAAAGGATTAATTTCACTATTTTTTTAAATAGTTATTTTATTTGAAATAAAAATAAGAAAATAATGCTTGAGAAAGATAAAATATAAATTATTACCATATCTTCATTATTACCACATACAAAAATATGGTATTGTTTACAAATTCTAAGGGCACTGTCCTCATCATCTGGTAAAAAACTGTCTTTCAAAATATTTACGATGTAGATAAACGAGATCCTGAACTGTTGACACAAAACATTCTTATTTTATTTTCTATACAATTTGCTGCCATCATTCAGCTCATTTCACGAGAAAATTTACAAAGGAGAAATGTTGTGAGTAGCTCCATTTCGTGTTTTTCATTGCACTTATCTTTCTAAGTACGATTTCTAACTGTGCGCAAGATCATCTTCAACGTGTCTTTTCAAACAATTCCTTTCGGTTTCTAATCTGTCTGCTTAGAAAGGGCTGCAAGCGAATCCAGGCATAAAAAATAAGGAAGAGTAATATTTACTCTGTCAATAGAAGGATGTCTGAACACGAGATGGCTTTCAAGCTGGTTACTTTGAATGACAGCCTAATTGAAATGGTTTCCACAAAGAAGGGGGCATTAGATTAACGTAAAGATTTTTGCATTCCAGTCGAAAGAAAATGGCAGTGACAACTCAGAAGAACGGGGGATTCAACAACCTTTCCTGATTTTGCTCTGTGATAATAAAACTGAAAAATGCTTCTACTTGAAAGATGTTGTAGATCATCTGGATAACAAGGTCTACAAATTGACAACTAGGGTTTGAGATTGGCTTAAAAGAAATCTCTAATTGCACTTTATTTCGATCAACGAATTCTCCTTGATTGTTTTTCTATAACATTAGAAAGCTTTATTAGAAAAATGGTGGATGCTAAAAACTTTACATTATTTCTCTTATGATATGCTTCAAATTAATATCACATTGGGAGTTTATCATGGCGAGCTAATTTGCTTTCATCTAGCAACATCTGCTTGAAACTTAATTCAACACTTTTATCATTAACCATTTTTCCTTATAAATGATTTCTCATGGCAACAAAGTTTTCATTTTGTTGTCAATTTATGTTCCTTTCCCTCGTTACTTTTAAATTCAAATGTTATTCAAGATGTTTGTAACGCTCTTTAGCACATAATAGCACAAATTCAAATATCTGTACTGTCAAGTGTTTGTTTCATATTACTTCCGGGGATGCTTGGAGACCCCCCCCCCTCTCTTCAAGTTTAATTATGTAAAAGCAACTTGTTCCTAATATTATCTTGGAACCTAATTATCATCACAAAATTTAGGGTTTCGTTTTAGTTTTGGTTAGTTTTTAAACCCTTTTTCGATAGTTTTAACCTTTTTCTCTTACTTTAACATTAACTTCAAGTATAATACTACCTTCTTACAAGGTTTCGTTTTAAATATTTAAACTTCGGTCATTTTTAAACGATAACTCATCACTATATTCTCTCTTTTTTTCTTTTTGTTTGTTTGTTTTACTGTTGCTAAGTGAACTGTTTCGTGGTAAACACCTCATCACCTAATCCTTAGGGAAAGCTGTTTACCACCAAGGGTTTAAAAAAAGGCACGTTATGAAAAAACTATTCATTAAGTGACAGACTTTTATGTTTTAAGACGAATCAAAGTGTGTTATAATCAAGATTTTAAATCTTCAAAGGTACTCTATTCCCTTAATATAATTAATCTGATTATGCTCTTAAGCGGCTAAAACAATAGTTCTAATGAATAATGAAAAAATTTGTTTCCTATACAAAATAGCTCATCACTTGAAATTAATAACAATAAGTTTTGCTGCTCTTAAATTTAGAAAGAAGTACAAAATTATAAAAAGGAGAGTCACTTGATAATATTCACCTTCTTTTATTCTTATCATCAAATATAATATTTTTGGACGTCAGGTGTCTTGACAACTACTAATCTAATTTTTGGAGACAGATTCTTTAGCTTCCCAACTATTACAAGATGAATGCAATTATAATGTGACTTCTGTCTTTATATATAAAATTCTTTCGTCCGTGATTTTGTAATAGAACTCCTCCTAAATGACTGGACTGATTGGGATGAAATTTTGTGTATGTAATTAAGTGGATTCAAGAATGGTTTACATTCACAATTTGGTTCAACAGAAAATGTTTTTAAAATTACAGAATTGTGCGCTTATTGAGATTACTACAATGCCGCTTGAAACCCTTCACTACCAACGTATCTTGAGTGCAGTGGTTGGCACAACGGACTTCAGTACGGTAAGTCCCGGAATCGAATCACAGGACAGGAAATTTGGGAATTTTAATTTAATCTAATTACGCTTTTTGATGATTGTACACGTGGTGGTGTCAAGTATTTTTAAAATAATTTTATTCCTTACTTTTCCATCAAAACGGTCCAATTTATAATTTATTTAAAAATATTTTACAATTTTTGGATTTATAGCGTTAAATTAGGACAATAGCTGTCGGACCCTAACCTAATAAGAATATATATTTATAGATACTTCGATAACACATATTTCTTGATTTATTCTTAGCATTATTTCCTTCTCATTAGCTACGTAAAACAAAATGTTATTTAAGTATCTAACAATAAAAGCAAAAATAAAATAAAGGATGCATATACATTTTGAAATTAAACCTGAACTTTAACTGTTGTCATAAATAATGAATTTTGCAGAGTACAATATTCCCAAATGGTTTCAAACTAATTCAGCATACAGAATTCCAATTATTTTTAGAAAAGAAACATCAAAGATGAGGGAGAATAAAATATAAATAAATCCACAATAATAATTAAAATTAATATTAATAGAGTAATTTAAAGATTTTTGTATGAATAAGAATACTTATTGCAGAAAATGTTTGTGTTAAAGTACTTCAAAATGAACCGTTACTTATTCTTTTTTTATTTTTTTAAAGACCAAATAATTTTTAAGGGTTTGCTAAGTATTGATTTTATTGCTTATTTGAACATAAGCTAGTGGGCTTCGTTGTAATCCAAAAATCTTTTTTTCCAATAAGGACCAAACTTGAACAACATTGATAAATCGATTTTAGTTATCTCGAGATAAAAGAAACTGCATAAAATCATTTAAGGAAATATAGTACCGTTTGAGCTGAAAAGACTTCAAAAGAAAACAGCCTATTTTTGATTCAATATAAAATTTAAAAAAAAATCTTCTGCTTTTTAAATAAAATTTTCCCCAGATCACCAATGAAGTTCAAAATTTATAAAAATTATTTAGTTTTGTTACAGGTAGCAATACATTTTTTATAATAGAAATCTACTACCACAAAATAACTACTGAAATTTGTAAATTAGAAATTAATTTCTTATATTGAATACAAAAGAATTATCCGTTTTATTCTTATAACCTTAATTATATTGATAGGAATAATATATTTTACTTTGCAACTAATTACATTTTAATTTCTAATTACTTAACAGTTTTTACGGTTTCAATTTAGTGATGTCAGGTACCTTTAAAACCTTAGTTTACAGAATAAATAAGTAAATTTATCTTGAATTTGACAAAAAACTTTAGTTACTGATATAAGTATTTCAAAAATTACCCTGCGAGTAAATAAATTTCCGTTTTTAAAAAAGTGGTGTATATTCTATATGATATTTTAAAAAATATGCCACTTAAATTACCAAAATAAAATATATTTTTTCAAAACTAGGGCGTTATGATAAAACTATTCACCCTTAAAGTGACCGATATTTATGTTTTATGACGAATCAAAAACATAAATATCTGTCAAATAAAGGCTGTTATAATCAAGATTTATGTCTCCAAAAGTACTATGTTCCTTTAAACTAATTATTTCAGTTAGCTCTTAAAGGGTTAAAATAATAATGTTATTGCTTCTGATGCCACTTGGTCAAACCAAACACGATTGAGCTATATTCGTATCAAGACAAAGGGGTGCGCCTTTGGTTTGTACGAGAACCTCAAGGGTGTAAGTACGACTTAAGCTCTAGAGCAGGGATGGGCAAATTGCGGCCCGCGGCCAACTCCGGCCCACCAGAAGGATTTATCTGGCCCGTAGGTAGAATTTTAAGTTGCCGGTCCGAGGCAAATTAAAAGAAATATATATTTATACATTATATATCCATCTCCTTTTTTACTTTGCTTAAGTATTATATCCCAAATTTATTATCTCACGCCCAGAATATCAGCGGTATATTTGCTTCTTATATGTGAACAAGTGTTTTCAGCTTTGAACCTTAGAAAGAATAATTTCAGAAGTAGACTGGCAGATGAGCATTTAGCATCGTTCTTTAAAACCAGTACATCTCACTTCGAACCTCAGTATAAGGAACTTTTAAAAACGAAATTGCAATTTCATTCATCTCATTAAAGTATTTAAACCGCTAGGCACTTGTATATTGTTTTTAAAATTTTAGAAAAATATATCTTGGCCCGCCAAACTTCTTTTCTTTAAATTTTTGGACTGTGGCTCTAGAGCAGGGATGCACAGACCGAGGCCCGGGGGGCGCATGCGGCCCGCCGGTGAAATACTTTAATAAATAATTTAAATTAATTTAAAGTTTAAATTAATAAATTATTTTTCAATTTTAATACATTATATCAATTTTTTATTGTCTTTAATTACCTATACTTCTGGCGGCCCTCCATCAGTTCATGATTTGCCCGAGTGGCCCCTAGTCTTAATAAGTCTGTGCATCCCTGCTCTAGAGGGTCCTAGTAATTTAGACGCAGGGACCAAGATTATCCATAGGCATTTCCTGCCACCTCCAGAGGTATTCACTGAGAACTTGGAGGACATTGTGACCACGAACACATTTTAAGTTCATCATTCACCTTTAACGGACACGGCGGATTTTAGACCGGCTCATGCTCTAATCTCGCAATCCTCCAGTCACGAGAGTTTGACTTTGTCGATAGAGCTACCGAGGCTCCTAAAACAATAGTTCTAATGAATAACGAAAAAAAATTGCTTTCTATCCAAAATAGCTCGTTACTTGAGATTAAATAACAGTAATTTGCTCAATTTAAATTTAGAAAAGCATCGCAAAATTTTAAAAAAGGAAGAGTCGCTTAATAACATTCACTTTCCTTCATTATCATCATCAAACTCAATGATCTTTTACCACGGCAGGTGCCTTGACAGCTATTAATCTAATTTTTGGAGACGGATTTCTGAGCTATCAAGGATGCAAGCCGAATGCAATTATAGTGTTACTCTTATAGCTTAGAAAAAGGATAAACATTTCATCGCAACTTTCATTTAACTATGGAAATGGATGGTTTTTAATGCTATATTTATCTCGTGGAGACGGCTATGTTATGTGATAAATTATAGTATCCGAAATATTTCTCTATGTTTTCTTAATTTATTTATAAGATGAAAGCTATAATAAAAATGTATGAACATCAAAAGGATTCTTTCTCGATATTAAGATATCAGCCTAAATAACTTAGAAGAAAAGGGTAATTAAAAAGGATTAATTAGATTCAGATGAACAATTTTTTTAACGAGTAAAAATTTGAGAAAAGTTTTATATTAATGTATGTTCATGCTGTAGACACTAAATTGGAAATCGGAAATTTGTTATATTTTTTAGCTGACACTCTAACGATGGGATCGTCATTAGTTGAAAATAATAAAAAAATCTGCACAAGAGTAGTCATAAGCATAAACATTGAAAAATGATTATTTATCGTTAAATACACTTTCTGCTGCCGTTATCTTTGTCAAAATAATATATTCTTTATACAAGAGCACGTGATAAAAACAAGCTTTCTGAGCATTTAAAATAAATATTGGAAAAATAAATAAATAAACTCGCGTCAAATCTGTTTTTAGGTTCTACATGGATGTTTCTGGAAGCATTTGTAAAGTATATAAAAATATCCGATACAAACAATTAAACTAATGATTAAACAAAGATATTTGATACAAACAAAATTAACAACTAAAGACTCCAGAATAATCATTATTCAGCAAGGTTTAAATATTCTTCAATTCGTAATAAAAAATAAAATCAAAGATGATAATCTTTCTATTAAAACAGATGATACATATCAAACTAATAAGATAAATAATACTGTGCCGATTTTGTCTCTCATCATGTAATGATAATTACAGTCGAATTTTAAAATAATTTTAATACAATGTTTTATAAACGCTGTTCAAATAATTTTCATATAATATTTATTTAAACATACGTTGGAAATCATGAAATGTTAACAAATTTTATCCTTTGTCATTTACCGTAATTTCGGCTAGATAGGCTATTTCGATGTATATGCACACACATTAAAACGTTCAGTCAAAAGAAATATTTTTGAATTTTTAACGGGAAAAGATTTTTCTTCAGATAAGTCGTAGACATTAATTTCCACTTTTAAGCACGTATAAGTCATTGCTTAACTACCCACACTTCCGATAAATCAAGAATGATATTACTATTCAATTTCAAAATAATTCTAAATTCCTCCACATGAAAAATGTTATTTAATTCCATACACTTATAATATACAAATGTCTTCCCGAATCTAAAAACATTTGAGGTCGTTAACAGTGCATGAGACATGTTATTCTAAACCGCAATCATTTTTAATCTAGTGGAACATTCGAATAAATGATATGAAGGGTAGGGTCAAGGAACTATTTTCCGATTTCTGCATTGTTGTCATATAAGCAGATCTATCAAAACAGGGCTGAAGAAAGTTAGAGGAGTCTTTAGAATATCCTTGAAACGGAAGAGTAATCGTGATCAAGTCCCACGCAATTACAGAATCATCCCAAATACTCGTGTGCAAGTAAACACATCCATGCGTACTATCTTCCTCGATACAATTGAAATCTGTTTGGAATGCAGTCCTCTACTTCCAGCTGCATTTGATTGCGGTACTCGTTAAGCCATTTTATAATTTCTCACTGTCATAAATGTTCCAAATGCAGTAATTGTGTCCATTAGAGTCTGATAATAACTACTGCCTCGTTTCACACATATTCTAAATGTATCCAGGTGGAAACTGATATTTAATTCTGTACAACAGAGTTTCATAAACTTGTTGGTATGGAAATTCCATAGTATTTTCGAAATTTTTGTGGGACTGTATAAGCATTGGATAAATCCGACACACGTGTGAGCGAAACCATCAGTTTCTTAACTGGTACTGTAACATACTATTGAAGATTTATATTATTACCTTTAAGACCTACAACCATGGGAAAATTTTAAATAAGTAACAGATTAAAAAATATAATACAATTATAAAATTAAATTCTGTTACTTGGATAAATTCAAACAATAACTACAGTCTGTCCATTAAATGTAGCCACTTGGAAAGTCACTACTGAGAAAACCCCAGGTTTCATGTGTTCTCGAAACATTCTGCTCTTCAGTTCATATCTGTTATTCTGCTCTGTTAGTTCATCAAAGGCCTGCATAAGCAGGGCCTTTAACTAACTGACCGCATCACGTAGAAATAAAATAAACTTTTCTTATAAAAAAATGAGTTGAAACGTTTTCGTATTTTCTTAGTATGTATTGTCTTTATCTATTTTCAGATATATGGTATAAAAATATTTAGTAATTGTAAAATTATAATAAGTCAAAGAAATATCAAAATTTCTAAAGTTTGCAATTTTGGAAAATCCTTCTGTAGGTCCCACGAACCACAGCTTAAGAAACTCTGCTGTACAGTGATGATAAAATCCATTAAGATATATAATTGTGTTTCCGAAGTTCAAAGCCACATTTAAGGTCGTTAACAGTGTGTTCAAACTTGTTTGAACACACACTTTTGGCACAATCATTTTGAAACTTGACATGAAACACTCGAATTATTGATATAAAAATGGAGGGTCAAAGAACTATTTCCTGATTCCTGTATTACCAAGTGCATCAAAAGCAAAGCTGAAGAAAGTTAGGAAACTCATCAGAATACTCTTGAAACGGAAGAGTAATCGTGGTCAAGTCCCACGCTATTACAGAATCATCTTAGACACAGAGAACATTCGTGCGTATCATCTTCCTCGATACAATTGAAATCTGCTTGGCATGCAGCCCTCCGCTAGTAGATTTAATTGCGATGCTGGTGGAGCTCCTTCATTAATTCTTATTGTCGTAAATGATGTTCAACGTGCATTAATTGTTTTATAAATACACAAATTACATAATTCGTCTGCTATTTAATCATTATTACCCCCCTGTTACGTATCTCCTGTTTCATTTTATCAGCAGAAAATTACTACCATGCCAGTATATCAGAAAGGAGATAATAGGATTTAACTGTTATTAGTTGAGTTATTAGTCGGCCAACCTCAAGGTTTGCATTTCGATAGATTGATGTCATTTTTTATCCAGTAGCAATTAAAATTGTTTAAAAATTAATCATCGTTTTGCTTTCTGCTTGATGTCTGAATGTATTTAATTTAACCTACTGACAAATTAAAACTATCAAGTAGTCGTTAAGTTTTACATTTGTTTCGTTATTTGGATAAAGAAACCAGAAGAGAGCTTGTTATTAGGGTATACTTTGACAAGTTTTCTCAGTAATGTAAATGAAATAAACATTTAGTTATACACTTTTATTATGGAAAAGTAGTATTAGGAATCTTTTTAAATAAATATAGTTTTTAATTTTATTTGGCCACTTCTGTATCTTAGTTGGAGTTGTGAATAATTGCGATCAAGATGTTGTCTTACGGAAATCAAAATTGATAACAGCTCTGGATTTTATAGGTCTGCTTTTAATAATAAAACAGGAATTTCGATATGACTAAGATTTTTTTAAGGATTATACCAACTTCCAGGTATTTGTAACATACCTGAATCAAGAGGAAAGAAGGAGATATATTTTATACATGTTTTAATTGCTATCATAACTTCTGATATTCTTTACTTTTTACACTGCACCGGGAAATCGTTGACCAAGCTAATAGGCAACAGCGATACGACACCATAACATGCTGGAGATATATTTTATACATGTTTTAATTGCTATCATAACTTCTGATATTCTTTACTTTTTACATTGCACCGGGAAATCGTTGACCAAGCTAATAGGCAACAACGATACGACACCATAACATACTGGAGATATATTTTATACATGTTTTAATTGCTATCATAACTTCTGATTGTCTTTACTTTTTACATTGCACCGGGAAATCGTTGACCAAGACAACGATACTACACCGTAACATGCTGGAGATATATTTTATGCATGTTTTAATTGCTATCATAACTTCTGATATTCTTTACTTTTTACATTACACCGGGAAATCGTTGACCAAGCTAATAGGCAACAAAGATACGACACCATAACAGGCTGGAGATATATTTTATACATGTTTTAATTGCTATCATAACTTCTGATAGTCTTTACTTTTTACATTGCACCGGGAAATCACTGACCAAGCTAATAGGCAACAACGATACGACACTGTAACATGCTGCAAAGCATACATACACATCAGAACCGTTTACGGGACATCGGGAAACCGCGTATAAGTTAAGCAGATTGGTACGTGACACTGGGAAATAACGAAATTACGATGTATCACCAATTTGAAAATTGCAAAACCGCCATGAAGATGGTGATATAACACTGGATTTTCCCGATGTATCACCCATGCAAGAATAATTATTTTTAAAAGACAGGATTTACCGGTAAAACTGATCCAGCTTTGTTAATAGAACCGAACGCAGGGGGGGGCTGACATTTAAAGAATATGTCGAGTTATACGAAAACACAGAAGTTTGTGGATAACTGTCAGATTAAGACATTTTGACATATTTTGTATAAGAATTTTGGACATATTTTGTATAAGTTTAGTGTGGTACAATGCTAAGGAGAAAGAAGTGAAGTCAAACCCTTCATTGGAGGCTCTCTGACATTTAGTCAAATTGCGTTGTTACCTTGAAGAGAAAAAAAACGTAAACAACGCTTTTTACCATTCATTAAACACGCTAGATTTTACTACCCTTAAAACAACTGAATTCTACAAAACTATCAAGGATTGCCCAATTTTTCAAAATCCAAGAATTGTCTGTACTGAATCTAATATGTACTGTAGCAGACCCGTGCTATCAATAGGTGCAATGTCACAGGACGCACGACTGTAACAAGTATAAAACTTTAAAATTCCTTTAAAAAATTTCTAAATTTTTTTAAACTGAACCTGTTAAGAAAATATTCTCATAAAAAATTCAACTTTTCGTAAAATAATAATACTGATTAACACAAACAGTCCGTCTTGTTGCCCATATGAAGTGAAAAAAAATCTTGTATTTTTGTATTATTCATTAATAAATGTTTATTTGTGTAGGTTTTAAAAAAAGACACAATGCTTACATATATTAAAAATTACAAGTAAAACAGATTTTTTTATTCATTGTATTATTTTTATATCATTAAAACTTTAAGTCGTAATCATAAGTTGTTTATCCCTCATATCGTTCGAGAAACGCTTGATGGTGTACTTTGTTTTTTTACTTTTCTTACTCAAGATTATATGACTTTTATAGCGTAGAATAATTCATTTTCCTTTACTGCTATTTTCTATACTTTTACCAATTCAAAAAAATGTAAAAATCAAGTGTTGTACTTCGATTCCACTTTACAGCACAGACTTGTATCTGTATTACAAAGATATACATGAAACAAGCATATCGTCTATTGGTAGGGACAAAGGAAACACACTTTTAAAACTCTGATGTAAGGAAAAGAGTAATCAAGAAAAGAGGAAAGTTTTGGTTTGTTTTAGGAGCGATACGGTCTACTATTTTAGCTACACGAGAGCTAATGAGACCGGGACCTATTGCTTAAAATCTATCCGAATGGTTACGAACATTTATGCTGTTAGCAGGATCTGAATCCGCAAGCTCTGGTACCAAAGAGTAGCCGTCTACCATTTGGCCATCGTTCAAGAGTTAACAGGGAAAATGGCACAGAGTAAATAGTAAATTTAACATTAACGATACATTAATTATTTGCCAAAATTTCTCACGATAGACATAGTTATTATCTTGAGGGAACATAGTGATTTCTATTTAATGCATATTTGTTATTTAAAAAATACTACTTGTACCTCAAAAGTAAATGATATTTTTTATAGAAAGACAATTTTTAAAGAATTCATAAGTAGTTTATTATAAAAAAGAGCAGAAATTGTTATTTTATGGTGGATTGAAAAAAAGTTGTTATAGGGAAAGGTTTTAATCAGAAAAATCACTATGTTCCCTCAAGATAATAACTATGTGTATTTTTCTTTTTTAAAATTTTCCCTATAACAATTTTGTTTTCAATTCACCATAAAATAACAAGTTCTGCTCTTTTTTATAATAAACTACTTACGAGTTCTTTAATAATTGTCTTTCTATAAAAAATATCATTTACGTTTGAAGTACAAGTAGTATTTTTTTAAATAACAAATATGCATGAAATAAAAATAGGAAACTTACATCCCCTCAAGATTACTTTTAAAATACGTATACTAAAAACTAAATTGTTATATAAATTTAAAGATAAATATCTTTATTACTCTATAAAGTTAAACTTTAAAAGTATTTGACATTTAAAATTTTGAAATTTTGAAGTCTAAAAATTGATAAGTAAAAGTCTTAGCACTATCCTTTCTAATGGTATAAAAGGAAATATATCACGCCAATTAGTATAACTTAGGTTAACAGAATTAAAATGATAATCGTTTTTATCTTATAAAAATTTAGTTGATATATTTCAAAAGTTATTCTGTAGATAAGTAAATTTATATTTTTGTCACTTGGTAAAATTTTATTTTTGAATATTGCCTTATTTAACAAAATTAAATATTCAGAAAGTTAAGTTAAATTGAATTAAATATTTAATTTAGAAAAGATTATAAACTTCTGTTTAGAGTAATGAAATTTTGTTATTTCTGATGCCACTCAGTCAAACCAAGCACGATTGAGCCATTAGTGATACCATATGCTGAGCCGTGAGCACTGTTAACCCCTTCCGGTATGATTTAATAATGAAAAACTGTGCATGAAATAACCATTTAATTTTTTTTTTTTAAACTTGTTTCATTTTACAATTCTTACATATTCTTCATGAAAATCCACTTTTTACATAGTGTTAAATAATATCAGAAACAGTAAAATTAAGAAAATATCAAAGCAAAACATTAATAAGGTATACAGATAATAGTCTTCAAGCTAGTAGTACTTTTCAAAACGAAGTGCAAAGGAATTCTTAATTGTTTACACCACCAAGTAGTCTCACTTTTAATTTGATTCTTGTAACACACACTGCATTTCTTAGTAGGTTTTCTTTTATTCTGACTCATTAATTTGGCAATGACTTGTACCAAGAAATTCTAAGTAAACAATATGTAATAGTGACTTGTGATTTTCACAAGTGATAAAAGTGCTGCCAAATTCAGTACACTAGAAATTTTAAACTAAATTAATTATCATATTTAACAGTAACTTTAAATGCATGACGAGGGTAGCTCGTCATTGTGCGGTATGGAATGAAAAACTAATGACGAGCTAGACTCGTCATTTTACCGGAAGGGGTTAAAGTGAAAAAATGACTTTGCTGAAGTCGGTCCTCATGAGTTTGGTTTGGTTTCGAGTGCTACGGTCTACTTTTTGCAACATGAGGGTTAATGAGGCAGCTTAAAGCCAATTCCGAACGGCTACGGACATCCATGCTACTGTGGGATTGGAACCCACGAACTCCGTTACCGAAAACCAGCACCCTAACCAATCGGCCATCGTTCGGCTCCCCGTAATTTTGGAGCAGGGACCAAGCAGAAGACCCATGAAATTTTGTACTAAACAGAATAGGATATTTTATTTTATATTAAATAAAACAAACTATTATAATAAACACTTTTCACCTTGAAAGGTAATTTGTATCCTTGATCCGAATTTATAGTTATTTATAGTTAAAATCACCACTACTTGGTTTGAAATTTGTTAACACATGTTAAAGATTCATTTTCAAGAAAAATATTTCTTCTTCTATTAAAATATTTTCTTTTATATTAAAATCTCCAAATTAAGCTTTTGATTGAATGTATAGGCTTAAAATACTTGTCAACAATAATCTCTCAGTCAATTTCATTATTCCCTTATACAAGTAAACATCTGCGGAAATAATTGCCATATCCCTGAAATTATTCGTCTTTTAAAATGACGAAATAATAAACAGTCCCTTCATTCACGTTGTTCTCTAGAGGATGAAAGAACAAGGATCGCCCATTCATCATCTTAAGATTATGAATTCGCAACAATATTTAACCATTATACTTCCGATGTTGTTGTTGAAGAAACACTGCTTGCTTATGAGTACTCCTCGAAGTTTCAACAACGGTCATCCAGAATTATTTCATTGTATGCGCGCGGAGGAGCGCCTCTCTTACACCACCTCTAAAACCGAAACCCAACGTTCGGCCTTTGCCAAGGCTGGATTATTTCACGTCAATTGATCATTGTCATTCCATTTTGTACATAGCCTCTCCATTTCGCATGGAAGAGTAAGGGACCTTGGACGGATGAAAGCTGGGATGTAATAGGATTCAGGGAATTATAATATGACTTCCGATTCCTTTCCGGACCTACCGGCAAAACAGGATGTAGATATTTCAATGATATGTCCGACTTCCGGGTGAAATCGGAGGCATAATTAGCATCTTATCGACTGATATTAAATGTAATTACTTTCATATTATCGTATTACGTGTATATCTAGTCTAGCAAATCCGGTTTTAGAGGTTAAACTACACCAGAAAATACTTAACAACCATTTGAACAATTAAAATCTAATAGGCAAATAATCTCTAAGTGTTTACGATATGTTTGTTTCTTAAATTTTTAAAAATAACGGAAAATTCTAAGTGAGTACATTTGAATCTACAAAAAATACATCAATAAATTGTAAAATCTTAAACTTTATAATAACTTTTAAATTTTATAATAAAGATTTGGGAAAATTATTTGGTTATTCTTAAAATATTATAAATAATTATTATTATAAATAATTATTAAAATATTATATATAAGTGTCTGGAAAATATATAATTTGCTTTAACCAGAAAATACTGAACTATCATTTAAACAAAAGGAATCTGATAGGCAAACAATCTGTTCGTTATATCTAGTCTAGCAAATTCAGTTTTAGAGGTTAAAGTACACCAGAAAACACTAAACAATCGTTTGAACAAGAAAACTAATAGGCATACAATCCGATTGTTTTCGATATGTTTGATTCTTAAATTTTTAAATATATTACAAAAAAAGCTAAGTGAGTGCATTTGAACATACAAAAAACTAATCAATAAATTGTAGAATCTTAAACTTTATAATAACTTTTAAATTTTATAAAAAAGCTTTGGGAAAGTTATTTTGTTATTCTTTAAAGGAAAAATATTATAAATAAGTGTCTGGAAAATATATAATTTGCTATAAACAGAAAATACTGAACTATCATTTAAACAAAAGGAATCTGATAGACAAACAATCTGTTCGTTATATCTAGTCTAGAATATTCGATTTTAGAGGTTAAAGTACACCAGAAAATACTGAACAATCGTTTGTACAAGAAAAATCTAGTAGGCAAACAATCTGATTGTTTCTGATATGTTTGATTCTTAAATTCCTAAATATATTACAGAAAAAGCTAAGTGAATGCATTTGTATCTACAAAACACACATATCAATAAATTATAAAATCTTAAGCTGTTAAATAACTTTTAAATTTTATAACAAAGCTTTAGGAAAGTTATTTGGTTATTCTTTAGAGGAAAAAATATTATAAATGTCTGGAAAATATATAATTTTCTCTAACCAGAAAATACTGAACTATCATTTAAACAAAAGGAATCTAATAGACAAACAATCTGTGTTCATTTTCTTTGGGTTTGATTTAAAAATTCCTAATAATATTACCAAAAATGCTTAAGTGAATGAATTTGTATCTACAATAAACATATATTAAAGAATTGTAAAATATTAACAAACTTTTATTATGATAATTTTAAAATTTTACAACAAAGCTGTTTGGGAAAGTTCTTTTTGTTATTCTTCAAAGAAAAAATATTATAAGTAAGTGTCTGGAGAATATATAATTTGCTCTAACCAGAAAATACTGAACTATCCTTTAAACAAAAAAATTCTCATAGGCAAACAATCCATGTGCGCTTTGTTAGGGTTTGATTTTTAAATTCCTAAAAATATTACCAAAAAAGCTTAAGTTAATGAATTTGTATCTACAATAAACATATATTAATGAACTGTAAAATATTAACAGATATTTATTATGATAATTTTAAAATTTTACAACAAAACTTTAGGAAAGCTTTTTTGTTATTCTTTAAAGAAAAAAATATTAAAAGTGTCTGGAAAATATATAATTTTCTCCAAATAACATGGTTTATTTTGCGAAAACAGAGTTTCAATTACGCGAGAAAATATTGAACAATCATTTCAACAAGAGAAATCTAATAAGTATACAATCTCTGCATGTTTCCTTTGAGTTCCATTCTTAAATTCCTAAAAATATTACCTAAAAAAACTTAAATGAATGTATTTGCATCTACAAGGAACACATTAATTGTAAAATGATAATAAACTTCTATAATAATTTTAAAGTTTCATAATAAAGATTTAGGAAAGTTTTTTGTTATACTACAGAAGAAAATACTATATATGTGCCTGGAAAATATATAATGTGCCCTAACCAGAAAATACTCAACTATTATTTCAACAAGAGAAACTTAAAAGGCAAATTTCTCTGTGTTTTCTTTGGGTCTGATTTTTAAATTCCTAAAAATATTAATGAAAAAGCTTAAGTGAGTGTATTTGTATCTACAAGAAACACATTAATTATAAAATATTAATAAACTTTTAAGGTAATTTTAAAATTTTATAACAAAGCTTTAGGAATTTATTTTGTTATACTATAGAGAAATAATACTATAAGTGCGTACCTAGAAAAAATATAATTTGCGCTAACCAGAAAGTATTGAACTAAAATTTCAGCAAAAGAAACTTAATAGGCAAATTTCTTTGCGTGTTTTCTGTGGGTTTAATATTTAAATTCCTAAAAATATTAGCTAAAAAGCTTAAGTGAATGCATTTGTATCTACAAGAAACCCATTAATTAATTGTAAAATATTAATAAACTTTTGTAATAATTGTAAAATTTTAGAAAGTTTTTTTATTATTCTTTAGAGAAAAAAAAATATAAATGAATGTCTGGGAAACATAATTTTCTCTAAATAACATGGATTATTTTAGAAGTAGGTTTAAAAAACCAATTCAAACGTATAAAATAAACAATCTGAACTGTTTCTTGTAATTCAATCAAAATAGATAAACAAATTATTCATTTTTTCCGTGAATAAAAATAAACTTATTTCACATGCATAATAATCCTATCATTAATATTAACCTATTTGTATTAACAACTAATAATTCTTCCACATCTAATCATTATGGATATCAATCCAAAACTACGCATGGCATAAATAAAGGAAATTTTCTGAGTATTTTCACACAAGGTCGTAATTCATCTCTTCATTCACCGCATGATAGCCGAATAAGTAATGCGTACCCTCTTTCAGCACTGGATTCCGTCGTATTGAATCCCATTCTTTCATGGATGATTGTAACCTTTCGATATCGGTTTTCAGCTGTAGATTCCAATTTCATTAAATGTTGTAACTAAAGTTGACAGTAACTCTTTTAACCAAGCTTCTAACCGATTATGTAATAAGTCGTTTAAAATAACTGAAGACAAAAGCTTAATGAAAAAAAATTTTTAAACTTTCTTATTACTTACAAAAAGTACAGCAAAAGATAAGTTTTAATTAAATAAAGTAATAATTTCAAACCTTGACTTGGTTATGAAAGCGACCGACTTATTTCTGTCATTCCGATGCAAAGAAAATGTTTTGTAATATTTCGTGTTTTTGCTCAATTTCTGTCATTTTAATGATGTCTTGTTTTCTTGTATTCTTAAATATCTTGCCGAACGATGTCCGAATGGTTAGGATGCTGGCCTTCGGAACCGGAATTTGTGGGTTCGAATCCCACTGTGGATGGATGTTCTTAACCGTTCGGAATCGGCTTTAAGCAGTAGGTCCCATTCTCATTAGCCCTCATGTTGCAAAAAGTAGATCGTAGCTCTCAAAGCCAAGCCAAACCAATCTTATACATCTTACTTTGATCTCTTGTATACAAATACGCGTATACTCATTCTGTATGTATACACATATAGAAATATTTTTTTATATATATGCATATACATATATATAAATATATAAATAAATATATACATGTAAAGTCGTGATCCAGAGTTAAGACAAATGGAAAACAGTCTTCTTGATAATAACAATTTTATTAAATCATCGTTTCTTCTAAAAGCAAAACCTGAGCCATTTTCATTGTTCGTGACGAAGCTATGCGTGGAATAGGTGTTGCCCACTCCATGTCCACGTGTTGACTGATCTTATCTCTTTGCAAGCTCATCAAATTCTTCTAAAATGCTTCCGCCTGACCGGATGATCCCAAAAGCTTATGCGAGCGTGGGTCTTTTTCATTTATTTTATTATTATAAAAAAGTTTCCTTTTTAAAATCTTTTTTAACTCACGTAATTTCCAACCACCCCTTTTTTAGACCTGACATACATAAATATTTCTACCTGTATATATATGTACGTATGTATGGACAATTGCTTGTAGCTATTTGTTTTTGAAATTTTGAAACTGACTTTGGCTCTAAATTTTAGTTCCAATTTTAGTCCAATAATAACATCACGGGGATTTCGGGACGGTAAACATTCAATACAATAAAATAACAATTTATGGAAATTATACTTAAAAATTCTACTCTTTCAACCAAAATATTTATTTCTGAATTAAATTTTAAAACAATTTATGAGTAAATATTTTATACAAGGTTATTAAAATAAACTAGAATAAAAAATGGATATAATGGAAGAAAAATGGAAACTCTAATATCAATTAAGTAATAAATTAATTATTAATCAAATTAATAGTAATTAAATGCTAAATTTTAAGCCCTCCTTAGATGTAAAAGAACTACACTTCTTGCAAAATTTTCGATTGAAAAATTCTATTCATTTAAGGGAACATATATTCCCAGATTTAATCTTTTATAAAACCAGCAGTTAAATATTCGACCATTATTAAACGAACTTTGAAATTGAAAACGATTAAGTTTAAGTAAATGTTTAACTATCATTGCTAAACACTAAATAATTTATCAGAGACAAAAATAACCCACAATTTTCTGAAGTCAAACAAGCATAGAAAATCGAAACTTTAAGTACTCTTGTTTAGTCTGAGCAAAATAAGAAAAAAATTCCTTTCTCCCAGCTATTACGTTATTTATAGTATCGCGTATTTGAGCAGACTTGAAATGAGTTGGCGAATACAGGTTTTTCCACTGAGAGATATAACTTTTTTTTTGTCCATTTCATTGATATCAACCAGAAATAAAAGCTTCCAACTTTTAATCGCCCTGTGTTCTATAAGGCATATAAAGTCATCAAACGAAATAACGATTCAAAGATCATTTTTATCTGATCGATGTAATCTTTATTCAACTTGCTCTCGATATTGAATTGTCTAGATTCTAGATTGTTATGCTTCAAATATTTGTGCCTTTTTATTGAATACTAACAAGCACTTCAGAATTTATTAAAAGCGAAACCATTTCTTATAGTGATATTTGAATTTCTTTTCTGAAAACACATCCAATTTAAATCGTTTATAATTTGATGTTGAAAATACTTAAATAATCAGAAAGATATCTAAAAGTTATGTAGCATTTTATGTATTGCATAAGTAATTGTAGTTTATACCTGTATCATTAAAACCTTTCTGGTTTATAAACAAAAAAGTTCTTAATTTTCATATAAAAGCTTAAAATGTCTTTAACATATAAAAATTTCTAAAAGGGATTTTTAAAATCATGTACATTTATTTAAAGGTTTATATTAATTTAAAAGAATTCCTTATATGTTTTAAAGGTTTAGATTTATCCCTATTGTATTAAATAATATATATCATTACTATATTAATAAGGATTATTACAGTTTTAATTCTTAATATGAAAGCTATCTTTTGTTTAAACTAATGTTAAGTTAAAAACTGTTGCAACAGCTTTCTTAAAAATGTTTTATTTTCCACTACACACTACAAAAATGATAAGTTTATTTAAAGGATTATCACTTTATATATATTTTTTTCCGATACAGTTACATATTTAAACAACAAAAATGATGTTATAAACACTTATTTAAAAGGTTGCCTATGATTAAACACGTGTTTGAAGGATCACTTTAGTAGTTTTATATCTCAAAAAATATAGACTGGAAAAATCTCACGATTTTATTTTTTTATGTTACATTGAGTATATTTCTCTTTTAAGAAAATGTAACTGAGTACGCTGTAAATGGATGAGAAATTAAGGAAATAATTGAAAAATAGATACCCATTTTCAAAATTAAAGATGTTGTAAGTATATTCACGATTACCGATTTGCTTTCAAATCTAAATGGAAAATGAACAATTGTAAAAAATT
>CM063498.1:36839035-36876535 GCA_032207245.1 Pardosa pseudoannulata
ACTTCTATTTTTCCAATTGAGTTTGTAAATATATTAAAAAAATTGCATATTATTTATTTACCTTTCGGAATGCAGTTTACTAATTTAAGTTGTGAGTTAACACTAATGTTTTAAATAACGTTATCCTGTGGACCGCAATAAAATAAAATTTATTCAAAGTTGTAATATATTAATTTTTCTATATCTGTCATTAAAATACATCGAGAAGAATCATTTCTTGATTTTTTAAGAGTTGAAGCAAGTTTTAATTTTTTTGCGTGTGTAATTTAATGAAGTATTTTTACATTGTCTATCGAAACAGATACACTTTCTGTTTGAACTATGACTCCTTTGAAAAGTATGAGAAGTACTACTTAACATTTGATATGAATTTAAGTTTTACTTTAATTCAAATCCGGTTTTTGTGTTTATATACTCCTAAATTTTGTTTCATCAGTCATCGTTCTTATTTAACTATCAGGTCAAATTATTTAGTGCTCTATCGGTTGAAACAAATGTGAGTTGAGTTTGTACCGAATTTAATGGCACCCATGAAATTGCAGTAAAATGGTTTTTTTTACAGTGGAAGGTAACTTAGCGTCTAGTGTAAAAAACACAAGAGTAGCATTTTGGAAGAAATAATCTCATTAGATGCAATAGTGCGCAATAAATATCACGTGAATCCATCTGAATCACCCCGGTGGAAAGCAAAGCTTAGCACCTGTAACATTGCTAACTATAAATAAAAAATTACATTACAACAAAATAAATATTATCAGGACAATAATGTACAGATAATGGGGAGCTTCCCTACATGCGTGGGGTATAGAGGGGGATGAACAGTGAAAGTCGACCTGTGATGGATTTCCATCATTATATATGATGGGTAGTTCCAACCTAGCGGTAAATTTCAATGAAACAAGCCTACGTGGGTATATAGAAAAAATACCATAATGGCCAAGAAAATTACTAGTTTCTATGCTACTTCATGACTGGTTAGGTGATTTTATCAGGATCTGATGACTCTTATATTTTGCATACACAGTGTTTGACAGTGATAATGTATTTTTGAATACAAAGGAAATAATCAGAAAATGAAACCATAAGGATAAAAATACGTTTTTTTAACAAGAGATGATTTACCTTGAGATCTGAACCTACTTAGTGGGCCGTATGACTCACCCAAAATGGACCCTAGTTAGACATATAAGCAGACAGTCGAAATAAAAACTTATCTCGTCTTATTCCTTCTTAAATCCTTTAAAAAGTAACCATTATATATATATATATATATATATATATATATATATATATATATATATATATATATATATATATATATATATATATATATATATATATATATATATATATACATATATATATGTATATGTATATATATGTATATGTATATATATATATATGTATGTATGTATGTATGTATGTATGTATGTATGTATGTATATATTAATGGAATATGAACATAGAGAATTTAATACAATTCATTTATATTTTTACTTTATTTTTCAATATTGAGTACCAAATTCTGCTGGGAGAAGTAAATTTAATTTCAAAGCTCTTCTCATTTTATAAGTCTCTAAAGGGGAAAATACCAAATTAATCTTCCTATATATATATATATATATATATATATATATATATATATATATATATATATATATATATATATATATAAAGAGAGAGAGAAAAGAGAGGAGGATTTTGTCAATACCTACATGACTAATATCTACATACTGACTAATACCTACATGCTAATCGTAACTCATA
Source organism: Pardosa pseudoannulata (assembly GCA_032207245.1). Lineage (NCBI taxonomy): Eukaryota > Metazoa > Arthropoda > Arachnida > Araneae > Lycosidae > Pardosa > Pardosa pseudoannulata. The sequence continues at coordinate 36,840,803 of CM063498.1, forward strand.
GAGAAATTATGAATATTACGCTTTCAACAAAACCATGTGTTATCTCAACTTGATTTTTTTCAAAAACGTTTGAAATCGTATTCATTAGTTATTTTTTATAAATTAATATATATTAATTTATAAAAAAACTATTAAGTCCAACTAATATTTAGTTGCCATCTTCAAATCTGAAAAAGTTTAAAAGAAGTAAAAATCTGCATTAATACAACTTTTCCTAAACCTAACTCTCAGTAGCTCTATCATGTGTTCCACATAATACATACTGGTATATGAAATTTCATGGGTTGTTATATAAATTTCTCATTAATTTCAATGATCTGAATCATTTTTACAAAGGATTTGTTCAGCATTCCTTCAGAGGCTTATGTGTCGTTCAGTCTCTAGCATCCATCGTTCAGTCTCCATCGTCATTTATTTCCCCTAACAGCACTGTTTGATCATATAACGGCGTCAAGTAGCTAATACTTGAAACCGTTGAGGAAAATTACAACTTTACACCTCCCACACACACACACACACATAACAGTTTATATGTGTAAATCAAACCGAGGATTACCCTTTTTATAGTGTAAAGATCCTACCAGATTGTTCTAGCAGTCTATGAAAGGTTAGAATACATAAAAAGTCTACATTTCATAAACCAAGTTTTAATCATTTTTATAGAACGAAAAGAATTATTTATTAGGTGGTTAAGGTATCCATCTACGTTGAAAACTTCATTTTTTGCCAAAAATCATATTTTTTTTATATCTCCATTGTAAAACTTTAACTTTTAGTCTTCTAAATCTGTGTTTTTTCTTGTCTCTACGGCATTTTAAAGAAAAGTTACAGCTGTTTAAACATCAGTGACAACTGTCAAAACAAAACTGAAGAAGCAACTTCGGAACCGGAAGTTGTGAATTTAACGCCTTTTAAAGAGCATTTTTTGGACAAAACTTTTTTAATTTTCATGAAGAATAGTTTAAACATTTTTCCAGTATTTTTAATAATTATAAAATTGGCAATTAGGAAGTTTTGAAGCAAGAAAGTGTGGGGAATTTTAAAGAGGTATTTTAATTTTTTAATAGTTAAAGTTGCTTTCATAAACTTCAAATGCGGTTTTTTTAGAACGGTATTTTTAATAAAATGTTGAAGCTTAAAATTTGATTTCTCAAAAAAGTTCTTAAAATATTTTGTTGAAAATTATCATGAATGGTTTTGATAGTATTTACTAGTGAATGGCCTAAAAGCTTTAAATTTGGATAATTTTTAATGATGTTACACTCATAGTTAGATATAAAGGTAATGAAAATTGGTTAAAAATTCAATGTGTATGACTTTGAAGGACCAAAATTTTTACCAAATGTAAATTAAGCAAAGATTTTAGGTGATTCACTAGTCCAGTGTATAAGAAATGTGTTGCATCAAAAAATATTGAAATAATTTAATTTATTAAAAAATTAGACCTTTTGAAAAAACTCAATTTTTTTACTAAATTTTCTTCATTTATTAGAAATTTTATAAAAACTTCTCCAGGAATAAATTTATTAAGTGCAATTCTCTATGATAAAATAAAAAATAAATCTAAAAATGTAAAAACATGAACTAGTTTCTACGTTTAAAGAAAAAAGTTCTCCGAACGTATACTTTAAACAATTATAAGTTACCTTCTAGTAAAATTTAAATGCCTAGAGCATTTGTCCGATTTTTTTATTCTTGATACATCGTGGTATGAACTTGTTTTTGAGTACCACAGTAATCAATTTTAAAACTAGTTTCATCCATAACTAGGAATTATGTAGCCAATTTTAAAAGAAAGGTATCAAACCCATTAATAATTATTTGAAATTATTTTGTTCATGAACTTATCCTGAGGCAAATTTTGACCAAATCGCTGACATATTCCAACTGAAACCCACGCATCCAGCCGTCAAACGCCGATTTCTAAGTAGGCAAAACTTGGATTTTTTTTTACTTTTGAAATTTGGGCTACATTTAGAAGTACGAAACGTACAGCCTACAAAGTACGCCTTGCATTTTTAATATAATTTTTTTCACGTTGGTACATACTCCTATACAGTACTGACAGATAACTTTAAATCTTTTCTACTGAGTTCATGTATTAATAAATATTTCAAAATTAAGCTATTATAGACGCAGAAACTAAAAGAAAAGATATTTAATCAACCTTGAAAATTATAATCTGCTCACATTAGTAATGATATTAAACATAATTTGACCTTATTTAAATAAAAGCAAGAATTCTTGATGGGAGATATATTTGGTATTAGATGGAAACATAGTAAAATTGAAGTTTTATTATAGAAGAAAGCCTGACAAATCAAAATCACTCGACTACATTAAGTGTAATATATATATATATATATATATATATATATATATATATATATATATATATATATATATATATATATATATATATATATATATATATATATATATATATATATATATATATATGTATATGTATATGTATATGTATATGTATATGTATATGTATATGCATATGTATATGTATATGTATATATATATGTATATGTATATATATATGTATATATATATATATATGTATATATATATATATGTATATATATATATATATATATATATATATATATATATGTATATATATATATATATATATATATATATATATATATGTATATATATATATATATATATATATATATATATATGTATATATATGTATATATATATATGTATATATATTTATGTATATATATATATATATATATATATATATATATATATACATATATATGTATATATATATATGTGTGTATATATATATATATGTATATATATATATGTATATATGTATATACATATATATATATACATATATGTGTGTATATATATATATATGTATATATATATGTATATATGTATGTATATGTGTATATATATAGCATATATATATATATATATATAGATAGATAGATAGATAGATAGATAGATAGATAAAGATATAGATATATAGGTATAAATATATCAATGTAACACGGCAAAATTTCTGCCGATCACAATAAATAATTGTAGCTCCTATTATTTTTACTTGCCGGAGCTTTCTGGACATGAAGAAGCCTAAGAAACTAGACTATTGAAAATGTCATGACATTCTGTTTAAAAGAATAGACCGAGCTCGTAGCAAAACTTAAACTTTACTCATTAGCTCCTAAAAAGGACATCTATACCAGTCAATGGCAGACGAGAGAATGATCATGGAAACACGTGCTGGAATAAGGTTGAACCCCAGAGCGAGACGGAGACGAAATCTTTCCCAGTTAAAGTAGCTTAGTCGACGAATTCAACAATAAAATTAATTTAGATCAGAGCTGAAAAACTGAGCCATTTGCCAGCTACAGCTGAAAAATGTGGTGAGTGGACTGAAAATTTACATCTATTGCAAAGAAAACTTTAGGTTTGAAGAATTTCAAATCATAGATGTTCCTTTGATTATGATATTTTGTGGCTGGGAAAATAGATTTGAAGTAAATGGAATGGGAGAGAGGAGAATTTTTATGAAATATTAAAGTGGAATGATTTCGATATATTACATGAATATATGTCTATACATATACATATATATATATATATATATTTATATATATATATATATATATATATATATACAATATATATAGATACATATATATATATATATATATATATATATATATATATATATATATATATATATATATATGCACTGAGGTTTAAATTAAAAGGAATGCATTATTATTAACATTCATATATTAAGAATATAGCACTTAAAAGTTTAAACATAAAAGTAAATATTCACTTAATAGTCTAGAAACCAATCAAATATTATGTTTACTATAATAACTACGATATTTGATTCCATTATACATAAAAAATGTTATAAACACACTACATACTTTAGTTCTGATGAACAGAATTTCTTTATAAAAATGTCACTATCCATAAATAAGAAATAAAATGATTTGAAAATGTCAACCACTATGATTGGGGATAGTCCCAAGATAAATGAATTATATTCGTAATTCACACACACTGCAATCAGAAATGTTCTGTACGCTCCAAACTTGACATTTTAAAAAAGTAGTGATGAATAATTCAAGGATATCTCATCGAAAACCTAGGATATCGATTTCCAAATGATTCATGAATGAAGATTTTATTTTTTTGCTTTATTATATTTCTTTTAATATAGACTAAACAGGTGCTGTGACCATTGATATCATCACTTCAGGATCATATTACCCGTACATCGAGAATTTGGAACGGGCATAAAATTTCCATAATAACTAGTTACCATTTACCTTAATCGTCGTCATAATGATGTGATCCTGTGTTAATACGCTCAGTAGTATTCAAATCAAGGTGAATTTTAGGATATTTACTTGGAACGTCAAAATGAACCGTTAAAATATTAATCACTTTTTTTTCTTTAACAAGATGAATCTTTCTTGTCAAAAGATCAGATTCTGATCAGGCCTTTAATTCAAGCACTTCGAAGGAATGATAAATGAAAAAGGTGCATTATCAAGATGGAGGAAATACAAATGATAGATTGCTATCTAGATTGAGTTCAGATATTTCTTCCACCGTTGCTTTCTGAAGTCCGAAAGGTTTGCATCAACCCAAGTAATCAACCGTCATTGCAGTGACTCTGTAAGGAGTGAGAGATTCCTATCAAACCGAGGCGGCAGTCAGATTACAAGAGTGTCATTATATTTATTTATTTATGTCTTACGATATAAAGCTATTTTTTATATGTTAGCCATAAAATCTCTCAGAATATTTATAGGCTAATGCTCCAAGTAAATTGTCAGTCAATTATTGACAGTTAATTGTCCGTCAATTATATTTTCTTTTTCATTGATAAGAATAAAAATTGTTGATATTTCTCAGCGATAAAATAAGGGATTAAACTACATCATGATGGAAATATATATAACAGCTGAAGGTCATTTGGAACATCTTCTGTTTTAGGCTTTTAATCATTTATTATTTAATAATCTTGTATTGTTTTACTTGTTGCATGTATGTAATTGCATAACATCAAAGAAAATCCTTAAAGAATTGCATATTAACATTTATAAAAATATAATGACATTAATTCCTAAAATTGAGATTAATGTATCCGGTTGTATATCTGAATACAAAGTATTAAACCATATAAATTGGTCATTAATATTATTAACATAGTAAACTAAATCAATTATATAAATAAAATTGCTGATTATAAATAGGAAAGAATATATTATATAGTTCATATTCCCGTATATTTCCTAAATAAACAAACATGAAGAGATAATTTGCAAAGGTATGTAGATAATTTAACTGATAATAAAATTTTGTTAATTTTTATTAATTTTATTAGAATGAGAGAATATATTCTCAAAATAATAAAATGTATATCTAAAAGGGAGAAATAAAATAATCTTTAAATAAATATTCTTTTATCTAAAGAAAAATTTAAAAAATGAAAATGTTCGATGAATACAGTTGAAAAAGTTAGACCAATTTTACCAATGTACATTAAAGTAACATTATTACAAATACTTTTTGTACAAAATAAATTTAGATTTTTAAAAATTTGAACTTTTGAATAAACTATGCATAGTTTGAAACAAAAATTTTCAAATCTTATTGAAATGTTAGGCAGGTTAAAAATCAGATACTCTAGAGCAGGCAAGCCCAACCCATGGACCATTTAAAACCTTTTTGCTGCCCAAGTTTTCATTTGTCTATATAGTTCTAGTCATTTTGACTATACACAGTTGAAACATAGAATTTTAGTTGTGCGTAACAAAGGGCCAGCTTTATGAAAATCTATTACAGTCAAATAGTTTGATTAATTTCCCATTATTAAATGACTATAAAAGTTACCATAAAAATTTCTTCAAATATTCTACTGAAATCGCAAAATTCCTTAAAGAATTTAATACTAGATTCTCATACATGCAAAAGTTTGAGGAAATCTTTAAAATATTCTTAGCTCAATTTAATGTAGAGGTTGAATCAGCGCCTCCAAATTTACAAATGCAGCTAATAGAATTGCAATCAAACATTGAGCTAAAATGCCTCTACGAAGGGAATAAGATTGAGTATTATCAAAAATATATCGCCGAAGATAAATTTCCAAATTTAAGATGATTAGCAATGTGTATTATATCAGCATTTGGAACTACTTATAGCTGCGAATCATTTTTTTCGAAATTAAACCTGGTAAAAACAAAGTGTCGCAGCAGGTTGCTTGATAAAAGCATGACCAATCAGCTACGTTGGGAGTCGACTACATTACCCGTTGGTATTAACAATATGTCTAGTAAAATACAAAAACAAATATCACATTAATTTTAAAATAATACATGTGGTAGTGCTTGTGAATAAACTACAATATATATATATATAGTATAAATAAAAAAATAATATTTTAACCCTAATGATTAGGGAGAAAGGTAAGGTGTTGGGGGTGATTATAAATACAGTATAGTTAATGTTTATTGTCGTTGTAGTCATGATATATGTATAACACAAATTTTATGTACAGTCGCAGTGGCACTATAAAAATGCATATTTTGAATATTGCACGATAATAAAATATTTTGAGTAATTTGTTGTTTTATTTTTATATGTGCGGCCCACGTCAATTGCATTTTGGCCCAACAACCGATTTGGATTATGCACCCCTGCTCTAGAGCATCTTTTCCACAGAGATTCTGTGGTTTAAATATTTTTAGTATGTCACTTAAGACTTATTGGATAGTATGTTTGTAAAAGATGAACATATTTCTGATCATATTTTATTAACGTACCGGTAAAATTTATAAATCTTTTATAAGCATTATGCAACTTTGGTATCCCAGCAGTACAGTTTCCAATCAATATTTATTCATAAAAATTTACAGTTCTTAAGAAAATTTTTGACAGGTTAAACATAAGGAATCGTAGAGTAACAAGCATCTTTGAATATCTAGGATGCCATATAGATGTCCAAAAGGCATTGTGAACTCCGACAATAAAATTGTGTAAAGGATATGTTTAAGTGTCCTTAAAAAATCAAGGTTTTGCTAAAAACTAATCGTATTGAGTTGCGTGACAAATTATTATCTTCATTTACACCGAAGTTACCGAGTAAACTTAAGATTTTTCATATCATATCAAACCACTCACGCTTGAAAGCGAGAAACTCAGCTTAAATACATTTCATTATATCATTAGCTTTTCACGCTTCAGAAAGTAAGAGAAGCACTAAAAGAAGCACCATAGTAATTTTACATTGTTATCTAAACTTGCAATACGTCAATTTCTTAATGGAACAGTGCTAATGATACATCCTACATTACGTGAACATTTCTAATGATATCGAACTTTCTCTTTTCTAGTGTCCCAGTCCCTTACGGAGCCTTTGTTTACCCGTGGTTGTCGTGCAAACAGAGGTCAGTTCCCTCACGAGACATTCTGCCAACAATATTACAACTGTTGGGACGGTCGAGCGACCATAGAAGAGTGCCCGGGCAAATTACTCTTCAACCCGATCATCTCGGCCTGCGATTACCCCGAGGCGGTGAACTGCGGCGCACGGCTTAGGAATCCAGGTAAGTTTGGACCAGAAAAAGCTGTTTACGGCGGCGCCACTTTTATAGTAGTGGTCTGACTGCCCAAAATGGGGAAATATTCCATAGAAAAAAAAATCAGATAAAGACAAAGCACTTGCTTACCTTGGTATTAACTCAATCCTTTATATTGCCGGAGCCGTCATAACCGTCACCTAGAAAAGGCATAAACATTAAGTGACTATTATACCAATGACGGGGTTCATCCCCTTAAATAATAATACGTAATTCTCAAGATTGTGAATAGCAGAGTAAGTCATAAAAACTGAGAATTAAAGGGTTATTTTCAACAAGGCAATAAAATTACCTGAGTTAATTCAGTTACAACTCAATGAAACACAATTTTACTTAATAAGAGTCTACAGCTGGCGTCAATTATCACATTAGGCGGCTTCTTTCAAGAAAGAATGTTTTTGTTAATGGTAAGCAATCCTAAAAAATGTGTAATATTAAGAACTAATATCTTCGAAGTTTGTGCTTCCAAAATTAAGTAAATATTCTTTTAAAGTGTAGAGAAACCCATTTGTAAGTTACATAGTTCACTTAGACTAGTGATACCCATAAAGCAATTTCTTTAATATTTGAATGTTTATTCTTTCCAGGATTTTGAATTTAAATATGCATGTATTTCATTCTTTTTAACTTATTACATAAAGCTTATGAATATCACCCACTCATAATTTACGAATTCATTCTCTTTTTTTATTCAAAAAATATTTAAATTATTTTCACGTAAAAATCGAACACTGAAAAAAAAATTTTCAAACATTTTAAAATATTGTGTAATTACCAGTACAGCTTGATTTTCTTAACACTAAAACAATACTTTGGCATTTTAAGGAATTGCTTACAGTTTGCATTTTTAAAACGCTTAAATTTCCGGGACACCCATAAAGCAATAGTTTTGATATTTTAATGTTTCAATCTTTCCATGATTTTTTAATAAGTGTTTCTGTATAACTTTTTTTAAACTTGTAAGAAGAAAAAGCCCATGAACACCACTCACTCATAATTTATGATTTCACTCAATTTTTTATTTCGGAAATTCATTTAATTATTTTCATATGCAAGTCAACAGCTGAAAGAACAACATTCAGAGGCTTTTGGATTAATCTAAAATTAATTTCATAATCATCAGTACAATTTTATTTGTTTAAAACCAAAATAATTCCTTCTATTCTACTAAATTGCTTAGAATTATAATAACTACTTTTAGCATTATCTAGTTCAGATTGAACCCACAATTAGAATGCAATTTCCAGTTCCTAGACCTGAGTAAAAAACCAAAGCTTTATGACTTGCCCCCAAATTTACTGATGATCTTCCAGTTTTACTGTTTTATCTTATTATTAATTACAGTTAATGCCCACAATCAATCAAACTATCCTTTTAAACTATATATTAAATAAAAAAAACTGAATATGTTTTCTTTATATTTCAATATTTCTAACTTCCCAAGCCACAATTTTTAAACTATATTAACTTGAAGTAGTCCATACTAGAGACTTATTTTTGTAACTACTTTTAGGTGAATTGCAAAACTGATATAACTGCTGTACCTTAATTATCCAAGCAATTACAGAAGCGTAATGGTTATTATGAAAATCGTAATATAAATCATAAACCAAATATTTCTACAATTTTAGTAGTCTCTTTTTTCCTATTTGAATTCATGCTCATTCAGGTAACATAGAAATAGCAAGTAACTGTAATACAAGTAACATATCCCATACATTAGAGACATAATTTTAATCTTTCGTGGTAATTATGGTTACAAAACCAGAATTATCCCAATCATCTGAACCACAGGAGTAAAAAGACAGACATCATAAACGCCATGTTGTCAGAGAACCATTAAACATGTACATAGATAGGCGGGCAAGAGGGAATTAAAAATCACTCCTAAGCTACCATCATAATTAAGCTCTTTTCGGAACTTGAGTTTTTGTTGGTTCTGCAGTAGCAATACGAAGTCTGTAATTATTGCAGCGAAAAGGTTGTCTTCCCTCCTTTTATCTAGAAGAGATACGATAAAAACCTCTATAGAATATTAAAGACTGCAATTTTTAACCCCCATTTCTAATAAGAACATAAATTTTGCACTTTTTTTTAGATTTTGTTTACATGGCGCACTGCATTTCAATAAGCATTAAAATGATATCATTAAAATTTCATTCGAGTAACCCCGTCACCATAAAAGAAGTAGAGAGTTAAAAATAATAAATTAAAAGTTATCACGATTTAGCCTTTCTGACATTCCCTAGTAATTAATATCTAACAGCACATATTTCATCCTAATCACTTTTATATGTATGATGAACAAGGGAAAATTTTAAATACCGTTTTTGTGAGGGGGAGTGGCAATAAATTATCCAATTTAATCCCTTCCAGTATGATTTAATAATGAAAAACTGTGCATGAAATAACCATTTAATTTTTATTTAAAAAGCTTGTTTCATTTTACAATTCTTACATATTCTTAATTAAAATCCACTTTTTACATAGTGTTAAATAATATCAGAAACAGTAAAATTAAGAAAATATCAATGCAAAACTTTAATAAGTTATACAGATAATAGTCTTTAAGCTAGTGGTACTTTTCAAAACAAAGTGCAAAGGAATTCTTAATTGTTTACAACGCCTAGTAGTCTCACTTTTAATTTGATTCTTGTAACACACACGACATTTCTTAGTAGGCTCTCTTTCATTCTGACTCACTAATTTGGCAATGACTTGTACCAAGAAATTCTAAGTAAACAATATGCAATAGTGACTTGTGATTTTCACAAGTGATAAAAGTGTTGCCAAATTCAGTACACTAGACATTTTAAACTAAATTATCATATTTAACAGTAACTTTAATCGCATGACGAGTGTAGCTCGTCATTGTGCGGTATGGAATGAAAAACTAATGACGAGCTAGACTCGTCCTTTTACCGGAAGGTGTTAATGAACACTCGGTATAAAAAATCATAAATACAACATCAAAAAATATAACCTAAGTTTGCCGAAATAAAGTTAATATCTCTTGAGTCACTGCTTTTTGCAACAAAGGTGTCAAATGATGAAACTCTGAATTTATTTAGGGAAAGATTCCAAAATTTTTCCCAGATCAAGATATAAAATTCTCATCCCTCTATAAGTTATAGTGTATATTTAGTTTTATTTCGCCATGGAAATAATGTATAAGTCTAAAAAAACTGCCAATTAATATCTACTAACTCAATTCACCAATACTCCTAGTGCAATTCTTGAAAATAAATATAAACGAATAAATGTATACATATACACATTAGATTACATTCTACATTTTCTTCTTCACCAATGAAATTAATTAATTTTGCGTCGAAATAGTCATTTTAGGAAGAACTAATAAGAAAGTGTTCAGTACTTACGGATTTACCCCAAAATTTTAGTATAATTTAAGATATACGAATGCTCTTAATTTCTCAAATTTACAATTACAGAAAAAAATGTAGAAACACTGTTTTATCCTTCACTAAATGGCATTATAAGGTAATATTGTTAGGTAATATTATTAGGCAATATTGAAAATATAAAGGAATGGTGTGGGAATCAGTGAAAAATCCCATGATCATAGTTAAGAAAGAAAATCATTAGTACGTCCTATAATTCGATCCTGAGCAATGAAACATTCTTTACCAAATTAATATATGGAGCAGGAAATTTTAATTCCTCAAAAGAATCTATCAGTTAGTGGTGTATATTTTGTATTAATAAGATCTTTACTTTTTCGAAAAACTGTTAAACACTTCCAGAAATTATAAAAAATAATGTAATAATTGTGATAATTACACTGAAACGGAATAAATTATAAAATTCGGACATATATAATCCATCCTTATACAAACGTAACTAAAAGTCAATTTATATGAGTATGTGTGTGCAATGAGTAAACGTTTACATAAAATATAGAAGAAAAATAGTATGATTAATACTTATAGATTACCATGTTATCATTGATTTATAGAGCATAAGTAGTAATGCCGCTTTACTGAAACAGTCAGCTGTGTCTTCGAGTAAAAACAAAACACATTAAGTACCTACTTCTAAGACTTTAATTTCGTTATATTTAATTACAATTGTGAAACATTTAATTTCTTACACTATATTTTTAAGTAAAATTCTTTACCTAGGTCTAGTTCTTATGTTACTTTAAATTTAGGTACATTAGTAAATAATGTGTAACCACAACAAACAAGTACATTTTAAAACTCTTTAATGTACACAGGTATTTTAAGTAGAAAAATGTTTTACTTCAAATATACTTTATGTAGCTACTAAAAATTTATGAGCACATTATATGTTTAAAACTCCAACTGTAATACATCTGGTAAATTATCTCCTCTGGCGATTAAGAAAATTTGCACCTCCCAGTTAGACTACGGTCTCTTCAGTCTAAAAAGATGCTGAGATTTATATTACAGCAGCTGTAAAAAATTTAATTTATAATAGGATCAAGTTGACTTTTAACATTTTTCAAGAAAAAGTAATATATTTTGATAATCTCCCCGTAGATGCATTATGCTTCCAACGCTTGAGCTATTCAATCAAGTTGGCCGTGACGAAAATATTTCATCAAAAATTTTTCATCGACTTCATTCGCTTTGCTTGTTTAGTGTGCATAAAAAATGGAATGAGGATCATCAATGTACGGAAAAATCATTCCGAAAGACTGACCTTTTAGCACCTCTGAGGGAAAACTTCCATTAAGAACTGCTTATGCATGCAAGATGGGAGTCCCAAAATTCTTCATAACAGCCATCCAAAAATTCTCAGTACGTCTACTTTTATGCATGTTAGATGAATCACGATTTATAGTAGATTTTTTTTCGTGGCTAAGCTAACATTATTCCTCGGAGATCGTAGGTCGACTACATAATAAATAACCCGAAATGTGTATGTAAAATAAAGTGATAATATTTCGTTCTTTAGAGAGTTTAAAGACATATTGGTTAAGCTCTAAAACAAAAAAATAAGTAATAAGCATCTTTGTTTCATTATGTTTAAATCATGATTGACTATCTACGAAACATCTATCAGACTTTTTGTATGACAGTATTTTGTCTAATAGGCTTAATACTATTTCAGCTGTCAGTTTGATGTTATCACAGCAGGATTATTCTAACCGGCATATTGTAAGTTTCCATTTATATTTTAATGTTAAAAGAAACAATTGGAATTTTTTTTAATTTTTTCATTCAAATTCTTGTAAACATAAAATATAAATAAAAGTGAGAATTATAAGTTATTTTGAAAATTCTTTTAATGTTATACAAGTATATGTCATACACACATTTGCCACGGTTAATGTGATAAATCCGATAAGTATTAGGTTTTTATGAGCAATTCTCAGCTTATCCTACGTTTTACCCTTTTCTTCAATTTTATAAGTAAATTTCCAGCTATTGTATTGTTACGCACCGCATGTTAGGATGAGATTCTAGTCTAAAATATGGTGATATTCTCCTCTAAAAAGGTGAAATTTATAACAATTATTTTTACCTTGTATAGTAAATTTTCACTACTTCCAGCTCTTAATGTCGTCTTTTAGTGATTAACTAGAAATTTCTATGGGCAAATTAATGATAGCTTTCACTCGAGGATAAGTTTGTTTTCATTGTTAGTAAATTAGACAACATTAACTGATGTTTATTTAAGATGTAGGCATCCTCATGTTTTGGTACACTCACAAATACTGCTTGTCAAATATTTCCGTTAACCTGTGTGCTGTGTACTGTTAATCTGAATCAAGTTTTATTTTTAGTTCCTAGTGTGTACATAGTTGTGAAACATTCATAAATTTTATTTTGTTTGTAAACATTATGAATGCCGATTATGAAGTCGTGAAATCCCGTTTCGCTAAAATCAAATTTTCCGCTAAAATCGAAAAAAGAAAAAAAATCATCAGTTATTTACAAAGAAAAGTAGGATGTGTTTTTAGCAAAAAAATAAGGAAAGCAAACAGAAAACTTCTATCATTTAGAAGATTATCAACAATTATGAAGAGATAATATTATAAAGGCTGCATATGTTGAAAAACTTATTGTTCTAGTTAAAAAGGAAAATTATCCGATAAATTATTACACTTGTATAGAGAAAAATTCTCAAGTAATTCAAAGATTATATTACATTTTTTTATGAAAATCCAAACAAAAAAATGAGAAAGATTAAAGCAAAATATAAGAAAATTATAATAGAAGTGGTAACGATACTCTTTATAAACCTTGTCAAACAAAACAGTTCCATCGAAATGTCAATTCCAAAAATGGTCTGGTTGTTAAACCAGTTCAAAGTAGTTAATTAAAAATGCGAGATGTCAAATTCAACTCATAGACTTGCAATTAGAAGTGAACGTAAATTGCTTATAATGTGTTAACAAGATCATTTAACGAAATTATTAGTAATAGAGAGTTAATGGGATAAATTTTCTCAAATTATTCACTTTAACCTATGAATTTAATATTCGTTTATTATTAATAATAATCGATGAAGCGCATTGATCATGTATTCGTAATCTACTACAAATTTCGGGCTTAAACTTCATTTATTCATAATCAGTAGACAGAAGTTTTTCACTTGTACAACATTTTTAGTAGATTATTATATTTTCAAAATTTCTTAAATATGAGACTATTAATCATGCATATCTTCAAACTACAAATATTAGCTAATTTTTTTCTTATTATTCGATTTGTATTCTGCTCACATATATTAATGAAAATATTTATAAAAATGTCTACAAGAAATTCCAATTAGATTCCAATCGCTAAGAAGCAAGGAATTCAGAGAAACTGTTTACATATTCTGTAACATTAAGATTCGTGTTCGACCACCAAGTTCTATTCAAAGCTTCTCAAGCATGTTTAACGTCCAGTCCTTTTGTAGTGTACGAATTCTTGGCCTTGTCCCAGAAAACGGTGGAGCGATTTCATGTCTTATCCATTAGTGTGTATCAAAGAAAAACTCTGTCCATGGCAAAAATGTTTACTACGTTTTATAACCGCGAGGATTTCAGTTTACTTCGCAAATAGACTCTAAATGTGGATACAGAAATTAGGCTTAATAATAATTTAAACCGTATTCATCTTCAAATTAATTGTTTTTGGTTGTTTACTTATCCATTTATCCAAAACTTAAACTGCTATTTTCTTAAATATGTCATTTCCGGAATCTTTCATAAACCCTCTTTCCAGTGGCGTGCGGTAGGTGTTCATGCAGGGTGTGCAGACAGCAACAACAATAATAATAAAAAGCTAAAAATGTACATTAAACACTTCCTTAACGTTGATTATTCATTTGTACACAAAATCCATACATCTATCCGTATTACTAATAAAATAACAAAAAGCTTATATTTCCACGAAAAACTTTTTTCACAATTTTTAAAAACAAAACCAGGGAAATCGTTTTACAGATATAACTTATATACTGTCTGTAAAACACAATGAATGGTAAAATTTGGACTGTTCTGTTAGAATTCGTTTCTTTTTTGTCTAACAAAACAAAATTGTTTTTCAGCGAATTATTTCTATAAATATAATACATCACCGAAATTACTTGACCACACTAAAACATTTCCCTTTATATTTATGAAATACTTCTTTTATATTTCCATGAAAACAAAATCTTACAATATATAAATTTGAACATTAACCGTCTGCAAAATCGTATGGCCAGTTAATCAGTTAAAAAACCGAAAGCGCTTCAGCACGTAAGTCCCCGCTCTAATACAATGCTTAATAAATTGTACCTTCGGATGATTCTGAATAATAGCTCAGGAAAAATAGCTGCACTTGCCTCAGTGCCATAGTATGCTGTTCTTCTCTAGTAGCCCATACATATAAAGCGTGATTTTCTATTAGTGCGCAGTGCGTACACATAAAAATGTCTTATGTTTGTTTGCTTTTGAACACGCTAAGTGGTGCGCGCTATGTGGTGCAGCACCTAGTACCGCACGCACTGCGAGAATACAAGCAAGAAAATCAACATATTTGAACATATTATAAATAATATTTATTATATGCCATATAAAGATAGGTAGACATAGGTGCAGAAATTTATTCTCTAATAATTTTGTTACGGTGTGCAGTGCACACCCTGCACATATGGACAGCACGCCACTGCCTCTTTCATTAAAATTCATATTTCTAAGTTTTATCAATAATCTTTGGAGAGTTGGAAGACATCTTGAAATTGTTGATCAAAACCATTTTGTATTTTTATTCTTACATAAAAAATATTGTTTATAAATTCAATTTAAAGTATTTTTGTGGCTATTTACAATTTAGACCCTGAAATATTCTTGAATTATATCTGTGTATATGCTTGGGAGTCTAAATTGTATTATTGAACAATAGAGACCCAGTTACTAAATTTGACACTTCGTTTTGCAGAAAAATTGTAGATTTCAGCTTTTTTTTACCCAATTTGTCAACTGGAAAACATACTACGATCTAGTTCTTATTGTTTTTCTTCGATGATGTATCAAGTAATTTTGATTACGTTAGAGATATTTAATCGGATACTTGTTGATTACGTTTGACAACATAGACTCTTCAGTTTTTGCTGTGCATTGTAAATAACGTTCTCATCTAGAAGTAGACTAAGTCAAACGAAGAACATTGCTCAACCCAAATTAAAGGGGCAGATCACCTTTAATACCAGGATTACGGAACGCGCCATTTTGACGCATTTCGAATTTTATAAGGAAAATTTCAAAAACCTTTTACATTTTTATTTTATCTCTTGTACCGACTTTTATCCATTGAAAGACGTAAATATATATTGAAATCTATTTTCTTTAAAAGGGTTGAAACATTGAAATTTTCTACGTGGTATACCTATCTCTACGGATATGCGTCAATTTGACGCGATATCAATGTAGACAAAATTTTTAGTAAATTACTTCTGCTCATGCAAATATTACAACAATAATAAATAGGAATTTACCAAGAACTCTTTGAACCGTTATCCGATATTGTTATCTCAAACGAAACAAGCAATAATCAACAGCAGAAAGAACGAAACGCAGAATGTCAATTGAAGTCAGAGTGTGAAGAGATTTTGAAGGTTTTAGTTGGTTGGTTCGAGTGTTGAAAAATAAAATACTAGAACCTTTCTTGAATTAGTAATATTACTGTGAACTTCAATATTATCTCTCATATTTTCATTTTTTACTTATAGTGTATAATTACATTGCTTTCTGGGTGTTATATGTATTCGTTCATGCGTCAAATTGACGCATGGCATGTACAGATAGGTAAACAAGAAATAAGAGGAAAAACTGATACAGTATGAAATCTTCTGAGATACATTCTATTTATGTGCTGGGTATAACAATGATAGTAATAAAGTAGTAAGGATAATACAGACAATTATAAAAAACTTAACACTGGCTAAAGTAAGTAGATGGTAGGGTACCATATGTATTTCCAAATAATACTAATGTCTATGAATAAATCTAGTAACTGTGCAGTTGGTTAACTTAGACTTATTACCAATATTACATCGATACCGTATCACTCTAATATGATAATATTTCAGAGCCTGCGGTGACTGCAGATAGTAAAGTCATTAACAGTGGACTGCAGAACTTAAATATTAAAAAAATTCTTACGTCTGGTCAGGAAGGGAAATTTTAACTTTACTGATACAGTAAAATTACAGACTAAATTTTTAAAGTTGTTATATTATTCATAAAATATGACAACTTAAAAATTTGTATTCGTAAAAATTAATAGTAGAGCTTCACGTAGATATTAATCTCTATATAAAAAGTTATGAAACAGCAGCCTTTTACGTTTTATTCTCTTAACATTTATCAATTATTTTAACCATTAATACTCGAGTCTAAATATGAAATATATATTCATAAATATCTCGAATCTAAGTTTTTATGCTGCAAAGAGAAAGGCAAATATAAAGTTTGAACAACTTAGAACCTTACAGCTTGCCTCCATTACTGACCAGCAATCATTTTAAACATTATATGAAGACAATTAAAAAAAAAAGATAAAATGCGTAATGAGAGATTTGTATTTGCTATCATGCATAAAGACTGAACTATAAAGTTAAGTTTTATAATGAATGTAGCTACTCGTCATGGCTGCTATTGATTCACCTACCTAAAATGTAAATACCGGTGCGAGAAATTAAAAATACTAAAATGTTGATCCAAGGGACAAAATTATAAATAACACAAAGCATTTGAAATTTAGGGGATTGTTTATGATTGTCTTGTTATATAAGAAAAATTGTTTTGAGAAAACATAAAATTCCACATATCACTAAAGTATCTCTAAACAGGGACATTCATGCGTTAAAATAGTTAGCTATAAAACACAAGGCCGAACAGTGACCGAATGGTACAATGTTGTTCTTCGGTACCAGAGTTCGTGGGTTCGAATTCCGCTGCTGGCATGGATGTTCGTACCTGTTCGAAATCGGCTTAAAGCAGCATGTTCCGGTCTCATTAACGCTCATGACCAAAACAGTAGACCGTAGAGCTCAAAAGTTAAATAACGCACACTGTTATTAATGTGTCTCTAAACAAGGACACTAATAGTTTGAGACAGCTATAAGATATCGCACAAATAAGATAAATTCCAAGCACTGTTATTAACGTGTCTCTAAACAGGAACACTAATGGGTTAAGATAGTTAGCCATAAGACATGACATAGATAAGATAAATTCCATACTCTGTTATTAACGTGTCTCTAAACAGGAACACTAATGGGTTAAGATAGCCATAAGATATAACATAGATAAGATAAATTCCACA
Source organism: Pardosa pseudoannulata (assembly GCA_032207245.1). Lineage (NCBI taxonomy): Eukaryota > Metazoa > Arthropoda > Arachnida > Araneae > Lycosidae > Pardosa > Pardosa pseudoannulata. The sequence goes on from CM063498.1 coordinate 36,859,236, forward strand.
TTCTTATTAACGTGTCTCTAAACACGGACACTAATGGGTTAAGATAGTTAGCCATAAGACATGACATATATAAGATAAATTCCGAATACTGTTATTAACGTGTCTCTAAACAGGGACACTAATGTGTTAGGATAGTTAGAAATAAGACATAACATAAGCTAAGACAGTTAGCCATAAGTGTAAGATTTTCTATCCAATATTATTCAAAAACTGAATCTGAAATCACCATCTAGAAGTTCTTCTTTTACTATAAAACTAGAAATATCATTTCTCGCTTCTGTAAAGAGTCAAAAATTCTATTAACAAGAAAGTGTCCAAGGTGAAATCAAGTTGCCTAATTGTTATTCTGAAGGAACACGCTTCTCAAATTATCTTACAACCGGGAACCCGGGGTGAAATATCAGCCATCCGTTCCACTATAAAAAATCAGTGACAGCATATTTTTCTGTAGTTGTTAATGACCACCGACCGGCAATTTTACTACAAGTGAAAAGTTAAGGTGATAAGTCATTAAGGCAAGCGTCTACTCCACTAGATACATAACATGTCGCGGATCTTAACTGCATCAGAATCTAATTTGTCATGCGTGTGTTTGGGGTATGTTTTATAGCATCCTTGATAAATTTTTAATTATCCTTTTTTTTTTAATTCCGAGACCAATGCCTTGTCATAAATCGTGGATGCGTGATAAATGTCCAAATTTGAAGTGCATCGCATAGCGTAATAAGATCTAGACTGGTTTTGCGGGGTAATTATTTGAATAGCTTATAACTAATTCAATATAGCCAGAAAAGACCACACAAGAAAAGAAAGGGCTAATATCCTGCAATTTTCTATCAAATTTGTGTACTAATGAGCAACACAGTTGTCATTACATACTCAAGATCTGCATTTATCTTATGTATAACATGCTAATATAATTATTTTTAGTTGCTAATCCGATAGAGAATTCACTGTTAGACGCATATTATATATATCTGCCATTTGAATAGAACAGAATATGTAGTTTTTTTATTTTCTCTATAGAAAGGACAAGCAAACTTGTGTTACAAATACTAATAATTAGGATTCTAGAACTTTACATGACTTCCAAATGCTGAGAAGAGCCAAATTAGGAATTGTATCAGTGTAATTAGATTAATATAATCATAATATCAATATTAATCATAGTCATATATTGATATTTAAATGATGCTCTTAATTGGGGCATGGAAGAAGATCGAAAGAATAGTAACTGAACAACAAAAAGTATATATAGATAACAGTTATAAATCTTAAATAATTGCAGTGAAAATAATAATTTGAATGAAGCAGAATGACCAATTTCTCCATGTAGCCCTACTGCTTTATGCATACCCGAATACAATTTATGCATGTTTGAAGATTGAAAATTATAAAAATAGATAAGTTTCTCTCTTTGAGAAGTCTCATCATACCTTCCAAAAACGCCTTGGTGCATACTTAACAGTGTGTCTTTTATGTTAAATCATAAGTTTTTTAACACTAAATAAAATCTTAACAGTTCTTAAAAGTCACACAATTTTTGTTTAGATATTTAAATGTGGGTCTATGGACACGAATACACTTTCAGCGTGAATCAAGATTTCTCTAGAAGAGTGATTTTGAACCATTTTGAAAATTAGACCAACTTTTATTTACTACTTTAGTAATAATAATATCCCGTGGATCGTATAAAGTCAGTGGCGTCATTTCGAAGAGTCGGAGAAAGGTAAGGTAAAAAAAAATATGATACCAATGATTTGAAAACAACGTAAATTCGCAAATAGAAAGCATCACAATTTATCTTTTCAATTTCGCACTTTTCACATCCTCCCAAAATGACTGAGTGGTTAGGGAGCTGATCTTTGGTACCGGAGTTCGTAGGTACGAATCCCACTGTGCCATGGATGTTCACAGCAGTTCAGAATTGGCTTTAAGCAGTAGGTCCCGGTATCATCCCTCGTATTACAAAAAAGTAAACCAAACCTCTGAAAATGTTTACTTTGTAAAAAAAAGAAAACTTTTACCTTTTTTAAGAGAAGGAAAACTGATATAACTGTTATTAATATGGTGATGACAGGAATTACCTTACCACGTAACATCATCGTAGTGATGATCCTGCACTAAGTAACGGGATATATTTTCCAGTTATAAATTAAAATACAAGATATTTACACTTCAATTTTTTTTACTTTATTTTCTTTTTTATGGTTTAAAAAATAAGTTAATTAAGATCAACGAGTAGATCATTTTAAAAAATAGAGTATATTTTATAGTTTAAAACTAAAGTATAAGATATTTACATTTTTAATCGTGACGTCCTCCCTTACAGCTGCATCTGTGAGTTGCAATCTCCCCAGTTGCGGCACTAAACCTTCCATTAAGAAAACAGCAGCTATCAATATAACAACGCTTTATTGCCTTGTGCACGGTATTAACAATAGCTGATATTCGGGGGATCTAATTCTTTCACCTCCTCACACTGACTCAGCATTGCTACTGATTCTATTTACAAAAGCAGTTAGATATACCTCAACGAAACTTAGAGAGGTATAGGAAAGAATACAACTAATCCATTCATAACCACTGGTTAGTTTATCTTTTGTCCACATGCACGCAAACAGATCCCATAACTAATCGAGCCTCCTTACAATGCTTTAATTTTGTGTGTGTTTTCTTTTTCATGATTCAAAACACGTTAGTTAAAATCAAAGTAGAAATTAATTAAAAAGCCTTCGAGAATCCGATACTGACCCACGTGGGTTATAGGTTCAAAGGTTCTCCACCTCTACTATAGATGGTGAAAGGCTGGTACTCACGGCGCTGATCTACACCACTAGATAATCGAATGACGTCACTAGAAGTGCAATTTGGCAAGTTGGGTTATGTCGAAGATGGGAGCTTTTGCTACTCTGGAGGGGATTTTCGTCATAATGACATACGGGCTTACTCTGGACGTTTCGGTTCGATTCGAACGTTTGTTGTGACGTCACTTTGACGTCAGATTGCGGAAATTTTGACAGCAAACGATATTTCGGTACTCTGGGGGTTACATGCGGAAAGTTACCAATAGTTTAGGTTGATGTAAATTTCCTCATGTAACCTACAGAGTACCAAAATTTCGTTTGCTCTCAAAATTTCCTCGAGCTGACGTCAACTTGACGTCATACCGCACTTGCGGTACGAACCGCAACTCCCAGAGTAAGGGCCTAGACGTTTCGGTTCGATTCGAACGTTTGTTGTGACGTCACTTTGACGTCAGCTATTTCGTCTCCTTGCATAACTTCCCCAAAATGGCCGCAAAGTTATGACCCAACGAACGTTCGAACCGACCCTCAAAGTCCAGAGTAAGGGTCGGTCTCACGAAAGTCGTTTGATAATTAAACACGATTAACCCATTGCTCCAACCAATGGCAATTCACTGTTTAAGCAGAGATTAATCGCGGTTTGTCGTTAATCGACTTTGGTAAGACCACCCTAAGGGTTATAGCCAGTCGAAAAATCGACTATAGAGCAATTTCACGCAACGTCACGAACTACTTTAATGCCCTTTCAGTCATTTTCATGTTTACGACAGCCAATAGGCAAACAATAACCTGCCCTTCCGTTTGAAATGAAAGACAGAATCATCATAAGTTGAGATGTGGCCTACTGCGTGAAATCGCCCTATTCCGATCGTTTATAGTTCCTGTGAGTAGCAGCCAAAGACGTGTTATGTAGGTGTGAGCGTTACAAAGCATTTTACTAAATTATTAAGTTGAAAGTATAAAACTTCATACTTCAACACACTAAAGAATAAATAAATAAATCACAATAAAAATTCTTTAAAAATCAGTTAATTATTTTTTAATTCTATTTCTTTTAACTTCTGCTTATTTTTAAAATATTTCTTAAGCATGATTATCGAACATTTTTCTTCTAATTTCGTTTTATTATGCTTATATAATTTTATTTAGATATTAATTTTTAGACTGCATGAATGCTTAATGTTTTATGTGTATAACGTGGGTTTACAAAAAAAAATTAAGCTTTTCAAAGTTCAAATTTTGTTTTATTTTTTAAAAGAAATTTAAACTTAAAATTCACAGAGTATAATATAAAATTGTTATTAAGGTTACGTAGCACAATGAAGGAGAAAAGTTTTAGATACACTTTTAGATTTGGACTGTTTCGATGGGGAAATAATATATGACAATAAAAATATGATTTCTGAAAATCTTATAAATTTTCAGTATCGATTATTTAAAGAAGCATTCGTTTAGTAATATTTATAAACCCACTCTGAAAAATAAGCTTAATTTGAATTAAAATATAAGATTCAGTTTTAACCCAATTTTAGCATCAACGAAATAAATTCAAATTTTAATTGTATCCCCTATATAATAAAAGCCTAAGTTATCTGTCCGTCTTTCCTCGAATTTTTGAAGCGATTGTACCTGGAATGGATAGAGGCATCCATATTCGATTCTTGATGGGTTAGGGTTAGAAACGCTCGAAATCTACCTCTTCTCCCCTTTTCTAGCATTTAATGCCATTATTTCAAGTCCTATTTTCCCCGGTTAAGAGCAGGGGATTAAATTTATCAATTTGTCACATAATAAATAGGTAAAAATAACATTTGTTTCTAGCCTTATGACGTCATTCCTTTAACCATCGCATTGAATCATTTCTTATTTTAAATTACTTAAAATTATTCTGCATCATTTTCATACGTTTTATCACTGAGTTTAGATATTACGTAAATACTTTTATTTTATATTTGGCTTAAATAATAGATTAGGTACATATGTGGTAATTTTAAATTTAATCATCGATTATTTTTTATTGCAAATGAAAATTTTATCCCCGGTATTAATAACAAATATCTACCTGCAGGGTATAGTGGAAATGATAGTTTCATTAGTTCCATTAATTACTGTGGCAAAAAAAATTGGGAAAAACTTAACGATAATTTTGACGTAGCTAAGAAAAGTTTGAATTATCTTTCTAAATCAATTCAACATGATTCTAAACTGTATTCACAGTATCGGGAGACTTTAGAAGAGTATAAGATAAACAAATTACTGCGCATGTACCATATAATTCTCAGAAAAAAAACATTTTTTATCTACCTCATAGTGTACTTTGCAATTCTGGAAAATTAATAATTTTACTGACCCCGTCATAGGACGGGCTATATGCTAGTACTAAAATATTACTTGTCTTTAGATCACATCGCTTTAGCTAAAGTATATTTCATTTTACATAAAAAGCATAGCATTTTTTATTAAGGTTATAGCAATATATTGAAGCAAAATTTTGTCATATAACTCAATTATAGATAAATTACAGTCGAGGAGAATTTCTGTGTACATGGCGATAACAACACTGTCGGAAATACATATATTTACACTCCTCAAGTGAGAGATACAGGTTTGGACTGACCAGGCACTAATTCAAGTATGGAATTATGGAATGGATTCGAGATTTGATTAATAAACGTAATAACACGTTGGGTCGGAACATACAATTATTTTTTTCAGAGTTTCATTCTTCAGGTATACCATTATTTTGTCCCAAACGGGAGAAAAAACCCTTTCATAAAATATAATTCGTTCAATCACCTTAATTTAATGCTATTTCATTCCTTTTTATCGTGCTCATCTTGATCGCTGTACTTCTATAATAACCTGAGGAGGCTCCGCTATTCAGGAGAGACAGCGAAATTTGACGGACCGAGTACCCCTACAGGATTTCCGAAGCGTCTGAAGAGACCAGTAATTATCATGTCACTTATCAAGGGAAGCCCAGTCTGTTATTAGTCTGCTATCAATAATTTTTAAGATATTATTATCGGAAAAACGTGGCGCATTACGTTGGTTTATTTGGGGCCTGTTTACAGCTTCAGAGAGCTTAATTGATATGACGATCGCTCCATAAATCGCAACTCCTGTGAGTCAGAAAGAAAGAATGCGAAGATAAGTTTCTGTTTTCATTTACTATGGTTGCATATTGCATTGTTCTGTTTTACGGCTTGATTCACGAGACAATTTGACCGTACAAGTTAATCGTAATCTACAGTGGACTCCACTTAATGTGATCAGTTTGAGACACCGTGATTTTGATAACAATAAACGATATGCAAAATTAGATAAATTTACCCCCCCCCTCTAATTTACACATACTAAATTTCAAAACAAAATGAAAAAACACACCTTATATTTATATACTGTGTATTACCCTTTAAAACACAAGAATTGTATACATAGTGTTTCTTTTCTGAAAACAATATTGCTTCAACAACTAATATACTCATCACATTGAATGATAAATATGTTAATTTATAAATAAAAGACAAAAATTTGGATTGTTTAATAATATAAGAGGGTTGTAATATAAATAAAATTTATTGAAGAAAAAAAATTAGCCAAGAGCAAAAATAACGTTTGAAATAGTTAATTCGGACAAACATGTATTATAAATAATATTTTATATCAATCTTCTCCGCTGCCATAGTTTTAGGATGTAGCAATACATTGTAAAATCGTTTTAAAAAGTAAAAGCTTATTGAAGGTATATAAAAAAGAAAGATATGAAATGTAGCATAAAATAAAAATTGACGTATGTCGACCAATAAACAATATCCGTCGAAAGAATTAAATTGGTCGACTTTTGGACATCGCCACAACGTTCGTTATGGGAACACAAAACAACAAACTTTCCCGACGACATTGCCTGGCTTTCTGTCTTATGATGACTGTCGCGGGGACGTTATATGGCTTCCAGACCACACGACATCCTTTTCTCTATGTCAAAAAGACGTCGTAATAGTCTATGTCGCAACATGGATATTTTGGACGTTGACGCGATGCCTTATGGAAGTTGTGTGTTATGTGGGATAATTTTCAAAAAATGATAAATTGTTGATTATCTACAAACTTTTCTAAGAAGTTCATTGATAAACTGTTCATAATCATAATCATCCTATCATAACGATTTAAAATTTTGATCTTTCGTTTTAATGTTAAATCATTTCGGTTTCTGGTTTCTATATCGACAAGCTGCATGTAAGCGAGTAGTGCATAAAATGTGAAAACGCTCCTTCTCAGTTCCGATAATAATGTGTTGCCTTCTGCTTATCTGACAACCATTTTGACCACCAGCAGAGTATGCGTATTTCTGAAAAATTCCAGGAGATGTATTTTCCCACTCCTTTATTAATTCTCCATTTCCCTAGGTTGAAGGGGAGAATTCTCTGAAATTCAAACAACAGCGGAGGAAAAGAAAAGAATGGGTTCCTTCTGAATATATTGTGAATATTCCTTTGCCACTTAAATTGAGATTTGGAGAACTGATCTCATTAACCGATGTAACGATCACATAAAAATAATTTTAACATACAAATGAATAGAGAAAATCAGGACCCAGTCGTTTTAATAACAAAAAGTGATTGATAACATTAACCGCGATCACATTAAGCGGAGTCCGCTGTATTAAACTATTATACCGCTTTGTTTTAATCTTAATGATTAAAATAAAGCGGTTGAATGTGGGCTTCCGTTTTCCTTTGCTATTATAATACTGCAAAAATTTTGAATTTTTAAGATTGATTTATTTGAAAACACATGGATCACATTTATGTTAGATTAGGAGCTTCTAATGTTAGTTTAAAAAGAAATCTGCAAAAGACGATACCAAATTAACCCAATAAATTCTGTTTGTCTGGGATTTTTAAGCCGTAATATATGTGTCACCTTGCGAATTCTGCTAGATAAAAAGATTTATGGCCGGTCTCACCAAAGCCGTTTAACGGTCTAACTGCGATTAATCTCTGTTTAAACGGAGAATTGAGTCCAACCATTGGTTGGTGCCATGGATTAATCTCGGTTAGCAGTTAAACAACTTTTTTGATACCGCCCTAATTCTTAAAACCAACATTAAGTACTGTAAAGATAAACAAGATTCTACAAAACGTCAAAGATATTTTTTGTCAAAAATTTAACAAAATGCCCCTTCAATCTTTCTCTGTTTCTTTGTTAAGAGTCTAAAAAATATCCGCTTTGAATAGGAATTTTCTTCTTCTAAAGATTGATAATCAAGGTGGATGGGATCCTTCACTAGATCCTGTTGTTGTTCATTGAAATAAAACACTGTCTTGTGCTTTTCTTACTTTAATTTAACCAAAACAAAATATTTACAGGACTATTTACAAAATACTTAACTTCTGCCACATGGCAGTTAAATGTTAAAATATCAGCTCGGGTCTCAAGCGACCATACCTCACGGAGGTCATCTTACAACTGCTGTGCCTCACATGCAGTGCCCCCTGGCGGCAACACGCCGCGGGCGGAGAGGATCAACCACAAGGGTTAGTTCTGATTTAATTTCTCAGATGACCTATGGTATTTTATCCATGCCTATAGAGAGAAAATTCCCACCAAATAATTTCTAAAACCTATCCACTACAAAGTAATAAATTTTTTTCATTTAATTTTTTATGAAGTAGAAGCGAAAATTGGCATTTAAAAAAAGAACCCTATGATTTTGAAAAATAAGGAACGATGTTGAAAGTTTTCTCATTACTTAGAAGTATATAATTAAAATCCCTATAATAATCTCTATTTCTCCACCGTAATACGAATTATTATAAGTAAATTTGAAACACATAGACCTTCTAACGCTCTCTTATATCTTCCTCCGTAGCTTTAAAAATAAATCTTCCATGTGGCAAAATAATCTGATAAAACATTCCAGAGAAACAAAACTCCCTATTCATCCAAATTGCAAAGTAAATGGCAGGTCTCTCCCCTCAGATATGCGTATTTAGTGGTATTTTGTTTTGAGCTTTAATTACTTTATTTGTTTCACCCGAACAATTGACGAATCAGTCTTTGGCTCAAGGGTTCAAATCCCAGTGTTCGCATGGCTTTTTGTAGCCGTTCAGAATCGACTTTAGTCAATAGGTATCTTCATCATTAACTCTCGGGTAACAAGATTGTAACTCTCCCAACTAACCAATCTTATTTATTTCACTTTTTGCCAAGCTGTATTCTTGCCTCTGTAATGAAACAAATCTACTAATACAAAATGTGAAGTTTTAATTATGAAATCACAGCTAAAATTAGAATATGTTTTTGAGAATATAATACAATTTCATTATGAATTCTAACTAATTTTTAAAGAAGTGCAAAAGCAGTAATATTTGCTTAAATTAAAGAGATTTTGTTATTGACCGCACGTTCATAGTATGACGAAACTCAACTGTAATTTATGATATAATGGTTCTAAATTCTTTCATTTTGCCTGCGGTTGTCATTACATAGATAAGTGTTAAGGTTTCTCCAAATTCTGTTTTGGTTAGTTAGAACCATTCGGTTAGTATCCAGCTCTGGGAATTGTTTTATTGAAAGACATTAATGCTAACATGGAAGACATAGATACATGTTTTATGTATTGATGGATAATTTACCCTTATCTATAATTTCTTACCTCTTAATTATTACCTTTTGATTCAGGCCATATATTTCTCTTCGTAAATATAGTCATCAATGGCAGAAGTTTTTTTCCCATTTTAGTTACAGTTAATTTTAAAAATATTATTTTATATAACTTAATACAGTCTAATTACGAGTTCATTAATTGCAAAATCAGTACTATAAACCGAATTTGTACAGATTTTATGTATTTACCACACGTACGTAACAGAATAAAACTCTAAGCTAATTTTATGATGCAACGGACATAACGTCGTTTATCAAGCCTGTGGTTGTCATTACATAGATAAGTGCAATTCCTTATCAAAATTTCGTTTCGGTAAGTTAGGGTTGTGGTAGCCAATTCTGAGAAGTGACACGATATGTTGGATTAAAATGTTAAGTAAGAATTTTGTAATGACGTTAATAACAATTATTAAGTAAACAAAAGAATTAGATCAATGGTATACAGTTACTTGACGATATAATCGCCTGCTCTTCAAAGAAAGAACAATTATAATGTTCTTTCGAACTGGCCCGGGGAAACCTAAACGTGATACACCACTCTAGATTTCCCTGATTCTAATCATGTATGCTAATGCGTTAGCATCCAGCTTCTTACGAGAGTTACTCTTATCTGTCCTTGAAATAGCTTCGGAAACTGGTGGATTGGCATTAAAACGTTTTGTAAACTAAAGTAGGGGGAATGAAATGTATAAAAAAAAGAAAAAAAAAGGTTCTGGTATCTATTTTTGTAACAGCTTTATTCTGGTTTTCGAAGTTAGGGGGGAAAAGAGGCTCTAAATTATAAGCTCAACCTCATTTTTAGCTTCTAGTTATGTCTATCTATGTAAAATAGTTGATAATGCTTGTCTTGCATAGATTATTGCAAAGAAAAGCATTTACTTATTTTCCTCTTTCATTCTTTTTTTATTATTAAAATATTTCTTTATTATTTTGCAGTTTAAAAGCTACTAAAAATTACGTCTATCTTATCATAAAATTTGTTCTCTTTATTTTCAAATATGAATATCGGTTTACTATATTACTACTACTGACACCACTTAAAAAATCGTAAGATTTATATTTTGGATTCAATCTTGAATTGCATTATTTTTTTTACTAAAGGGATAAAACTATTATTTTGATTCAATGTTTTACAAACCTCTTTAATTGAGGACCACTGAGAACCCTTTTTTAAGTTTTTCCCCTTTTTTTAAGTTCACGGAATTCTCTAGTCCCATGGTATATAATCTATAGGTCTCATTTGAAGTTTTGAAAAATTACCCTAGAGTCACAATGTAAGTGAAAATAAATTTACTTGAATACAAATACATCATGGAAGTACAATACATGATAAAGAATTAAAATGCATTTCCAAGGAGCTTGAATTGAGCAATTTCTGGTTTCAAATTTAAAATTAATATCTAGAACTGCCCATTGTAACTCTAAAGGTATAATTAACTTTTACTTATGTAGGAAATAGAATTTTATCAATTTCTCAATCTTACATGTATATACCGAAACAAATTAGTGCTAGAGCCACCTATAAGAATCAAACTGAGTAAAATAAAGTTAGAAATATCACGAGTTATAAAGAAGAAGCAGGTGTAATCAAATGTTTTCTTTCTGCAGTTCTTCGACTGATTTTTTAAAGTTTCTTTATGTAATACTCCCTTTTTAAATTTGAATTTGTAAATGACTAATTTCAGTCGATTTTTGCCAACTAAATATTTGGAAACTACAGAGTTTACTTTTAGTTCATTGTAGTTTTTTTCTACATTAATATTTGCTTTATATAAAATTTAACAAAAAAAATCTTCTCAATTTTTAAAATTACCTATTTTTAGTTTTAGAGCAATTAGTATTAGATTATTTAACTTTTGGGACAATAAAACATAGGCAACCTATAAACCGTGGAGAACGGTTTCGCACAGTGGGGAGCATTTATTTCATGTAGAAGTTTTCAGGAGACAGAGTCCAGAATTATGGTTTTGCTTCCATATAAAACTATTCCCAATGCCTGTAACAATTAAACTAGAGATATTTACAGTCCAAAACTTTTTTTTTATTTCAACAGTTTGAGAACAGAAATATCTGAAACAAATATGCACAGTATTTTATATATCTATCATCCTTTTCGGAATAAATGAGAAATAATATATGAACCCTTTTAATCTTGATTTAGTGTCTCTATCTCTCCCAAAAACCCAATCGGGTGAAACAAGCTGAAACTTATCGTTATATAGATTGCCAATTGCAATGAAAAGAGAAGGACCACAGCTAGATGTTATAATAATTCTAAGAACAAAATTACAAATTTTTACTGCTAATCGTTTCTGAGTTATGCCTTACGGCATCAATGCATGTTATGTTGATTTTTTTTGTTATATAGTATGCATATTACAATCAAAAGGGTAGGTGTACAAATATATGTTATATCAGTACTAAATACAAAATATCAAACTTTTAAGGCTAATCATCTGTCATCATTTGCAAATCATTTTTTAATCATTTGCACCAGATGTATGCATACACATATGCGTACGTTCAAACGTCGAGTAAGAAAATAGCCATAACCAGTTCATGAATGATCAACATTGATATTTAAAGTTTCGAAATAAAACTTTCCTTGTTCTTTCAGACGTAACACTAAAATTTGTCAAAGATCATTTAGTTTTTGGTTAAATTGAGTGTTTCAATTGAAATATAACACTGAAATTTTCCATGATTAAAATAATACCTCACAATGAATTACACCAACATAGTATCAATTCTTAAAATTCTGAAAAGAACTAGCCATAACCAGTTCATGAATGATCAACATTGATATTTAAAGTTTCGAAATAAAACTTTCCTTGTTCTTACAGACGTAACACTAAAATTTGTCAAAGATCATTTAGTTTTTGGTTAAATTGAGTGTTTCAATTGAAATATAACACTGAAATTTTCCATGATTAAAATAATACCTCACAATGAATTACACCAACATAGTATCAATTCTTAAAATTCTGAAAAGAACTAGCCATAACCAGTTCATGAATGATCAACATTGATATTTAAATTTTCAAAATAAAATTTTCCTTGTACTTATAGACCTAACACTGAAATTCGTCAAAATTCATTCAGGTTTCGGTTAAATTGAATTTTTAATTTAAATCGAACACTGAAATATTCCATGATTAAAATAATACCGCACGATGAATTACACCAAGATAGTATAAATTCTTACCTCGAGAGATCAATAACTGTGGTATAACAGGAACAAATAGTTGGAAATGGAGGTAATTTATTTTATCTTTACGCTTTAAATTATTAATGAATCATCATTATTGTTGTTATATTTAACTTTATCTATATTTGGTAATTATACCTGAAATTTAATGTAAAAATATTCTCAGACGACTCTTTTAACTCATTCATTTAAACATAGCTTAACATTTCAGTTCCATAAAACAAATCTCTCAATTCAATGAGAATTGATGGATGCGGTCTGTGTTCAGTATTACTTGTTGACAGACCTTTATCTGAATTGATGGATCTAAGTTATCAGAATTCCACAAGCTTAAGATTAAATATGTTATGATTGATGCCTTCATTATTTTAGGCATGTTAATAGCTTTTGTATGCCAAATGAATAAAAATGTTCTGAATACAATGCATTTTTATGTACATATAAATTTTTATTAAAGACTCATAAAAAATATTCGTAAAAAACTCTTAAGTCTATTCCAAATAGGATAAATTTAGAGTAAATTATTCAAATATACCAGAAGTTCATACGCAGTAAAAAGAACAATAGTAGTGCAGTTTTTGTTCTCTGTCTTCGACTGCACAATTAAACAGAATAAATTACCTCATCGTTTGAATCCTGACAGTGAAAATAAAGACTTTCGATAAGGTATTTCGATATTAAAGCATTAAGATTATCTCTACCTGGTAAAGGAAGCAAATGACATGATGAATATATTATATCAATGACATTTATCATTATTGAGAAGGTATGATAAATGTTTTTTGGTCTAGTGACCATTGGACCATTATTACCGTCTAAAGACTCAATGAAATAAAATAGATTTATCAAAAATGATCATTAAGGGAAAAACAGATTCCAATTTATCAAAACAATCTGACTGCTAAAGAATTTGAGGGCTTCATGGAACGTCATTTTATTTGTATTTTGGAGCAACACGTTTACTCTAGCTTTCTGGGCATAAGCTGATCTAGAGACCACACATGAATAGGTATTAATTTTCAGAGAATTCTTACTAGACAAGTCTCTCCTTTCTGTTTCTATCTATTCCTTAACGGAGCATGATTCCTGTAGGGAACAACTCTTTTGGGATTCCCAAATTAGCTTAGTTTATTTTATGCATGATTTCTTATTATATAAATAGTCTGTCAATTTAAAATGAAAGGTCTTTATTTTTTTCAGCACCGTTGTAACACCGAATTTTGAGAATGCAAATAAGATATTTTACATATATATATATATATATATACATATATATATATATATATACATATATACATATATATATATATATATATATATATATATATATATATATATATATATATATATATCTGTAATATATCAAAATTATTTAACTTTAATATTTCTTCAAAAACCTCCTCTCTTCCATTTTAATTCATCTAAAAATCTTTATCAGCCTCTAAATGGTTTAATCAACGAAGTATTTTCCACTTAATATTCCTTTCTGTCCTAAAGCTGTAAAGTTTCTGTCTATACAGCAATTTCCCAGGTGTTGGCGGAACATGTTTTCGCGTTTTGCTGATATTGTATTTAATTCGCTTATTAAGTTGTTTTTGTTGTGGGAAAATTCTTGTTGTCAGCGCTCTTGGGGGTACTTGTGTGAGAGCAGAGTGAACTCTGTGGCTTTTTGATTCTATGTTGTTCAGAAGGACAGATGTGTCGTGTTGCCGCTTTGAAATAAAGTTTTAATTTAGACTTCTGAGTTCTCTTGAATATGAGACCCGACTGCATCTTTGTACTTTATGAATGCTAGCTGTTGAACTTTCTCCTTGTGAAGGAGTTTTATAAAAAATGGATTACATATATATATATATATATATATATATAATTTTTAATTTCAGTAAAAATATTTTACATCTACTAAATCATTGAAAATCTGCTTAATCACAGTTGAAGAAATAGCATCAAATGAGAACCAAGTAACTTTATGATACCCATATACATAGATTAAATAGGAGTTTAAAATTTTATGGAAAATTAACCCATTAATGGCTGAAGTTATGACCAAATGTATTATCTATTATAAAACTCCATTTTACAATACTTATTTTATATGTAATACAAAATAAATCTTTTTTCATGAAGTTTTTTCCTATTTTTTAAACAACATCCTATGATATTGAGCTTATTTATGCTATTTGATGCTATTTAGCTGATCACTAGTGATGATCCATAATATTCAAATTTATTTAATTTTCATATTTATTGTATTCTGTGCAGGCCAAGATAACTTATATTTAAGATATGCATTGATATGGAATCAGTAGAAATCACTCGGGCATTAAAGAGTTTATATGCTTTCTCAGAATTCATTTTATTGTGTTTAAATAAGGCATTTAAAAAAAAGTTATTCTAAAATGAAAATTCTTTTAAATAACATCAACTTAAAAAAAGTATTTACATTATTACTACATCACATATTTGTCTTGACTTTAAAACAGTTAAAGTTATAAAATGAGCTTTTAATGAGATAGGAGATCTGAACATGTACAAAAGTGGCCACCCAAGATTCTGAATATGGAAGTTTGTTTTTCAAGAATAGATTGCTGTTCGGTACTCCATAATTTAAAGCACTTAAAACAATAGACACTCGGGACGTGACATTGGCATTAAATACACTACCTTCCAAATTAAAGATAATTATATGTTTTTAATATCATGCAATTTACTTATCAGCCACACCTAGTTTTCTTTATATTTTTCTTTCTCCTTTGTTTCAGTATTTTTAATGCTACTTATATCAAATTAAAAATAACACCTTAATTAACGAAGCCTGTACATCGATAGATATGTTTTATTACTGTGTCTGTTATATGTTATATGTTACAGACTGATATGTCAACATATTTATGAGCAGCTTTTTAGAACATTAAATTCATACTTGAAATATTTTAGCCAGTGCTAATATTGATTGCTATTTGAATTACACGGCGTTGCTTAAAAAAAGCATAATATATATATAGATAGATAGATAGATATACATATATATATATTTATATATATATATATATATATATATATATATATACATATATATGTGTGTGTGTGTGTGTGACTATTTGCTATTTTTGAGATTTTCTAAATTTTTAAAGAACCTTTATGAAAATTTGGAAAAATTACCAACAAGCAGTGAATGCATTTTCACACATATTGGCATCAAAAGTAAGTTATTATTGCATTTAAAAGACCATAAAAATAAAAACAAAAAACAAAATAGAAAATGGTATACTCTGTACCAAAGAAAACCTTACAAAAATTATCTATAAACATCACCAAATATAAAATTAGAACACGAAATTTTTATGTGCATTTCCGTGAGAACAAAGAACATTTAATCATGCTAGAATACTCTATTTAAAAAATCGTCTATATTTTATTTGATTGATTGTTTTCTCAATACGCACAAATTTTTCACTAAACTTTGCAAAACTTAAAGGTATTTCCATTATTTAACAGCAATATTTCACTAAAGTTTGAAATGAACAAACTAGATACTCAATGAGATATAGGTTGCTAAACGAAATAATTTTTATATGTTCATGGGTAAAAGAAACATTTTGTGGCATAAGAAGATAACACTTGACTAAACTAAACACTTGCCTCTCTAAACAAACAATTAAGGTCATTTACTATGTACAAGTGAAGGAAAAAATCTTCAGTTGAAATTAAGCAAGTTTTGCCTCTTTTACCATATTATTTGAATGTAACTTCTGATAACCCATATATAATTGAACAAAATTTATTTCAGTCTAATGTCAATAAAATTAATCTTTCCAATAGTATAGAATCATATGGCAATAATAAAAAAAATGTTATAAATATAAAGACTCAAACCTCGAAAATGAACTTTTTTCAAACGGTTTCCCCAATTTTGGCTATTACTCTGTATGTATATATATATATATATATATATATATATATATATATATATATATATATATATATATATATATATATATATATATATATATATATATATATATATATATATATATATATATATATATATATATATATATATATATATATATATATATATATATGTATATATATATATATATATATATATATATATATATGTATATATATATATATATATATATATATATATGTATATATATATGTATATATATATATATAATATATATATATATATATTTATATATATATATAGATATATATATGTCTGTGTGTGTGTGTGTGTGTGTGAGGTCTAAAAAACAGGTAGTTGAAAATTACGTGAGTTAAAAGCGATTTTAAAAAGAGAACTTTTATAATAATAAAATAAATGAAAAAGACCCACGCTCGCGTCAGCTTTTGGGATCATTCGGTCAAGCGGAAGCATTTTTGAGCTATTTCATGAGCTTGCAAACAGATAAGTTTCAGTCAAAGCGTAGACATGGAGTGGTCAACACCTATTCCACGTATAGCTCTGTCACGAACAATAAAAATGGCGCAAGTTGCTTCCCTTACGAACGATGAGTAAATAAACTTATTATTATTAAGAAGACTTTTCCATTCGCCTTAACTCTGCACCACGATATATATATATATATATATATATATATATA
>CM063498.1:36881535-36949035 GCA_032207245.1 Pardosa pseudoannulata
AGAGCTTTTCCAAGGAATGGGTGTTGCCATCAAATAAATTAAATTTAAAATACAAATCAGTGTCTAGAATCTTACTTTAAAAGAATCTAAACTCATAAAAAAAGATCATAAAATATTTATTTTGTTTTCATACAGCTCGTGATTGTCACGAAACTTAAGATATATACTAATAAATAAGAACAGACCACTTTATTTTGCATTCATATGGTTTGCTTGATAATCCCACCAAACCATAAATTTTCAGTCTCCCGACGTGTACCTGACGTAAACGATGTTCGAGACCATAAACATAAGGTTATTACATCTTCTAACCGCTCCTTGCAAACTCGACCCTATATCATCGAAGTAAGTAATTCGGAGAGTAAATAACTGTAAAACTGCAGATCAGGAGAGGTTACAATAGGTAACGACAAAAAGCAAATGTTAAGAACTGTTTGGCGAAGCCGCAGTTGTCGCAAGAATGTATCCAAATCTGATTTGATTAATGGTTGAAAGTAGAGTCGCTTGAAAGTGTGATTACCTCAGGAATGAGCTGTTTACAGTTTTACAGCATTGACAGTTGGGTTTTAATCCTATCTTAGAAGGGTGTGGTTAAAACTGACTTTAGGAATTAAAGATGTCACTTGAAGCTTAAGTAATATCGTTGAATGGTCAGTATTTTATCATAGAATTGCTTAAAACTTTGTATTGCCATGATATGATATATAATATTTTATTATTATTCTTTTTAAATCTACTTAAAGGACACATTAAATTTATACTTTCAAATAAAATTTTTCTTTTACATTTTTAAAATTGCTGGACTTTTCTGGATCGTTTTAAATCAAACTCCATTGAAATATTTGACATAGAACCTGTAAAACTCTTTAGTATTTGGATTTAATATTGTGAAGACTTCAATATTCTCGAGTGAGAGGTAACGTGAAGAATGGATCGCAGTCAAGATAAAATTGGAAATCACTCTTTTATTTCTTGATTAAATACGGCTATGTACAAGGGAGTTCTAATTCCCAAAGCATGTAGAACTGCAAAGGATGGCTGCCTGTATAACTTTCTCACGACGTTCATAGTCAAAAGAAAAAGAGATTAAATAATCTCATACAAGTGAGGAGGCATTTCAGAGTGCAATGCAAACCCAATTTATCCTTCGTTCGGTATCAGAGACTCTGCCGCACCCTAATGAGCGGACTTTACGAATCTCCCAAACTAGAAAGCTGACTCCGGATAAAAAAAAATGCGAAAGCCTCCACGAGGTCAAAGCACCTACGTAAAAAAATGTCGAAAAGGCCTGAGTCGCAAAACTGTAGGCTTTTTATACCTGGGGGTCAGTTACGGTCCAGCCAACCGTTTTTTGGGGTCAGTTAAAATCCCAGTTACTTGAGAACTCGAGCTAAGGTTACAGTTAGATTTTTTAGCTGAATTCTCATTCGCTGGCTGTCCTGATTCTGGAATTTCCAAGGATTCATTAACGTGATCCACCAGGAGCGTAACGTTTATTCAATCTGATTGTCAAGATCCCAGACTCTGCGATGCTACGCTATTGTCCTGGTAAACGGGTGGGATCCGATCAGCTGCTTTGACACGTACTCGGAACAAAGGGGAGTCTTCACAATATTCATATCTTTTAAGGAAAAAAAGCTTTAGATGAATTTTTCTTCAAATGTGGTTTTTTCAAATTGCGATCACTGTAAATAAAAAATTATTGCACATATTGATGCGGAAAAGATGCAAAGGTTTGGCTAAAATGAACTTATTTACTTAATTAAGATATTTATAAATTATGTAGAAAAATGGTCTAGAGAGAATTAAAATGAAAAAATATTTGTCTCCGTCTGTCATCACAACATCATCACTCGTCTTGGTGGTCAAAAAGCTATCAGCTGCGCACATGACTGTCTATCTCACGTCTGTGCAAAGGAAATAAAGTTCGGTTTGCTCTTATCGCCTAGGCAGGGTTGAGTTGTCGTTTACTTCTACATTGATGTCAAATTTTCACAGTAAACATTTTATAGCTCACAACAAAACTCTACCTTCTTTTTTCATTCTTGTTTATTTCATATAGCATTTACAGTACTTTAAATGGGATTTTTAAACATTATTTTTGTTGCTTTTTTTTAATTTAAATCCTTGGTATAATATTTCTAATACTTTTTAAAAATTTAAGTAGATAGAAAAATATATCTAATCATTATTGATAACAAAAAACAAAAAATTATTAACGAAACTCATTTTGTGTAGTTGTAAGCCTGCGTACAGTGTGTCAGAAAATTTTATATTTTTGGAAAAAGCGCTCATTCTTTCTTTATATAAAAATTTCTTATTTTTTAATAACAAAGTGAAATCAGCATCATTAGGTAAAACTAAAGAACAATTGGTGAAAAAATTTCTTATACTTTTAAAAAATTTAAATAGGTGCAGAATTATACCTCAATATTATTGTTTGCAAAGAAAAACAAAAATTATTAATGAAACTCACTATGTGTTCTTATAAGTCTGCGCCCATGTGTCAGAAACCATATGTGTCAGAAAAAATTTTTAAATTTTTAAACAAGCACTAACTTTTCGCTTTATATAAAAACTTCTTATTTTTTTAATAAAAAAGTAAAATCAGCATCATTAGGTAAAACTAGAGAATAATTAGTGAAATATTTCTGATACTTTTCAAAAGTTTAAATAAGTGGAGAATTATACCGATTTTTTATTGTTTGCAAAAAAGAAAATTATTAATGAAACTCACTTTGTGTTCTTGTAAGCCTTCGCAATGTATGTCCGAAACGTTTTTAATTTTTTTTTAAATAAACGCTCATTTTTTACTTTATATAGAATTTCTTATTTTTAATAACAAAATAAAATCAGCATCATTAAGTAAGACTAGAGAACAATCGATGAAATAATTTCTGATACTTTTAAAAAATTTAAATGGGTGAAGAATCATACCTAATTATTATTGTTTGCAAAAAAAAATTATTAATGAAACTCACTTTGTGTTCTTGTAAGTCTGCGCACAATGTGTCAGAAAAATTTAAAATTTTTTTAAACAAGCGCTCATTTTTCTATTTATATAAAAAATATCTTATGTTTTAATAAAAAAGTTAAATCAGCATCATTAGGTAAAACTAGAGAACAATTGGTGAAATATTTCTGATATTTTTCAAAATTTATATAAGTTGAGAATTATACCTAAATATTATTGTTTGCAAAAGAGAGAAAATTATTAATGAAACTAACTTTGTGTTCTTGTAAGTCTGCTCCCAATGTGTCATAAAAGTTTTAAAGTTTTTAAACAAATGCTCATTTTGCACTTCATATAAAAATTTCTTATTTTTTAGTAACAAAGTGAAATCAGCATCATTAGGTAAAACTAAAGAACAATGGATGAAATAATTTCTGATACTTTTAAAACATTTAAATCGTTTTAATTTTTATACCTAATTATACCTAATTACTATTGTTTGCAAAAAAAATAAAAAATTATTAATGACTCGCTTTGTGTTCTTGTAAGTCTGAGCACAATATGTCAGAATTTTTTTTTAATTTTTTAAACAAGCTCTCACTTTTCACTTTATATAAAAACTTTTCATTTTTTAGTAACAAAGTAAAATCAGCATCATTAGGTAAAACTAGAGAACAATTCATGAATATTCCAGGTATTTAAGATAATAATTAAAAAGATATGATAAGGCGAAAATTAGGAAAAAATCTTTCATTTGAAATTGTTTAAAAGTGATGTGCCTAATTAAAATTTTTTCACATATTTCTTTTTCTCTATCTTTTGTTGGTCTGTCACAATATCCTTAGTACTAAAGGTAAAATTATTATAAACTTTTGTGGGAAAGCTCATATTTATATAACTTAAATGCTTTTAAAATATGACTCTGTTATTCTGTTATTTGAAGTAACTACATCATATATTTTAATTGACAAAACCAATAATTTTAATACTAATATGTTAAACTTTCATGTCTATCAGTTTTTTTATTTATTTTTTTTTTATTTTTTTTTTATTATTAGCTGTAGCCATAAACTCAGTGAAATATTGAGTTCTTAACTCATTAATAAGATATAATATGCTAAATTTAAAAGCAACATTATATTTAATTGTATAATTACCTATAATTGGAACTATACGTTTTATTTTTAATTTAACTTTATTTGAAAATCCAAATATATATATATATATATATATATATATATATATAAACATATATTCCTTATTTTAAAGTGCCACAGAAAGTCTCACGTAAATATAATGCATCGAGAACAAAGTTGTAATAAATACTCAAATGTCAAAACGTAATAAAAAATCCTAATATATAAAGTTCTATCAAACAATATACCTAATTATAGCTTGATAAACTGTCAAAATTAAAGCACATATTTATCAATTTATATGAAAAGTTTATCATTATTCTTGAAAATTATTTCGCACTCTGTTAGAATTGCATAAAAGTATATACCCACTTTAGTCCCTACTTTATTTTCAATACTAAATTTGTCGAACCTTTATTGATCATTCATATAATTATACCAGTAAGTATGCTACTATTTGCATACATAGATATACATGTCTGCATATGTTTTTGTGTAGAGGTGCGTACAGTATGTTTTTATATGTAATAAGTCAAAAATGTTCTCACTGATTTATAAACATGATAATAAGATTGAATTTTCTACCCGAGAGGTTGAAAATAACCTCGTAAATCAATTTGATGTATTTTATGCATGTATTCACGTTCTGAAAATGCCTATATATGCTGCACCACTATCAGCACGATCTCACGCCAAGCTTAAATAAAAAGAGCACAGCCCAAGCACCCGCACATAGCACGGAACACGAGAGCATAAACTATTGAGATATTATCCTGCAGGCTGGGATAGGCGACCCTCCCAACAGACCCCCGGCTCGGCATCCGGTTCTGCCTCTGTTGGTTCGCAGGGACCATCTTCCCAGGGATCTGGATCTGGAGCTGGAGCTGGTACGGGTGGACGCCGAGTGGGTCCCTCCAGAGGTACTGGCGGTGACAGGGGTTCTGGAGGAAACGGAGCCGGTACAGGGACCCATGGTACCAACGGACCTGTCACTGGTACCGGCAGCACCTCCAGCAGCGTAGGTGGTGGAACTAGCAGTTCATCGAGTGGCAGCACCAGTGGTAGCGTAGGTGGTGGTGCTGCCGGTGGTGGTAGAGGAGCTACTGGAGCTACTGGTAGCGGCGGAAGAGGAACTGGTGGAGCTGGAGCTGGTGGCAGAGGAACTGCAGGATCTGGTGCCGGTGGCAGAGGAACTGCAGGATCTGGTGCCGGTGGCAGAGGAGGTACTGCAGGATCTGGTGCAGGGGGCAGAGGAACTGGTGCGAGTGGATCAAGTGGTGCTACAACTGGAACACGCGGAGGCTTAGGTTCCTCTAGTGGTACCCATGCTGGCATCACTGGTATAGTTGACAAAGATATATCTGCTACTGGTAGGTCTAGAAAGAGGAAGCATTAATACACTTTACTGTTGGTAAAATTGAATAAAAGTTCTAAATGTGATGACGAATATGTTAAGAATTTTGGCATTCTTAGAATATATTCCTAAAGTAATTATAATAACTGTTTAAAATTATGATGCAATATTAATTATAAAATTACAGATCACCCACCAAGAATAACATTTATTGAAGGCTAGCTAATAACTTATTTGCATCAACATCTACTTCCTATAAGCAATTCTATATATTAATAAAATTGTCACCAATGATTATTCAACATAATTATTTCAACAGTAAATTTTTATCTCTAATATTTTAGAGAAAACATTTTTTTAATTTCTTATGGAAGTTGTCTTCAGAACATACATTTTGTATAATAAACCTTCAAATGGAATGTATTCAGTTTTTTTTCTGAGATTTCCAGAGTCTCATCATAAAACAAAATTTTACTACTGAATAATTCTGCAAATTATTTTCAATATTATTTTCTTCATAAATAATATCATGCTGGTCAACCTAACGCCCCCACTCTGTTTCAACGTTCATCTAAATTAAGAAACTGTTGAGATTTCCTAGAAGATTATATTTGACTTAGAATCTTGTCATTTAATAGATATTTTTATCGTTCTAATAAAGTAAAAACATTGCCTTCAGTGGAAAAGTTGTGAATTTGAAAACTTTTAATTTGCCAATTTTCTAGTTTCTCCAATAAATACTAAAAAAGTTTCTCGTTACATTTATCTTCATGTACAACTTTTAACCCATAAAAGATAAATTTAAATCAGTTTATTTTTTATCAATTTAATTGAGATCATGGCTGATTGTAGTTAGTTTCTTACGTAACCTTAGTGTTTGGCACATTTTGTACCTCGAGGAATAAAACGTATTAAATTTCAACCACCAACCAACTTAAAATATCTCCTATGCTAACCCAAATATATCTATTAATTACGAGTTGTTTATTATTTCAAATATCCCCAAGAGATAGTTTTATTTTAAATGTTGCATAGCCTCGATATTTTATTTAAAATTCTACATAATATTACGTCATTAAAATGTTCAATGATAAATGTAGGTATTATTAATAAATTATATTTCTCAAAATAAAAGAAATCGTCGTCTGAAAAGAACCCTACAAAACTAATCTTCAAGTTTCGGTTTCAGGAAAAAATTTCTTTTATACTCTATAATTTAGACCACAAAAAATTCGCCATCAATGCAAAAGAGAAGACTGAATGAAAAGCATGAAATTTTTCTCATAAAGTTTATCTCTAAAAAAGTCCGTAATGTGTTTTAATTTGATTTTGTTTTTCCCTTCTAGGACAAGAAAGACAATATGAAAGACCCATCTCACCAGGTAAGACACGTCTTCAACTATCTATTATAAAACGGATGAAAGACAGTGTAGTCGTTATAATGCCTTAATAATTGCTGACATCTCTTTTAATTACACGTGTTACTCAACACATACCGTGCTGACAACTTGATTGCCCGCCTCGACAATTTCTAATTACTGGACTTAAAAAACAGATTGATAATGTGTTCTTTTATTTGTCTGTATGTAAAAATATTATCTTGTAACAGTCACTGAATCTTTCAAAGTATAAACTATCACATATATCCTTTACAATTTTTAAATTAATTTGTTTTTAATAAAACTAGGTCTTTCTATGAGCAAATGGTCACCTCCTTAGAATTCAATGCATGTATTCCTTTTTAGACTAATAATGAGAAAATAATTTTGCCTGTTACTATACAAGTATCACGGATCAGAAAAGGAAATTTGTGCAATTAACGCCTATACCTTAAAAGCTATGTCTTAAAAAATAACTTGGAGCTAACTACTTATTGATTATCGAATGCTTGTTAATCGCTATCCATCATCATCCATCTACAAAAGTCAGACTCTTTAATGATGCAAGACCTTGTAAAAGTAGAAAAGTCTACCTTGTGACAGGGCTATGGCAGCAATACATTAGCGGTGTTTAATGTATGCAAATATATATATACATTATAAATATGATATATACGGGGCGGGATCTGAAGTTTTAGCCGCCTACGCGCAAAACGTTGGGTCATACCCTATCATATATAGTGCATTCATAGACCCTACTATTATATTTATATAAAAATTCTATATAATCCACTACGTATAATAAAATAAAATATATACATCACGTGCACAATTTTCTATTATTAAAGTAAATATGCTATGAGAACTGAAAAAAAAATTTAATTTCCAAAACTCCTCTCTTCTTTCACTCTTATTTTCCAGTTCATTAATAAACTCTGATAATTCTAAACTCTCACACAGTTCAACTTCTCTTTCATAATTCTCCTAGACTGTCAAACCTAATTAATGTTATAAAATATGTTTTTATAAATAAAGTTTTGAAAAACTTCTTTCACTTTCCTAAATGCGGTTCTAAATTGAACATTAATTTGAAGGGAAAGAACTAAATCCAAAGTATGTTTTTTTTAAACTTCATACTTATAATATTTCAATACTTTTTTACCCTATCAACCTCCCTAATTATTTGGTCACTTGCGAGCATGCACGCACTGCATACCTATTTATTAACACTAGATTGCCCAAGTCAGTCATTTTGACTGTTTTTTAATTTCAATTAGAAAAACAATTATGAAATATAATGACACAATTTCTTAGAATTTGGTGACTTTTTCTATAACATATAAATGGGTTTATGAATAATTGTAGTTACTTCCGCCCTCTTTATTATATAATATTAAAAATTAATTTTAAACAAATTTCTTTACATATTTGTTATTTTTTCACAATGCAGTCATTTTGACTGTTTTTCGGGCAATATAGGTATACAAGACATCTCGGGCAATCTAGTGTTAATTATTAAGTAATTAAAATAATTTTTAAACATCTAAAATAAAACTACAAAATATAAATAATAAATATGTCGAGCCATTTTGTTTCTAATCTTTGTATTGAAAAGAAAGGTTTCAAACCATTAGGCCAATATAAATAAAAATAATAGTGAAAAGTAATGGAACAACTTTTATTACTCAATTACGTAATGCCAATTTTTCTAATTCATGTTTATCTGAACAATGGCTGAATAATAGGGTATTGCTCTTCGGAACTAGAATTCGCGAGTTCGAATCGCCCTGTAAGGTTGTTCATAGCCGTTCAGAATCAGCTTTAAGCAGTAGGTCCCGATCTCATTAGGCATTGAGTGTTAAAGAACAGACAGTAATACTCCAAACAAAACAAAACCTAATGCAGATAAACCTTAAAATGGTATATTCTATAATGGCTATATGTATGTGTGTTTATAACAGCTTAAAGCATGTTCTTTTTTTTTGTTGTAATAAATATTTCTTTTTTAACAGAAGCTACATTTCGTTGTCCACACCCACGGGGTCTCTACCCAAATGCTTTGGACTGCAGCCGATTTTGGCTTTGTAGGGAATATAAGCCATCTCTCCTCAAGTGTCCTACTGGACAACTGTTCGATTTAGCCTCTCTTAGCTGTGTCAACCCAGAAAAAGCACAATGGTAAGGACATTATTCTATTTGTACTCACCCACTTATCTGAATATAAAATGAAGAGCTTTTCCTGTGTAAAACAAAACAATTCCTTATTGCATTTGGAATTTTTCGGGGAACACTTTTTTTTCACTGAAGCCAAAAATTTTAAATTGAAAATACGTGTTGAATTTCCTTTAAACACTTCAAACGAAAACCTCTCTGTGGTGTCCCTTTCATTAGAGTTCTCTCTATTATAGAATAGTATTATTGTATGAGAATTCTCTGTTATTAAGGAAAAAGAAATAACAATAACTATGGAAAATAATACCGTTCCTTATTACATTCGGAATTTTTCGGGGAACACTTTTTTTAAACTGAAGTCAGAAATTTTAAAATTGAAAATACCTGTTGAATTCCCTCTAAACACTTCAAACGAGAACCTCTCTGTGGTGTCCCTTTCATTAGAGTTCTCTCTATTATAGAATAGTATTATTATATGAGAATTCTCTGTTATTAAGGAAAAAGAAATAACAATAACTATGGAAGATAATACCGTTCTTATTGCATTCGGAATTTTTCGGGGAACACTTTTTTTTCACTGAAGCCAAAAATTATAAATTGAAAATACGTGTTGAATTTCCTTTAAACACTTCAAACGAAAACCTCTATGTGGTGTCACTTTCATTAGAGTTATCTCTATTATAGAATAATATTACTATATGAGAATTCTCTGTTATTAAGGAAAAGAAATAACAATAACTATGAAAAATAATACCGTCCCTTATTGCATTCGGAATTTTTCGGGAAACACTTTTTTTAAACTGAAGCCAGAAATTTTAAAATTGAAAATACCTGTTGAATTCTATCTAAACACTTCAAACGAGAACTTCTCTGTGGTGTCCCTTTCATTAGAGTTCTCTCTATTATAGAATAGTATTATTATATCAGAATTCTCTGTTACTAAGAAAATTGAAATAACAATAAATCTTATAGTCGACCGGCTGCATTCGACTTCGTCTGCAAAACAACAACTCGTGCTGGTTATTTTATACCCATACCTATTTCTGTATTCAAATATAATCAGAAACTCTCTAATAATAAATATGAAATAATAAAGAAAACGATTTTTGCTTGGGACATAGTAACCTTTCGAGATAATTGCCTTTTTCTATTTTTCCTGAAATAAATCTCCATAAAATTATTTAATAACTAGCATATAGCCCGTCATATGACGGGATCAGTAAAATTTTCAATTTTCCAAAATTGTAAAGTATCCTATAAAACAAATAAAAATATGGTTTGTTTTTTTGGCTGAGAATTATCTGGTACACGCTCAATAATTTGTGTATCTTCATACCCTCTGAAATCTCCCTATATTGTGAATGCAGTTTAGAATCACGTTGATTTTATTTAGAAAGATAATTCAAAGTTTTCTTATCTACTTCGAAATTATAGTTAAGTTATTCCCAATTTCTCTTGCCACAGTAATTAATAAAAGTAAAGGGATGAAACTATCATTTCCACTACACTCTGGATGTAGATAGAATTTGTTGTTAATATTTCATTGCAACAAAAATAATGGATGATTAAATACAAAACTATTACATATATATCTAATCTATTATTCAAGCCAAATATAAAATAAAATTATTTACGTAATATCTAAATTCAGTGATAAAACGTATGAAAATAATACAGACGATATTTAAGTAATTCAAATTAAGAAATGATTAAATGAGATTTTTAAAGGAAGGACGTCATAATACTAGAGAAAAATGTTTTTACCTTATTTATTATGTGACAAATTGATAAATTTAATCGTCTGCTTTTAACCGGGGAAAATAGGGCTTGAATAAATGGCATTAAATGCTAGATAAGAGGGGAGGGGTGGATTTTGAACGTTGCTAAACCTATATCATCAAGAATCCAATAGGGATGTCTCTATCCATTCAAGGCACAACCGCTTCATAAATTCGAGGACAGACGGAAAGATAACTTAGACTATTGTTATATAAGAGATGTTTTAACATAAAAATTTTATTTAGTTTTGTCATTTCAAGTTGTATATTTTTATAATAACAAATAAATAAATACATTAAGTAGAAAAAAGTATTAAATAACTTACCGGCGCGATAACTTATCTTAGAAACAAAATACTTATATTAGAAACTAAATATTTTTTTCAAAATTTTGCATATATCAGTTTTACTATGTTATCTTAAAGCTTTAAAAGTATCTCAAAAACTTTACAATTTAAAAAACTAAAAACTGCTAAGAAATATAAAATTTTAAAGTTTATATTTTTGATGCTATATAATAAAATATATAGTTCATGGTAATATAATTGAGGTTCACAACATAAAAATGATTATTACCTTCTTTTTGATAGATAAAATTAGTTTCTAAGATACAGATTTCAAAAGCTATTTTATGGGTAAATGAATTTCTATTTTTTTACCTAGTGCATATATTTTTTTCGATTACAGCTTCATGTAACAAAACTCAAGAATTTTTTTAATGTTAGGCTCTTATTAATGGTCAAAAGTTATTAAAACCTTTTGATATACGTATACGTGATAAAAAGTACTTTTTGATATATGCATGTTAGAAACTGAATTTTTATATTCAATTAAAGTAAAAATATCTATTTCTTTCTAGAAACCAAATCTTTACAGATTTTTTTGAGTAAAAAAAAATTAGTCTTGAAAAATCGAAAATATAAAAAAATTACTTTTTGCCCTATTATAAAACAAAATATATTAGTCATATTACTATAATTGGGATTCATAGAAAAAAACTAATTTAATTCTATTTTATATAAAAAAATAAATTCTAATTTATAAATTTCAAAAATTAATTTATGGGTATTGCATGGGTTGTGTAATTTGGTGTGCCTATTTTATGGATTTTTACTTTATTATTTTACATAGAAAATTTAAATACATTCTACAAAGTTAGATCCTTATTAATGGTGCAGGAAAAACTTTATTCTAAACTAAGTAACACTATTTATATTAAATCAAAAATAGGCTGCTATAATAAAGACTTTTAAGCTGGAAAGTTATTGAATTCCCTTTAAACACTTCAAACAAAAACTTCTCAGTAGTGTCACTTTCATTACGAGTTCTCTCTATTTAAACATCATGAGCATTATTATATGAGAGTTCTCTATTACTAAAGAAAATGAAATAAGAAAATCAAAAGTTTTAAATACCAAACCGACACTAAATCAAAACGACTGTGTGTGTGTAACCAGTTCGAATTCTGACGAGTTAATATTATAGGTAATTCGACACAAATGCTTTCGTTAATCTCAAACCATGACTCCTATTATTAATATTTGTCACGAAGAAGTTATATTTTAATCTCAATGGGAGTTTAGATGAAGCACGGCGGCTCACTTGATGTTTAAAAGATGAGGCAAGTCTTAGCGGAATCGTCCATTTGTGGACGTAAAGAATACAACTGCATAAAACTAATGATAGTGCATCCGAATGAAATGTGCGGGACAAAAGAAACGCAGGCAGGTGATCAGTTTTCTGCGGCACCTCAATAATATCTTCACACTCTGACGAAAGTTGCTGTTTTGCATAATGACATTCACTGAAAAGACTGAACCAGTTGTGCGATAGCAGACGTCATTTTCACATACCTGCAATTTCCTTCGTTGGAAGGCTAAGCACGAAAATGACTGATGCCTAGAAAAATGTAGTTTAATAATAATATCTAACAGAACAGTAATTAAAATATTGCGACATTGTGTTCGGGTACATTTCGCAGTGGAATTGCGCCGGGAGCGGGCGTTTTGCGCGTCAATTTAGTTATTCAATTAAATCTCAATAGATCTCAATAAAATTATTTACTTTTTTAACTAACTTTTCGTATTTCATATTGAAATATATAAACAAATATATAAATAGAAATATATAAATAACAACCAAAAGATTTTTTTAAACAAAATATATTTTTTGTGGATAAATTTATAATAGTATCGTAAATTTGAAAAATCAAATAGAAATAGTAGTATATAGTTTTAATTTTTTCCCGTTCTGTAGTTCCCCATCGACTGATATAAAAACTAGTTTTACATTATAAATTTTGTAAATTCCGCTGAGGGTTTATCTACCTCTCTTAACACATTGTGTGCGGGTACATTTCGCAGCGGAATTGTACCGGGAGCGGGCATTTTGGGTGTAAATTTAGTTATTCAGTTAAATCTCAAAAGATCGAAAATTATTTAATTTTTTAACCAACTTTTCGTATTTTATATTGAAATATATAAACAAATATATAAATAGAAATATGTAAATAACAACTATGAGAATTTTCTAAACAAAAAATATATTTTTATTGGATAAATTTATAAAAATATCTTAAATATGAAAAATCAACTAGAAATAGTAGTATGTAGTTTTAATTTTTTTTCTGTTCTGTGGTTCCGCATCGACTGATGTAAAAACTAGTTTTTATTTGTCTAAAATTTTCCAGAATCTATGTAGTAGACAAGAACATTCGGCTTCGTTTTCCTGTATATACCGTTATTTTTGTGCCCACTAGCAAAACATGTTGTTACACTAACCTACACTAGTACGTTTCTCTCGCTCATGTGTCAATCGTCAGAAAACGTACTAGTACAAAACATGCGCTCAAGTATAATCAACAGAAAACGTACTAATACGTGTCCCGAATACAATGTGTTAATCTTGCTGGATAGTTAGATAAATTCAACAAAATTATTTACTGCACACACAGATGATTAAATAGTTTAATTTTACTGAGTTTAATTTCCCTTTTAAATTTATGTGTGATACTATTACAAATCCTTGAAATAAGGGATTTTTCTCAATTGTATAACAATCAAGGTTCTCAATCTTTTGATAAAAAGTAATAATTTCCCTTTTGAGTTCACGTACAGATTATTAAAAATCCTTGAAATAAGTCAGGGTTTTTTTTCAATTGTTTAACAATCAAGGCTCTTAGTCTTCAGATAAAAAGTAATAGTTTCCATTCAAATGCAAAAAAAAAATTGCACTAATAGTTTTCATTCAAATACAAAAAAAAAATTGCACTAACAGATCTTATTTCATTGGAATTCGTTAAATTAAAATCCTTGTAATACCCTAATGCTAGATTGAATATCAACCGAAAAAAACTATTGATTCAAACTAATGCTGCCTACAGGAAACTAGAGGGCACAGACTTCAAATCAGCAGAAGTCTGGTCCATACATAGAGCATCTATGGATGAATTCTCTGTTAAACACTGTCCATAAAATAGTATGGTCCCGAACGTTTTAGCAATTTGCATTATACGTTGTTTCCATTTGATAAATCTGTTATAAAATAAAATTCTTTTATCTATTTAGCATAACAATGTTAAATTCTAAAAGTCATCAACATTAGTCGTTATACAGAAATTAGAAAATAATTATACGGATACCTAAGAAGATTTCTTATACTTTTATCCCATTTTACTAACATCGAAGTAAAATTTAAGGAAAACTCCTTGTTAATTTTTTGTTAAATTTTGTTAAGGTAAAAATTTCAGGGTTTTCTTTTTAAATATAAATTAAAGAATTAAATAATGCTATACTGGTAAAAATACAAATTCAAATGTTAA
The DNA here is from genome assembly GCA_032207245.1 of Pardosa pseudoannulata. Lineage (NCBI taxonomy): Eukaryota > Metazoa > Arthropoda > Arachnida > Araneae > Lycosidae > Pardosa > Pardosa pseudoannulata. The sequence continues at coordinate 36,896,128 of CM063498.1, forward strand.
CACATTGTGTGAGGGTACATTTCGCAGCGGAATTGTACTGAGAGCGGGCATTTTGAGCTTAAATATAGTTATTCAGTTAAATCTCAATAGATCGAAAATTATTTAATTTTTAACCAACTTTTCGTATTTTATATTGAAATATAAAAACAAATATATAAATAGAAATATATAAATAACAACCATAAGATTTTTGTAAACAAAAAATATATTTTTTAACGGATAAATTTATAATAGTATCGTAAATATGAAAAATCAAATAGAAATAGTAGTATATAGTTTCCATTCAAATGCAAAAAAAAATTGCACTGACATATTATTTTATTGGAATTCGTTACTTTAAAATCTGTGTAATACCCTTATGCCAGATTGAATATCAACCGAAAAAAACTATTGATTCAAACTAATGCTGCCTACAGCAAACTAGAGGCCACAAACTTCAAATCAGCAGAAGTCTGGTCCATAGATAGAGCATCTATGGATGAATTCTCTGTTAAACACTGTCCATAAAATAGTATGGTCCCGAACGTTTTAGCAATTTGCATTATACGTTGTTTCCATTTGATAAATCCGTTATAAAATAAAATTCTTTTATCTATTTTTTTAAGTTAGCATAACAATGTTAAATTCTAAAAGTCATCAACATTAGTCGTTATACAGAAATTAGAAAATAATTATACGGATACCTAAGAAGATTTCTTATACTTTTACCCCATTTTACTAACATCGAAGTAAAATTTAAGGAAAACTCCTTGTTAATTTTTTGTTAAATTTTGTTAAGGTAAAAATTTCAGGGTTTTCTTTTTAAATATAAATTAAAGAATTAAATAATGCTATACTGGTAAAAATACAAATTCAAATGTTAAGATTTCACAAAACATAGTATAAAATAGGCAAAACGATGCACGGAAACATGATATCTAGTTTAGTTTTTTTGGTTCTATAGTCTCTACTTTTTCTATTGGATGTAATAAGATGACACAACGCCCTGTATAAGTATTTCATATTAGGCCGAATGAAAGTAAGTAAATGATTTCATAAAATGGTTACAGAACAATGCAGAACTCCGGTAATATCGCTAAAATTTTGCCCTGTAATTTGACTTTCCCAGTTTATGAAAAAAAAAGTGCTCACTGATAGGAAATATTGTGAGCGGTATATTTTTAAGATTATCTTCAATTATTTATTATTTTTTATTATATTTAGTTCTTATAAGATAAAAATTAGTTATTATAAATATATTTAGTTATTTTAAGATTATGTTAGTTACAGTTATGTTTAATTTTCTAATTATCTTAAATTTGTTTTTAAAAAATAAATCATGGGAGTAATAATTTAATTGACACTCAATTCTTTTCCTTTTTCAGTTCCTCAATCTCCCCTAGGACGTGACAACATCTTCACCATTCGCACTCATTGGCCAGTTCCCGATAAGCCCCATCGTCAAGCTGTCGTCACCGGTTGCTATTCACGTTGTATGTGAATGGTATTCAACTTAGTCCGACGAGATGGCACAGCAAGGAATAACTATATTTTTTTCTCCTTTGGACAGCACTCTCACACTTGTGTATTATTTTCCTCTGAATTAAATGCTTGTTGTAAATAGCGAAAGAACCAAAAAGCAAGTGCGGCGTGTATTTCCGTTTTGCGAAGCGAATGCATAACAGCAGTCATGTTAAAGAAAAACTTATGTACAAGTTTTTGTTAATATATGGAGGATTTATTGTATGTATAGCTATTATTTATTTTGAGTATAATAACTATATTGCAATCAATAATCATTTATTATTTAATTAAACTTAGACTATTGATCTCAATGTACTTAAACAGAAGCTTGATGAAGAGAAAGTGGTATTTTACATATACATATTTTCCTAGAGAATAGTTTTGGTTTGGATATTAAAACTCTCAGAGACTTTTTTAAAAGGATATCATGGAAATTTTATACTATATAAACTATCATCTCTTTTATCTGCAACATTTTATTTGATCATTAAGAAAAAAATTAAAATCTTCAGTAACTTAATTTAGTTATATTAATCTAAAATGTCAATTTTTTATCATAGCTAACTCATGAAACTATAAATATTAGAAGAATCAACATACTTAAATCTAGAAATGATTAAACATTGATAGATAATAAAAACCAATAATGCAATAGTAAGTACCACGTTTAATGTGAAGATTTTTTGCTTATTTTTTAGTGAAGGCGTTGCCTTATTCAGTAACTGGTAATTTAGCTTTTTAAAGAGATATCTATTACAATAAATTCATTAAATATCATTTACGTAATTGGTGATATAACAGATAATCGAGTGATTAGTTAAACATCATTTTGGTACTTTCAGTTAGGATAATTTGTTTGATCACAGGGCGAAATACCAACAAGCATAGTTTAAATATCGTATGGTTAAACGTATTTTATTTGAGATTTTTAAGAAAGATGCGTTAAAAAAAGCACTGTAGCCAGCAATAAAAGTAATTCAATTTGTTTTTGTTGCCAAAAATGAAACAAAAATAATACGTTCAGAGTAAATAATAGCAGTTACCATGTGAAAAAGATAATAAAAAGACGAATACAAGAAAACTAACTGTACAAAAATATATCTTACCGAGAATTTTGAAAGTATTGTGAGATAATAAAGATTATGATTAATCTTTTTAAAAGATTATAGCTTTAATGAAATAAATTTAATTTTATACTTTGTAAATACGTGTTAAACATAATAGGTACTTTAGCCATATTTCCAGTAAAGATTTTAATAGTTTTAAGATAAGGACTATTCTTTCCAGTATTTTTTGGGACAGAAACGTTAATATTTCCGTCCCAATATATGATCATTGGTTTTTAATTCTATTTTCCAATAATACAAATTTTAGTTAACATTTGTTTTGTTTTGAAGATTTTTAACATTCTTTATATTATATTATTGAAATTTTATTTTAAAAGATTGATCGTTAGTTATGAAATCTATAAACTGCATCTGGCATGCTGAAATTTTAAGGAATTAGATTCTTTAACGTAATGAAAAAAGTAAAATTGCTACCATATCTAAATATCATAAACTTATCACTAACAAGCTAATACTGATGATAAAATAACATCTGAACAAAGGTGAAAGATCAAAATGTATTTATATACCTTTATGTTCTTAATATTGAAACTCTGAGGGGTATTTAAACAAAATATTATTTAATTTACCATTGTTTTTTCTACCAGAATACCAGATTGTTGTGCGGTTTGCAAAAAGTTTTATGTTTTTCGCTTAGCGTTTCTTAAAAGAGGACTTTCATTTCACTGCATTGTATCTTATTCCCGCGCGAGATTTTATACTACCTCTTACACATATATACGTATTTGTCATTGTGTTTTTATGGACAATGTATTTCAGTATTTGATCGACAGTTTTCTGTTACATGTTAAATGTGGATGTATGTTTTGTAAAAAGGTTTAGAATGTATTAAAATTAGATATCATTGTATCATATTGTTGTAATTTGCATAGTAAAAAGTTAATAACATTCTCAGTGTGTTTTTTTATTTATAAAAATCTGTAAGTACCCATGGCTTCCAAGTAAAAGTTTATAACAAATAAACTTATCCCAGTATTAAAAATAGGATATTTATTAGGAGGAGGTGTATGTCTCCGAGCCTATCCTCTAAATCTAAGATAGTGTACTGCATGGTACCCACATTTATATTATCATGAAAAAAATATTTACGTGATTAGGTTTTTAAAAATCTATCTGTGTATAAAATTTGTTGAAGGTGAGTCATTTCTTTTTGTGTAAAAACCTGAGGATAAACATGCACACAATATCGTTTATTTATTAAAACAGACCAAATTTATACCCCCTTTTTCTAGATACTCTGTACCTAGAAAAGTGGGTTAAATTAAAAAGTGTAAAAGTATACAAGTACCTATGTATACACTCCCTAATCTTTTTCCATAGTGAGAGTTTGCATTTTGTACCATATTTTTTCATTTACTTATTCCTAAAAGGAAAGTTGTATTTGTATTTAGGAATCATTACCCCAAAGTAAGAATATCCGTCCTTGTAAAAATCGAAAGCCAACATTTTTTGAAAAATTGATTAATTACATTCCACAAATAAATAACTTAATTTAATTATCTTAATTAACTTAATTATCTTTAATTTAATAACTTTTGACTATTTAATTCCACATTAATCATAAATAAATCATATATCCATTAATATGTGCTTGTATATACTAGGATGGCTCTTAATTATTGCAAAAAAACTTTATAAAAAATTATCAGTTATCTTTTTTTTATTTCTTATAATACGTCATCAGAATTATCATTTGCACATTCTCATCAACATTTAGAGTAAGTTTCACTTCTCAAAGTATCTGTATTGTGAGTAGAGATCGAGTAATGTCATTGGTGGAGACTCAAAGCGTTTTCTTTTTTTCGTTATATTGACATAGAGACATTTCTTTATACAGATATTTCATATATAAACCAAAATATTTTGGGATTACAATACTTCTTTTTACCTTCTACAAGGAAGAAAAGAAGTGGGGGTGGTGAGAATTCTGATATTAAATTTTAATAAAAGCCGCTCTATATAGTTGAAATATTAGTTTAATGATAGTAACTTTATCTTTTTCATTGTATCTCTCCTCTCTCCCTGATAAAATACAATTTCAAATGTTTACACCCTATATTACTCTGAACTCTGAACTCCTCTACTGGAATGATTCGCCCTCTTAGCAGAATATTTTCCTCTCGGGCTTTCTCTTGTGTCAAACACGCTCCTTCCGTTAAACTTCCTCGTCTTATCACCATCTAGCATTTATTTTTCTGTATTACCCTCTACTTTTTTATTTCATTTTATTTTATAGCACAGCATAGGATTTCTTGTTAATCGCCGGAGTTGAAATTAAAGGCCAGTCTTTTTATGGTCCCAACGGACCATGATTTTTCTTAAAACACAAAGGAGAAGAAAGGTTTGTCTATCACGTGTTTGTATTAATAGCGTTTTGATTCACTGAAATCAAGAGGTCTTCACTTCCTCTGCCTAGTACTCTATTACAGGATTTACTGACAATGGTACGCAGGAAAAATGTTGAAATGATGTTTGCATTAGAGTACTAAAAATTTAAATTAAATAAGAGAAAAGCTAAAATAATAGTTTGCTTGACTTTGAGCAGAAGAGTAAAACTAGAAACATAAAAAGTGCACGAATCAAGTAATTTAACCTGCAAGGACGTGCTCCTGGCCTTTTTTGGGCTCGAGCGGTATAAAAACATTCCACACAAAATAACCCAATACACATAAATTTCTCAGATTTTCAGTAGCCATCTGATAGGTCTTCTAAACCCCAATACCATTTGTTTCTGCAATTTTCTCTAAAATATTTCTTACAAAGAGACACTTCCAGTGCACTTTCAGACACTTCCAGACACTTCCAGAAACCCAGTGCACGAGAATACACTTTTGCATTTTTATTTAGTGTTTGTGATCGGTAGAAAGATGCTGTGAAAAATGCATCGTTATTTAATTAAAATGATGAAATATAAAGATGTAATTTAAGTTTTTAACTTGTGTCTTCGGTTTCTGCTTTCGAAATGTTAATTTAAAAAATCTATGGACAAAAATACTTTTAAAATAATATTTTAATTAATCCGAAATATATTTTAAATTTTTTACAAGTATTTTTGGGTAATATAAATTTTCTGTTCACCATCAAAAGCAATTTTGTTGGTATTTGGCTGAGAAATATTGCACCGGGCCTCAGAGTCCCGTTGTGCGTTCTCGTGTAACTGAGGGTAATGCACGTCCTCGCGGTTTAACCCTCTAAGCGGTTTGCACGTACAGTTCCGCTAAACCTATGATGACTTCAAAACGTACAATTTTCGACCTCAAAAAACTCTCCGAAAATGGATGTAATGTACATTTTTGCTAGTGCTCTCCTCCATGGAGTTTTGAGGTAGGGGGGTCCGGTCTATTGTTTAGGAACTGCACCCTTCTTTCACTGACATTTCTTGAGGAATGCAACTCTACCCCGTGAGACACAAAGACGCTGATAGCTTTTCATGGCTTTGAAAATCTCTATTTCGAAGTATTTCGTTTGCGGTAACAGATGTATCTCTAATTGCAACCCTTAAATATCTTGGATGACTTTCGTAAAAAAATATAAATAAGTCTCTCAAAGAATATTTCTATTTGTACTTTTATAATCCATCATTTCTTATGGGATAATATTCGAAACTTGACGAGCTTTATGTGTATTAAAAATTAACAATCTATAATATCTATTTATATATCTATATATAAAACCGGAAGTAAAGGGACAATAACGAAGGTGGGTTTTTCCATATTCCATTCTAGTCGACAAAGGGTGAAGTAAAAATCATAGAACTCTTTGGCCATTGACATTAGCGTATTTTGGAGAATTTTTTTCTAGATGTGTTCCACTCGGAGGGTTAAACACGCTAAAAAAAGTTAGACGAGGAATAACATGGTACACAATATCGTGATAAAAAAAATTAAAGAAAATTAAATATTTTAAAAGAGATTTTATTCCCAAAAAATATTTTAATTTCTTTAATTCTTTATTATGATATTCCCGATATCACGATATTTCTAAAAATTGGATTCTAAAATCATCCAGTTTTCAAGAAATTAAAAAAACTTTCTTTGGTTTTTTTATATGTAAGATTTTTGTAGGTTAGAAATAAAATTAAGTAAGTATAGTAGAAATATGTAAACATCCTTATTAATATTTTCTATTCCGCTATAAATCTAGAATGCTGCATATCCCTTCGCGAGAAAAAACCCTATTATGTTCGTCAACTCGCAGCTGATGTATTTTGGAAGTCAGACACTCATTTATACGCGGGTACTAAAACAAAATGTTTCAATTGACTGAGACAAACAAACTCACATTCTGCTTATAAAACCTTGACCTTAATCACAGTGTTGTGACCTTTGTTTAGAAATTTGATCACGTGTCCTCAACGCTTCCTTCTTAAACGCTCCACGTACTTTTGTGGCAATATTATTTGATCTCTATTTATTGTAGAATTCAATCCAAAGTATAAAATATGGTTGTAACATATATCCTGTACCGTAATACTATAAAAAAATAAAAATTTAACAAAAACTCTTCTTAGAACTCAATACAGTATTCTGATAAACAGTTTTCTTCATGTAGAATAGCCCAATGTAGTGCTAGAGATTTCAATATATGAAATATAATCTATTGAAAAGAGAGGAAATTTATCTTACAATCTCTACTGTTCATAAATCACTTTCGAATAATAAAATTGTTTATTTATAAATCTCTTTAATCTAATGAGAATTTTTAGACGCATTAAGATACTTGAATCTTTAATTCATATAAATTATAAAATAATAGTTCAAGCCGTATTTCTGATGCTATAATTTAAACAGATTTCCATTTCTTTGAATATAAAAAATATTAGTATGCATTAAAATTATCTTTTAATTGGATGAATACAATAAGAAAACATACTTTTCGAGTTAAAATGGATTTATCATAAAATAATGTGATATTAATGTGATCACCTTTGAATAATCTTAGAATAATAGTATTAACATTTCAAAAGAAAATCATTTGGTTTCGTCATTCAAAATTTATATGTTGAGTACTTTTATAAATTTCGCTATAAAGCGAGCAAAACTTAATTCATAACAAATATATATATATATATATATATATATATATATATATATATATATATATATATATATATATATATATATATATATATATATATATATAAATCAGATATTTCGCTTGAAAATACACAATTCCTTTTGAACCTATAGAAAAAGCTCTATTTGAAAAGAAATTACCTAAATTAAGATGGTATCTTTACTTATCTCAGTGTCAATTATATATAGAATTTGCGGAGTGGGAAAGACCCATAAAAACCACTTTAAAAAATTATACAATTCGAAAATTCCATCTTACTTTAAAAGTCCACAACATATCGTCATCAATAAGGAAGAAATTTTCTTTTGAATCTTAAAAGTCTTGAAAAAAGAAGGAATATTTTATACTGAACATAATATCTTCAAAGTAATGAACTTTGGAAATCCGTATTTCACACAGTTTTCGAGATGGAAGTTTGTTAGTGCTGCCATCTATTGACTGAAAATGACAGAAGTTTGCGTAATGACATTTCTCAAATCTGAAGTAATATAATTGAAGCAACATCATTTAAACGTAATTTTTGGTAGGATTTGTTTTTGTAGTATTCTAAAACAAAATTAGAGAAAGTCTTTCTAAACATTCATAAGGGCTTTAAAGAGTAACAATTCTCTTGTTTTACTTAGAGTTTTAGGATTACAAAATTAAAAAAATTTCCATTATTAAATTTCTTTATGTATTAAACTACAAACATTTCTGTGCGTTTTGATACCCTTAGTTTTACCATATCTGAAATGAAATCATGGTTATTGTATATTAAATTACTTGCATGTCACGATACCATGTTAGTACATACTTTATACTTTAAAACTCTTTATTTGTGATTTCATGTTTTTTACTTTCTGCACACCAGTGGTTCTCAAACTTTTTATCCCACGGAAACCTTTTTTCCAACGCAATGGAACACTTACATAATTATTACTTAATGTGAGACTACAGGCCTTTCTTTATCACAGAATAGACATAAACATAAACACTAAACAGCATAAAACAATATAAAAATGTACATAATACTTACAAAAGGTGATGGGTAAGCAACAATTTTTTAGTGAACTGATAAGGGTAAAATAATACATTGATGAATGTTTCACTTCTTATTGTGCTGTACTGTCGCGTTTGGTTTGAATGATTCATTGTCAAATCGCTTTTTTGTGTTTCCTATTGTTAAGCTTCTGGTGTATTAGTTAAAGTTAATTCTATGACAGAGTTTAGGGAAAAATTAGAGAATGAATTTCCCGATTTTCTTTAAAATCTTCTGGTGCTAAAAATGTTTTCGAGAAATCATGGAAAATAGCTGCAGAACCCTAGAGTTACGAGGAAAACACTTTTAGAGACCTCAGTGTACACGATATCTTAACTATTCCTAATAAAATTATGAAATCCATATACCCATAAATGCACACTGATGACTGACAAATCAAAGTACTAAATTATTACCATTATAATTTGAAAATTTGAATTTTAGTGTTTGAAACTTGTCATATTTTTATAATTTCCATCCTTATTAACTTTTAAATAATTCATGTATGGATTTTAAATTATGTAGACTGTGACGATATAATATTGTAAAGGATATCCGTGTAACAATTTGTATTGTGCATTAGAAACATTTTCTGTAATAATTTAGCATTGTGATACAGAAAGTAATTAAAATACCGCGGAACTTCGATTTATCGTTTATCAAAAGAATGGATGCTAAAATGTATTATCCGTTCATGAATAAACAAAAATGAGTAGCTTCAAAAGATAAACATGTGAGAAAATGATAAGTAAATAAGTAATAAAAAAAATAAAATTTTAAAAAAGTCTTTTTAACTCTCTGCGATCAAATGCTAACATTGCATCTTCTGTTATATTATAAATACTAAATTACTTAATTGTTTTACTTGATTATAGAGGGCAGCACTGACGTGAAATCCGAATATAATCTGTGAAAACGAATAGTTCGTCATTTGATTTTTCCCTATCTGGAAAATAAAGAAGGAGTGAAGATAAAATCTTGATACTTAGCTTATAACTTTTCAACTTTTGTTAAAATGGTAGGTTTCTCTTTAACTTCCTATAAATAGTATGATGAAACAGGTTTAAATTATGGAGTTTCTAATGGCGCTTCAGTAATATTTTGTTGTAAAGATTTAAGTTAAGTCTTTACGGCATCACGAGTTTTCACTTTGTTTTCAATATATGCACTCTTACCTAAGTACATTCTTTCTTTGGGATAAAAAACTGAATACGAACTAAATTGTAATGTTTACGATAACTGGGAAATATAAGAGAAAAAGGGTTTTTAATCAAACTTGTTAGAACTGATTACAACTAAAAATATTTTTTTTTTTTAATTTTTTCTTAAGGCTAAGGAATACAAGCAAATTTACGAAATACTTATGAATGTACCGTTTGGATAATAGTTAAAAGAAAAATAACGGATTGATTTTCTTTTAACACTCTATAATTTTTCATGTGTATCATGATATTTCACATTGAAAATTAGTTCCTATGCTGATTATAACTTCGACCAACGAATAAATATAATTATGCAAGAAAGTTGGTCTGGAAAAGGAAAACTCCAGTACAAGTTGAATTTATCAAACAGAAACCGTTTAGCAAATAATAAAAATTTATCAATATTCAGCTTTCCAGTTTTATGACTTGGATAACTTCTAGATTAAACAACAGTTTCAAAGCTTATAAAATAGCATATATTAGGATGATTTTCTTTCAACTCATTAAATATAATTCTTCAAGATTGCAACACTTAGCCTTCCCTCATAACTGAATATAATGTGCATAGTTAAAGTGAGGTAAATAAGCATCAATAGTGAATAGATTTTTTAAAAATAGCAATAACTACCACTTTGAACTCTCAAACAAAACAATATTTTTGTTCTTGATTCTTCTTATAATCATTTTTAAAAAATTATCTGTAACAATGTAAATTTTTAATATTATTTTAAAAATCATCATTTCAATACACTTTATTTTTTGTTTAATTTTCTAAGGGCCGGTCTCACCAAAGTCGTTTAACGCTAACCGTGATTAATCTATGTTAGCCTTTAAACGACTTTGGGGAGACCGGCCATAAGTACACCTTCATTTACAGCCCCCCCCCTCCAATAGTCATTCGAGTTTCGTATGAAGCTACGTGTATTTTACTCAATAGAATCACGGGGAATACATTTTTACATTCATAATCTATAATACTATTTTAAATATAACAATTAACAAAATGATTTTTTATCTTTTATAAATTAACTAAACGGTTATATCCTACTCTTGAAAATTATGCTTTATGTGTGCTATTCGAAAAATAAAAGAGACGATTGAACTAATTCTAAATTCTACACAACTGCACCTGCACCTCCAGAGGTACCGTTTAAGAACTTGGAGGACATTGTTACAAGAACATATTTTACGTGCTCTGGGCTCCACGACCCTCCAGCTAATGGATCATTTTCTATGGCAACTGAGCTACTGCGGATCATTAAAATTGTCTACTTTTTAATAGCAATACAAGAAAGTCATGTTGTCCACATCAAATTTCTCTTCTCTTCATATATGCATTTAGTAAAGAAGCTGGGACTACTTGTAAAAATTTTTGGAAATTATTTTATATCTTTCAACGAGCCTCGGGGGGTTTTAAACTTCAAAAATTCGAACGTATTTTTATAATGAATTATTTTGAAAAATTAATTTTCAACATATAAAAAATATTACGTTGCAAAGTTCTTGTAGAATGCAAGATATAGATCAAGTTATAGAGTACAGTATACTACAGGGGTGGACAAGCTCCTTAATAGTCCGAGCCATTTTTCAAAATTTAAAATTCTTCGCGAGCTGCAATTAAATACTTATTTAAAAGGTATGCAAAAAAGGTATTAAATTTTTTTTACAGAAATTATATTTAATGAATGTCATTTAAAAGTCATTCGTCCTTTAATTTTTCAAGGAATTTTTTTAACTGTCGATGATTTTTTGCATTGGTGCGAATGTAATTTGTAACTTGTTACACTGTTTTCATAACATCAGGATATTTTAAATATTTTGTAACGTGATGAATTATGCTGTGAATCGGTATGAATTGTGGAATTTCAGATACATCTCTTAAAATGACAATAAAACCGATTTTTTTTACACAGCATTGCCGGAACTCCATCAGTTGTAATAATTTTTTAAAAATACAATAGAACAAAAATGAAAAGGGAACTCGGGTTCATTTATCGAGAGTCACAAATAATCCTTCAAAGAACCGCTTGTGGCTCGCGAGCCGCAGGTTGGCCACCGATGGTAATGTATATAGTCCGATTAACTAAACAGATTTTTTACTCATAGTTTTAATTGTTGTAATTCTCCGGAAGATTTTTTTAAATATAACTGCAAAATCTATCAGAATTCTCTATATTTGGATTAAGCTTGCTCTCTATAGGATGAATCAATATGTATATCTATTCTAATATTTTCAACATTTTTAGTTAAAATTAATGTCTTTTTCGAATGATATTTTGTTAAATAGTTTTAGATATCTCGTTTATTAGAAATAACTTAGAAGTTAATTACGATTTGAGTTACTTGACAAATAACAAATATTTTTTTTTAATTGTAAAATAAAGTTACGTTAAAGGTAACATATATTTTATGCCAAATATATTTATTTTGTGAAACTATTAATTTTGAAAATATACTGGAAACCTTCAAAAAGTTTTATTAATTTTAATATTATAATGTTAATTACTGAAAGTCAATTTCAGAATGCATTTGACGGAAAATTTAAATGCTTTAAATAATATAATAATAAATTATATAATAATAAAATAATAATAATAAATAATATAATAAATATAATTTATAATCGTAAAATTAAAATACCTGTAATGTACCAGTTTAAAATCCCTGAGTCCCCTTAGAGATGTATTAACGGTTTATTGCTTATAATTACTTTCACTTGTAGTATAAGTATTCGTTCATCATATGAATTGAAGAAACATTTAACAATGACGATGCTCCACGGACTTTAGGCATCTTGAAATAAACTTGTGGCAAATAGTACAGGACTGCAATAAAAGATCCATTCATTTTGAAAATGTTATACATTCAAAAGTATTACACGCATAAATATGAGTCATAAATGAAATTAAATTCAAACCTTTTAAATTTGATGCATACTCAACAAATTTTTTATGTGGTCCCCATTTGTTGTTTTATGTTTGTCGATACTTGAAGGATGAACTTTCACATTGCTTGTTGATAATGATAATGGTCTTTCTTTCTTGCCTTAGCCTCTGCAGATCACGTGATTGGACGTCTTATAACTTTTCCTTATTGAGCACATTAATGACTTTGCTTATATATGTCCTACCTTCCCCCCATTTGAAGAGAACATTTGAAGAGATCATGGAACAGATACTGCAGGATGAATCTACAAGATGTGCGGAACGAGTTCAACTACCGCTTAAACTATTGTCATGTATGGCAGGGAAGAGCACGTAGAACAGTCGAAGAATACGCAAAAAAACTTGGAAAATATGCAGCTATTTTCATAAATTATTCACCTGTAATTCTTTTGAACATATAATATTTTGAAAAATAAATAAAGCTTTCTTAGTAGCAATGAACAACAATGCAAAAGAGTCATCCTTTAATACATTATTTTAGTTGCCGTTCTTTTATTAACTAAAGTAAAAAAGATATTTGGTAATTATAATTACTTCATAAAAGGACAATAAAAGAGATAGAGTTGTTTACATTAAAATAAACAGAAAAGTTAATTTACTATTCAACATAAAAGTAAGTATTTACAAGGGTTGTTGATGACACAAACAAATAAACGATTGTTTGTTGCGAGGATTGGTATAGCTTGCCCCATAGCTGGTTTTGGACTCCTTTATTGAAATATAAAACAAATATAGTGGTTAGTAAAAAATATTAAAACAACATTTTAAAACTTAATACATACATGAAATAAACAAATAAAAGCATTTGCACTTCTTTGTGTGGTAAATAATGTCAGTATTTTAAACGCGAAAAATGTCCGTGTTCATATTTCAACGGAAATTCCATTTTGATCATGACAGAATAAATTGTGAATACTTTCGTCTGTATATAAGTAAAAGGAAAATTTGAAACTTTAAATATCTATTTTGACCATACCTTAAGGAAATTCCATTTTGATCATGCCAGAATAAATTTTGAATACTTTCGTCTTTAGGTCTGTATGTGCGTAAAAGGAAACTTTGAAAATTTAAATAACTATTTTGACCATACATTAAGAAATTTTCACTATTTTCGAAGCGAATTACATAACTCAGAAGCAGTCAGATGCAGAATGTTAAAATTTTGTTTTTAAGACTGTCACTGCATCTAGTTGCACACATCCATTTTCGATTATTTTCTCAATATAACGGATATCAATGCCTCTGGTATCCGCCAAACATCTGCATTTCAGCACTACACATTCAACTAACGAATACGGCTCATTCTTGAATTCAATTAAACTGATTTTTGAATTAATATTGTATACACTTTTGATATAATAATAAAGTTAATATTTTAACCTTTCTGTAAATATTCACTTAATTAAAGACTTTAAGGATCCCATTTTATACTCAAATAAATTCCATTTAAATGAAGTGCAAATAGATAATGTGTATAATTTAATAGGTGTACAAAACAAAGCCATGTTGTGTTTACATCAGATTTTTAAACAGATCTACTAATTTTTCTTAACACAAAATCTACAAAATATTTTGTCAACAACATTTAGATGAGCTGGATTGCGTGCACTTGAATTCTCTCAAGCGGATTTTTGAATTAATATTGTATACATTTTTTATGTAATTGAAATGTAATATTTTAGCAGTTCTGTAAATATTCAATTAATTCAAGAATTTAAAGATTATATCATATACTCAAACAAATTTCATTTAAATTAAGTGCAAAAATATAATGTCTATAATTTAATAGCTGTATAAGAAATCCATGTGCTGTTTAGATCAGATTTTTAAACAGATCTCCTAATTTTTCTTAACACAAAATCTACAAAATATTTTTTCCAACAACATTTAGTTGAGCTGGATTGCGTGCACTTGAATTCTATTATAATGATTTTTGAATTAATATTGTATACATTTTTGATGTAATAATAAAGGTAATATTTTAACAGTTCTGTAAATATTTACTTAATTAGAGAATTTAAGTATCACATGTTATACACCAATAAATTCCATTTAAATGAAGTGCAAAAAGACAATGTGTATAATTTAAAAGGTTTACAAAAGAAAGTCATGTTGTGTTTACATCAGATTTTTAAACAGATCTACTAATTTTTCTTAACACAAAATCTACAAAATATTTTTTTCAACAACATTTAGATGAGCTGGATTGCGTGCACTGGAATTCTATTATACGGAATTTTGAATTAATATTGTATACATTTTTGACGTAATAATAAAATTAACATTTTAACAGTTCTGTAAATATTTACTTAATTAAAGATTTTAAGAATAGTAACTTGTACTCAAATAAATTCCATTTAAATGAAGCACAAAAATACAATGTGTATAATTTAATAGCAGTACAAAAGAAAGCCATGTTGTGTTTACATCAGATTTTTTAACAGATCTACTAATTTTTTTTAAATACAAAATCTAAAAAATATTTTTCCAATGATGTTTAGATGGGCTGGATTGCATGCACTTGAATTCTATTACACGGATTTTTGAATTAATACTGTGTATATTTTTGATGTAATTGAAAGTTTATATTTTAACCTTTCTATAAATACCTACTTAATTAAAGAAGTGAAGAATCATATCTTATTCTCAAATAAATTCCATGAAATGCAGAAAGATAATGTGTATAATTTAATAGGTGTACAAAACAAAGCCATGTGATGTTTACATCACATTTTTAACAGATCTAGTAACTTTTCTTAAAACAAAATCTACAAAATATTTTTCCAACAACATTTAGATGAGCTCGATTGCGTGCACTTGAATTTTATTATACGGATTTTTCAATTAATATTGTATACATTTTTGATGTAATTGGAAGGTAATATTTTAACAATTCTGTAAATATTCACTTAATTAAAGAATTTAAGGATTACATCTTATACTCAAATAAATTCCATTTAAATGAAGTGCAAAAAGATAATGTCTATAATTTAATAGCTGTACAAGAAAGCCATGTGATGTTTAGATAAGACTTTTACCAGATCTACTAATTTTTCTTAACATAAAATCTACAAAATATTTTTTCCAACAAAATTTAGATGAGCTGGATTGAGTGCACATAAATTCTATTATCTGGATTTTAGAATTAATAGTGTATACACTTTTGATATATTAATAAAGTTAATATTTTAACCTTTCTGTAAATATTCAATTAATTCAAGAATTTAAAGATTATATCTTATAATAAAAAATTCCATTTAAATTAAGTGCAAAAAAATGTCTATATTTAATAGCTGTACAAGAAATCCATGTGGTGTTTAGATCAGATTTTTAAACAGATCTGCTAATTTTTCTTAACATAAAATCTACAAAATATTTTTTCCAATAACATTTAGTTGAGCTGGATTGCGTGCACTTGAATTCTATTATAATGATTATTGAATAAATATTGTATATATTTTTGATGTAATAATAAAGGTAATATTTTAACAGTTCTGTAAATATTTACTTAATTAAAGAATTAATGTATCACATGTTATACTCCAATAAATTCTATTTAAATGAAGTGCAAAAAGATAATGTGTATAATTTAATAGCTGTACAAGAAAGCCATGTGATGTTTAGATAAGACTTTTACCAGATCTACTAATTTTTCTTAATACAAAATCTACAAAATATTTTTTCCAACAACATTTAGATGAGCTGGATTTCATGCACTTGAATTCTATTATACGGATTTTTTGAATTAATATTGTGTATACATTTTTGATGTAATTGGAAGTTAATATTTTAACAGTTCTGTAATTATTCACTTGATTAAAGAATTTAAGGATCACATCTTATACTCAGATAAATTCCATTTAAATGAAGTGCAAAAAAATAATTTGTATAATTCAATAGGTGTACAAAAGAAAGCTATGTTGTGTTTACATCAGATTTTAAAACGGATTTACTAATTTTTCTTAACACAAAATCTACAAAATATTTTTTCTACAACATTTAGATGAGCTGGATTGCGTGCACAGTTCTCTTTTAGTCACTTTATTTCTTTATATTAAAAGCTACCATTTATAAAAGTAATATTTTTATAAATTTTAAAGGAGTTCACTAAGATATTGTATGCATTTTAAGAACCAAAACAGATTTTCAGATTTATGTTTAAGCAGATGAAAATAAAACTACTTGTTACTGTGTGTTTTTAAAAAGAGTATAAATCAATAATATTTAAAATATTGCTGAGCAATTAGTGATATTAATAATTTAATAATTGCGAGATTTCTGGCATTTAAAGTTGTTTAAACTGCACATTTCTTTGTAATCCTTAATGTTCATTTTGTAAACATTTCTCTTAACCTCTTTTTTTACATAAAATTACGGCACTTATAAAACTAATGAAATTATTTTTAAAAAATTCCTAAATATTTAACTTCATTTTAGATTTAAAAATTTTAAAACAAGCTCAACTTGTTCACATTTCAGAGAAAAATTTCATTTTTACTCTATATTTTCTTACGTGTGGGGAGTACGTGTGTGCATAAAATGTTTTTAGAATAAAATGAATTAAGTTTACCCTCCAGTGAAATAAGAGAATTTTAAAACCTCTATTGCTTCAGAATAATATATTTTAACCCAAGTATCCTAAAACTAAATATCTTTCTCAAAATTTAAGTAAGCAGAAGAAAGTTGGATAATAGTGGAAATCTTTGAAGAATAAAAATGAATAAGTCCGGTAAAATACCTTAAAAACTATTGTTTTCAATATTTCAGATTTCGCCAATGTGTGTATATTCCAAATAGCAACATACCTCGAGCAAGATTATGGCGATATATTGACAGTGGACTCCGCTTAATGTGATCAGTTTGGGACACCGTGATTTTGATAACAATAACAATTGATAACAATAAAGGATAAGAAAAATTAGATAAATTTACTCCCCCCTTTAATTCACACGTACTAAATTTCAAAACAAATTGAAAAAATGATTGAAAAAATTATGAGGGACAATAATTTTCTGCACCTATGTCTACCTATCTTTACATGGTATATAATAAGTATTATTTATAAAATATTCAAATATTATGTCAATTTGCTTGCTTGTATTCCCGCAGTGCGTGCGGTACTATGTGCTGCACCACGTAGCGCTTTTAAAAGCAAACTAACATAGGAAGTTCTGATGTGTATGCACTGAGCACTAAATTGAAAATTACGCTTTATATGTATGGGCTAGAGAAGAACAGTATAATATAGCACTGAGGCTAATGCAGCTATTTTTTCTGCACTTGGCACTCAGAATCACCGAAGGTATGGTTTATTAAGCGTTGTATTAGAGCGGGGACTTACGGGCTGAAGCGCTTTTGATTTTTAACTGATTAACTGGCCATACGATTTTGCAGATGGATAATGTTTAAATTTATATATTGTAAGATTTTGTCTTCACGGATATATAAAAGAAGTATTTCATCAATATAAAGTGAAATGTTTTAGTGTAGTAAAGTAATTTCGGTGATGTATTATATTTATTGAAATAATTCGCTGAAAAACAATGTTGTTTTGTTTTTAGGAAACGAATTTTAACAGAACAGTCCAAATTTTACCATTTATTTTGTCTTACAGACAATATATATGTTATATCTGTAACACCATATCCCTGGTTTTGTTTTTAAAAATTGTCAAGATGTTTTTCGAAGAATATATGATTTCCAAATGTTAAAAACAATTAATAAATATAATTTAATCCACTGACCGAACAAGAAACAGTTCATTCTATTGTGCCAGCTTGCAGTGAAATCCTCTACACGTGGAATAGACGTTCGATTTCTAACAGAAGTTCTGTTTGTCGGCTCCAATGAGAATCCGAATGAGGCACCGCAGCGGCGGGAGCCATGTTGTGCTACGTTTGCTGAACATATAAGTTTTTCGTGGAAGCCCGAAGAGTTTCTTTTTCGACGCCGATATGGCACCATACAACAAAAGACGTGATTTTTGCTTCAGTGCTAGTAGAATTCTCATAAGTTATAACTCTACTACTCGTAGGTAAATATTTTATTTATTGTAATCTTTAAATTTATTTTCATAATAAATAACCTGTTTCAGAATGGAGAACTCAGATGTCTCAATAATTAACGATTTATTGGAAAATCCATGTTCTCTGCACACCCTGCATGAAAACCTACCGCACGCCACTGTACTGTATATTATCCTATAAAACATAAGAATTGTATACATTATTAAAAAAATTGATCAATTGTTGGCTGTGTACAATTTTTTCTAAGAAGTTCATTGATAAATTGTTCGTAATCATAATCAACCTGTCGTAACGATTTAAAATTTCGACCTTTTGTTTCAATGTTAAATCATTTCGCTTTTTGGCTTCCATATCGACAAGCTGCATGTAAGTGAGCAAGGCATAAAATGTGAATACGCTCCTTCTCAGTTCCGATAAGAATGTGTTGCCTTCTGATTATCTGACAAACATTGACCACCAGAAGAGTGTGCATATTTTTGAAAAATTCCAGGAACGTGTAATTTCCCACTCTATTGTTCATTCCCCATTTCCCTAGGTTGAAGAGGAGAAAATTCAAACAACAGCGAAGGAAAAGAAAAGAATGGGTTAATTCTGAATATATTATGAATATTCCTTCACCGGTTAAAATGAGGTTCGAAAACCGATCCCATTAACCAATGTAACGACCACATAAAGCGATAGTTTTAACATACAAATGAATAGAGAAAATCCGGAACAAGTGATTTCGATAGCAATAAGCGATTGATAGTATTAACCGCGATCATATTAAGCAGAGTCCACTGTATAACGATCACATAAGGTGATGATTTCAACATACAAATGAATAGAGAAAATCGGGAACAAGTGATTTCAATAACAATAAGCGATTGATAACATTAACCGCGATCATATTAAGCAGAGTCCACTGTATAACGATCACATAAGGTGATAATTTTAACATACAAATGAATAGAGAAAATCCGGAACAAGTGATTTCGATAGCAATAAGCGATTGATAACATTAACCGCGATCATATTAAGCAGAGTCCACTGTATAACGATCACATAAGGTGATAATTTTAACATACAAATGAATAGAGAAAATCGGGAACAAGTGATTTCAATAACAATAAGCGATTGATAACATTAACCGCGATCATATTAAGCAGAGTCCACTGTATAACAATCACATAAGGTGATAATTTTAACATACAAATGATTAGAGAAAATCGGGAACAAATGATTTCGATAACAATAAGCGATTGATAACATTAACCGCGATCATATTAAACAGAGTCCACTGTATAACAATCACATAAGGCGATACTTTTAACATACAAAGGAATAGAGAAAATCAGGAACAAGTGATTTCGATAACAATAAGCGATTGATAACATTAACCGCGATCATATTAAGCAGAGTCCACTGTATAACAATCACATAAGGTGATAATTTTAACATACAAATGATTAGAGAAAATCGGGAACAAATGATTTCGATAACAATAAGCGATTGATAACATTAACCGCGATCATATTAAGCAGAGTCCACTGTATAACAATAACATAAGGTGATAATTTTAACATACAAATGATTAGAGAAAATCGGGAACAAGTGATTTCAATAACAATAAGCGATTGATAACATTAACCGCGATCATATTAAGCAGAGTCCACTGTATAACAATCACATAAGGTGATAATTTTAACATACAAATGATTAGAGAAAATCGGGAACAAATGATTTCGATAACAATAAGCGATTGATAGCATTAACCGCGATCATATTAAGCAGAGTCCACTGTATAACGATCACATAAGGTGATAATTTTAACATACAAAGGAATAGAGAAAATCGGGAACAAGTGATTTCGATAACAATAAGCGATTGATAACATTAACCGCGATCATATTAAGCGGAGTCCACTGTATAACGATCACATAAGGCGATAATTTTAACATACAAATGAATAGAGAAAATCGGGAACAAGTGATTTCGATAACAATAAGCGATTGATAACATTAACCGCGATCATATTAAGCAGAGTCCACTGTATAACGATCACATAAAGTGATAATTTTAACATACAAATGAATAGAGAAAATCGGGACCAAGTGATTTCGATAACAATAAGCGATTGATAACATTAACCGCGATTATATTAAGCGGAGTCCAATGTAATTTATTTTTTACTATATTACGATGTAACGATCACATAAAGCGATAATTTTAACATACAAATGAATAGAAAAAAATCGGGACCAAGTGATTTCGATAACAATAAGCGATTGATAACATTAACCGCGATCATATTAAGCGGAGTCCACTGTATAACGAACACATAAAGTGATAATTTTAACATACAAATGAATAAAGAAAATCGGGAACAAGTGATTTCGATAACAATAAGCGATTGATAACATTAACCGCGATCATATTAAGCGGAGTCCATTGTATAACGTAGTAGTAAATTTATCACGACTCATTTGTAGTAACTTCGAAATTACTTTCGAAAACATGTAGTACAGAAATTACTAAAATTTGTCAAAAAAAATAGAAAAGAGTTCTAACTCATTCAAGGAATATGCGTAGGGTATATAACGTAAATAATAAAAGAAAAATCACAATCTGTTCATTTTTATTTTAAGATTAGGTTCCATATTGCTTCCTGTTTGAATATAGAAACATTTTCTGTGTGAGTGATTTCTATTTTTTTACTACTAATAATTTTTACAACGTGCAATATATTTATAACTGTAAAATTTATTACGTAAATGCACTGTTTGTTTTGTTTAATTTTATAACTGTCCAGTTCCTCTAACAATTCAAATATATTATATATATATATTTATATATATTTATTTATTTATTTATTTATTTATTTATATATAAACATATATATATATATATATGTGTGTGTGTGTGTGTGTGTGTGTGTGTGTGCTGTGCGTGCAATCTGTTGGTTTACGGATCACAAAGTTAAATTTTTAAAAAGGAAATATTCTTTATTTTTAATTGGTCTAAGTTATCGTGCCCCCCCCCCATTAAAAAATAAAACACATAAGAATGCATTAGTATACAAGCTTCATCTTAACACATTGTATGCGGGACACTAGTACGTTTAATGACGACTGATACTTGAGAGCGGGTCACGTACTAGTACGGGTTAGTGTAGCAACATGGTTTGTTTGTGGGTACAAAAATAACGGTATATACAGGAAAACGAAGCCGAATGTTCTTGTCTACTACATAGATTCTGGAAAAATTTAGACAAATAAAAAATAGTTTTTACATCAGTCGATGCGACTGATGTAAAATTAAATAATTTTCGATCTATTGAGATTTAACTGACTAACTAAATTTTCACTCAAAACGCTTCCGCTCCCGGTACAATTCCGCTGCGAAATGTGTGATGAGGCGATTTAGATCTGATATATAATTGTTTCATTCATAAAAGAAGTAAAATGTTCGGGATCTAAATCTGACCTCATCACATCTTTGTAAGGAGATAGAGGACCATAATTTAACGGATATTGTAGTCTTGTACGGTTGTCTCGGGCGGGGTTCTGATTCCAGTCCCAGATAAGAATCCCGTCTCCGTACTTGACATTAAATAAGAATGTACCTTTGTGGAGTATTTATGAGTCCCTAAGGGACAGTGCCCAATTAGAAGGGATAAGGTTGTTCACGTTGGTGGTCTCAGGGCGGGGTTTGGTCAGACCAATGAAATTCTGACAACTATCCCGATTGGAAGACAAGAAGGATTAGGGGACAAAGTTTAAGATAATAAAATATGAAAAATCTGAAAAATGAGGAGATGGATTAGGAGGTCCCAGAGAGATGGATTAGGAGGTCCCAAACGGAAGTTGCTCGATACTCCAGTCAAGTCCGCCAGAAAGTTTCCTGCACAAAGTAGTACAGCCGCACCCCCAAAGACTCAGGAGAAAGCCCCTGACGATACCTGTAACAGATCAACGGATGATGTAAAGATTCCCTCTCCTGATCAGCTATTGATACCTTTCAACGAGAAGTGTTCCGGGCCCAACAATTGCAGACCCACAAAGGTACCCATTTTGCATTACATTTTGAAATCGAGATTAGGTCCTCTCTCTACTTACAAAATTTACCTAAGTGTATAAAATTTTGTCAGAACTGATCCTGAAGATATTGACTAAGCTTACTTATTTACTTATTACTTATTAATTATTGCTGGTTTTGTAAATAGATGTATAAATATTTTATAATAAATTTACTTTTTTTATATTAAGCTAGTCTCGCTTGCTATCATTTTAGCGGTTAGTTTATTCTTCATATTTATGTCTGTAGTTTCTCAGAACCTGTGGTTAAATTGTAGTAAAAAAAAATATTTAACACAACACAATTTAAAATAAATCCCACTATACATTTGATCACAGGTTGATACTTAAATATATAACGAGGACTACACGACAAAATGTACCCACACACAATGTATTAAACGTTTATGCGAAAAGTAGGAGAAAGTAAAACATAGAAATCAAAAGCCAAACTTCAGCGAGAGTGAAAGAAATTACTTTCAAAAGAGACCATTAATATATTTACGAAATTTATGATTTCAGTATTAGGCTTGGTGCTGTATTAGATTCCAGTATTAGGCTTAGGCTTTGCGAAATTTGTTACTTCTTAAAAAGTATCCATCACATATTTTTGAAAATTTCCTTTTTTATTTTCGTAAGTGATTCTATAACTTTTGCGAAAGAATTAATTTTATTGTATAAATAATCAAATGAATGATCAAACAATGAAATGCAATATCTGAAGTTCAAAGAGAAGAATCAGAAAAGAAATAATTATACTTTTTGTAGTTTGACAAATAATAATTCTTTCGATGATAACAAAAAAAACTCCTTCTTGCTACCGATTATTAATTAAGATCAGATTCTTTTACTTTAAAAACCTAGTAAAGTTTCAAATTGATTAAAGACATCTAGAAGCAAAAGTTCTGCAGACCAAATCAAAGAAAATTTTATTCCCTTCCCTTTTTAAAATTAAATGAAATTTCTTACATCATTCCCTGGTGTTGAATTAAAAAAAATCAATGCCTGTATAATAATAAGCTTATCTTGGTGCGGAATGTATTTTAGAAATACACAATTCTCTCCACAATCAACGCCTCTCTCCTCTTTTTTTTATAAGAAATTTGATTTACCTTCCATGGTAATGATTTTAATTTTTACCTCTCTTATGGAATAATTTAAACACAAAAAATTATATGCTACAATTTTTTCACCCTATTTAATACGTGGAATTATCTCCAGAATCATAAGGCTTCGTTTCCTTTTTTTCAATAGCGTTGCCAAAAAAGCTAAGAAAAAACTAATTCATCGTTACTTTAATGCAGTAAATTGAATTAAATTGCAGCGCTATGCCGATTAACATCTCAAAGCTACTCTAACCCCACGCAGGCAGCTTCTAATTTAGTTTTTCCTGCGGTGCATAATATTTTTTGGGTTTTATTTCTCTACCCTAACGAGTTTTTACGCATTTTGTGTAAATAAACTGAAGCGAGAACCTCAAAGATCTCGCAGCTAATGAGATGAAAAAAAAACAGTAGCATAAAAAGTTATAAATCAACTTCGAAGCGGTGGAACGGAATTTGCAGACGATCTCTAAAGTAGTAAAAGGAAATAACTTCGGCTTAATCTAAATATTACGGCATTACTTTGATTGAGTTAAAAATTTGAATGGACTTCCTTCTAAAGTCAGGTTTTCAGAAGTATAATTTGTCCAGGTAATTCGAATATGTATATCAGGAAAATGCTCTTACAGTGAAATTATCTTCTGTTACTGAGCCACAGAACAGCTTTTAGCAAATTTAGGAGAAACTATTAAAAATTACGAGAAAACTGAGGAAAGTATGCGGGCTTGAAAAGAAAATATTTATATATTTAAAATTTTTGCATCTGAGAATTTTCATGTTTTTTTTCCCGAAACATAATCAAATAACCTGTAAGATTTTAAACAAAGTAAGTGCATTTTGTTTAATGTTTTCTGAAAATTTTACTTGTCGCTTTCAAAATATAAAATTAGCAGCTAGTTGACAATTTTTTTATTTTTTACACAACGTCATATTTTAGATGAAAATGGTCGAAGTTTATGCAGATACTTCGAAAGGAAAATCATTGTTTCACAAAAAATGATGTAAAAATCAGTGGTTTTACTTGTAATCTGATAGGATGAGGGTGTATATAAGTCATACTGCATTCATTTAGCTAACAAAGGAAAAAATTTCAACACAAAAGTAGTTGGTACTCTTTGTATTTCACTACATGTGCATAATACTATAGCACAGGCACTCGTGTGGTACATTTTGTAAACAAGAAATATAAGTCAGATAAATACAACATAAAACCCTATATAATAATAGCCTAAGAATTCTGTTCATCCTTCCTCGAATTTACGAAGCAGTTGGACCTGTAATGGAAAGAGGCATCCATATTGGATTTTTCTTGAGTTAGGATTAGCAAAATTCAAAGCGAGTTCAAAAACGTTCGAAATCCACCCCTTTCCTTTTCGATCGTTTTTAATGCCATTATTTCAAGCTCTATTTTCCTCGGTTAAGAGCAGGCGATTAAATTCATCAATTTATCACATTATAAATAGGTGAAAATAACATTTTATTCTAGCATTATAACGTCACTCGTTTAACCATCTCATTTAACCATTTCTTACATTAAATTATTTAAATATCGTCTGCATTATTTTCATACGTTTTATCGCTGAACTTAAATATTACGTAAATAATTTTCTTTTACATTTGGCTTAAATAATAGATTAGGTACATATGTGATAATTTTAAATTTAATCATCGATTATTTTTTGTTGCAATGAAAATTTTATCAATTTTATTAACAACAAATTCTTTTCATAAAAGTCTAGGAGTCTATTTCACAGACTAATAAATATCTAGATTTCAAGTTATATATCTTTGAAAATTAAGAAGTTTGTTCGTTTGTGTGTTTGTTTCTTATACAAAACCACACGGTTTTACAATCGGTTCGCTAAATTTTGGACATCATTCATATACCGCCAAATAATCACTGTCAGTATTAAAACCTCTGCTGTCCATCCTATCACGTAATATGACAAGATAAATTAAAGTTGACAACTAACATGCGATCAGTAAAGATAAACAAATTATTGAACGTGTATCAGATAATTCTCAGCCAAATAACACAACATTTTTTTACCTGCTTCATGAGGTACTTTACAATTCTGGAAAATTAAAAATTTCACTGCTATATGCTAGTAAGATAATATCACATAAGTAAGAAAAATGTTTGTATGGCTTAATAATCAAAACTTTTTATAAAGACGGATACTTCAGTAGCAGACTTGATGCAAGAAATATGGTGGGAAGATATTCTAAAGTCAAATCAGATTCTGCTTACTGTAGATGGTACATTTCAAATATAAGAGCTATAAGTTAAAGTTAAAAAGTTTTCTTAGATAGTTAATTCTTTGAAACACTGGGATATTAAAGGTATCCCACCTTTTTAATGTGTAATTATGCATGGTGGGATATATTTTTAGCTACCCCGAAATATTGTTAGTATTATCAGTGTGTCCATTTGTATTAGCAGGTATCGTTACAGCAGTAAAGGCTATAAAGATGAACATTGCAAGAAATAAACTTTTTGCTTAACAACGGTCTTCTTATTTCCTAAAACTCCAAGTCTTAACCCCTTCCGGTAAAATGACGAGTCTAGCTCGTCATTAGTTTTTCATTCCATACCGCACAATGACGAGCTACATTCGTCATGCGATTAAAGTTACTGTTAAATATGATAATTAGTTTAAAATTTCTAGTGTACTGAATTTGGCAACACTTTTATCACTTGTGAAAATCACAAGTCACTATTGCATATTGTTTACTTGGTACAAGTCATTGCGAAATTAATGAGTCAGAATAAAAGAAAACCTACTAAGAAATGCCGTGTGTGTTATAAGAATCAAATTAAAAGTAAGACTACTTGGCGGTGTAAACAATTAAGAATTCCTTTGCACTTTGTTTTGAAAAGTACCACTAGCTTGAAGACTATTATCTGTATACCTTATTAATGTTTTGCTTTGATATTTTCTTAATTTTACTGTTTCTGATATTATTTAACACTATGTAAAATGTGGATTTTAATTAAGAATATGTAAGAATTGTAAAATGAAACAAGTTTTTTAAATAAAAATTAAATGGTTATTTCATGCACAGTTTTTCATTATTAAATCATACCGGAAGGGGTTAAAGGGTTAAAAAAATTTAAAGAGTACTCGTCACATTTACATCAGCTTGAACATTTTTAAATATAAAAGAAATTTACTTTCGTTTTTCCATTTTACATTTTAAAATAAATAAAATAGGTATACTCTTCAATTAAATACAAATTATAACATTTTGTGTACAAAAATTCGTAAAACAAAAGCATTACAACAAAGGCTAAAATTTAAATACAAGTTAAACTACTTCTTGGATACTAGCATGCACCTGCACTTTTTATTTTGTAAGCACTGAGGATTAAAGTCTAATATGGCCAATTGTTCACCACTTCCTGATGGTGACCTTGGAAGATGGTTTACGAGTTTCATCCACACACTGGGCCATTAAATGAGCCAAGCGCGTGGATTTGTCCATCGGGTCTACTGCGCACTTTAGTTGCGCATCTGGCTGCCTTTAATTTTTCGACAAAAACTACTTCCGAAGCCATAGCCTGCCATCATAGACTTCGATAAGCCAACCCCCCCCCCCCAGGACGGTGGAAATGGCTTGCAGTGGACCATAGTGTGGAAGGGGCTTTACAGATTCCTCAAAATTACCATTGTGTTAGCCGCCATCAGTTAAATGTAATTAATGTCGCTTTCGTTACAATTTTGTTATTAAAACAGGCATAATTTTAGATTAATGTTTAATTTGCCGAAATTTTGTAATGTTTTAGAACTTACGTTTCAAACGTCAAAGTTTATGTATAACGAATTATTTTATCCTTAAAGCTTGCATGGAGATTTTTAAAAATTTGGTATCACACAAATATTATAATAAATTAATTATGAATTTAATGCAAATTAGTCATTGTATTTAAAAACATAACATCTCAATGAATTGGTAAAAAATTAATATTAGTTAACTAGCCTGTAATCAATATCTCATTGATTAAATCTTTCAATTATTGAATATTTCGACTTAAAATTTGAGTTTATTTCAGATCTCTTTTTTCATGTTACCTATAAATTAAAAATACATTATTCATTAGAAAAACTGATTGACCACACAGTTTTATATAAGAAATTGAATGTATGAATTGATAGTATTTAACAACTGAGAGAAATGTTTATTAATCAGTCTAGAAATTTTAAACTACAGCAGAATTCGATCTCATTTTCCTGGTTTTAAGCTATTAATTAAAAAAATTAAATTGTTGTTGCATGTTGAGATACTTTTTTGGATAAGTGTATAAAACAATTTGTAGATTTAACACACAATTTTTTAAATATCAAATTTTCAATGATTGTTTCGTTTCCTGTTATCGATTTACGTACAACAATGAGCGTTTATTCTTATATGTTTTTAAGTCTAAATGAATGCAACAGATTTTTTGTTGTTGTTGTTAACTCATGCCACTTGGGGAAACCAAGCACGACTGAGCCGGAAGCTACTAATTTTCAGGCAAGGAGGTGCACATTTTGTTTATAACGAGCACCACAAGAGTGAAAGTACGACTTATGTTCAAGTGGGTCCTCGTAATTTTGAAACAGGGACCAAGCATAAGACCCATAAACTTAGCCTGTCCCCCAGAGGTATTGATTGAGACTTTGGAGGACATTGTGATATTTTTCTTGCTCCAGTCACCTTTAACGAACACGGCGGATCTTAGGCCGACTCGGATTTCGAACCCGCAACCTCTCAGTTACGAGACCGTTGCCTTTACCGACTAAGCTACAACGGCTCGTACAGGTTTTTTGAAGTATCAAATGACTATTCTAAGTATTTTGATAAAAATATAATTTTTAAAAATATTTGGAAATTTGAAAATTATAGCTGCAATTAAAACTTTTACCTTTGTTATAGATCATTGTTTTGACATTATACTGTATTTCACACTACATTCAGACATTATATTGCTTTAAATTCAAAATTGTAAAGTAAAAAGTGTATATATTTGGTTTGGTGCCCTACGGTCTACAGTTTTGCTGACGAGGGCTAATGAGACCGGGACCTACTGCTTAAAACCGATTCGGAACAGCTGATAACATCCATGTTGTTGGGATAAATTACATGGATGTTTATTCGACCAAATCGAACGAAATAATATATATATATATATATATATATATATATATATATATATATATATATATATATGTGTGTGTGTGTGTGTGTGTGTGTGTGTGTGTGTGTGTGTGTGTAATGAGACTGACTTCTCGATGGGGGGTTGCAGTCATGGCCATAAAAATGATACCGTTTCAGCTAAAGACTTTTATTAAGACAACTTTGAAGGACGGGTTCCCACTTCATCATAGGGACAAACTGAAGGGTCAGCTAGCATGAAGTTCTATGTACAAGACAAGTAACACCTGGGTCAACATCTGTGGGAAAATATCTCTAGAAAAATCTGTCTCCCTTAGCGTGTATCTCCTTTTTATTTGGAAATTTCCTAAATTGTCCGCTAGAGCCATGTAGGTTTATAATTGGCCAAGCCCCTTCTCTGAGGGTGTAACCTGTAGCCCCAGTGGTCAATTTAGATTACGGGTTAAAAAGGGGAATGGAAAATGAAGCGGGAATTTTTACCCTTGATTTAAGTTTTGAAAATCTCTGAGAATTTTCCTTACATATATATATATATATATATATATATATATATATATATATATATATATATATATATATATATATATATATATATATATATATATATATATATATATATATATATATATACAAGGCATTAAAATCAAATTTAAGAAAGCATTTTTAAACATAATACGTCGATTTTGCTTACCAACATATTTATTAACATCAGAATAAGAGACAAGGCAAAAGCAGGGCAAGCCCCGGAGCCTACCGGGGAAGTTAATTTATATCATGACTGACTCAATATATTTACATAAAATGAAATGCGGTTACGACCGAAATAATTTGTATCGATATGTTCTTTTTATCGATGAACCTTTCCAACACATGTTAGCAGCGGGATTCTAACTCATGAACTCCAGTAGCGAAGAGCCATTCGACCATAGTTCGGTTATATTCTAGAGGATAAAGTGGCAATGTTGTGTGCAAAACGAGTAACTGAATAATATAAAAATCATTAAAACATTTTCTAAATTATCTACTTTATTTTAAAACATTTTATGTTGTATATTAAAAAACATATCGTTTTTTAACAGTTAATGAAAATATTTTTATTTTCATGTACGAAATAAAGGAAATATTGCAATCGTGACAAATTTTGGTGTTCGTGTTTAAACGGAAATACTTATTTTGGTCATATCTGAATAAATTTTGACAAATTGCAGCATTACATCTGTACTACGTTGACTAGAGAATGTTTGTTAGAGAAACTATTTAATTTTTAAACTTTTCATACTTATTTTAACTTTCCACAATCGCATTTTGGCTAGTTTCATCGTGACACCTGTAGGTACATACCTATTTTGCATGCCTTAAAAACAATTATCTGTAGAAGGTTGAAATTTTGCAAATCAAATTTTAACAAGTTTAAACACGACATCTGTACCACATACAGAAAAACTTTAATTTTGAAACTTTAAATATTTATTTTGACCATCCATAATCGCATTTTGGCTAGTTTCGTCGTGACACATGTGAGCACGTACCTATTTTACATACCTTAAAAACGATTAGCTGTAGAAGGTTGAAATTTTGCAAAGCAAATTTTGACAAACATTACATCTGATCTACATACAGAGAAACTTTAATTTTTGAACTTTAAATATTTATTTTGACCATCCATAATAGTATTTTGGCTAGTTTCATCGGAACACCTGTATGTACGTACCTATTTTGCATATCTTAAAAACGGTTAGCTGTAGAAGGTTGAAATTTTATATGTAGGAATGTTTCTTAACGTCTAGATGTGTATTTCCCCTTTTGGTTGCGTTTTGAACTCTATTATATAATTAAAAATTTCAATATAACGAGTAATTACGCTGTGAAGTATAACTGAAATAATTACCATAGAAGGTCGAAATCTTGTATTTAAGACTAATATATTATGTAGCTGTACACCTCCTCTTTTGAGTACAATTTGCACTCTATATAACAAAATTTGCACTGTATCAAAAAAAAGTTATAAAAGCTGCCAGGTATAACTCAGAAACAATTAGCCGTAAAATGTATGATAATATTTTTATATACTACGTAATACTAATATTTGTATCTACAGCTTAGAGATTTTATATTACACTTCTTACTTTTTAGAAGCTAGTTATAAAATAATTTATAACTAGATATTTCTCGAATTAAAAGTAGCTAATATTTTTGTCTATTGTATAGAGCTTTTGTACCTGATATCTTACTTCTTAGAAGTCTTTCATAAAAGAGATGGGTAATTTACGACACTATAATGAAGTCATTGATACAGTTATCTTTCAGATAAATTATCAGATTTTAGCATTGGAGAAATAATCACTTGATTTTTCCTCTAAATCAGCTTTTTAACTTAAAAATTCTCACAGTAGCATCTCAACTCAACCAGAAGAGCTAATTGGGGAACCTTACGATGCATTTACCAATCAAGACATTTTCAAATAATTGAAATCCACCGAACACATTCTTCAGTACAATTCTACTAAATAATTATTTTCCGAAGATAAGTGGAAAAAATTTTCATTGTAAAGCTTAGCACTCTTTCATCACCTTTAAGTCCTATTATACGGATAAAAATTATCGCAAATACTGATTACGACCTCCTAATATTGTCAAATAGGTGTACAAGGAATTCACGTGTTAATATTAGACTTTAATAATATATAACTTTTTAAGCTATAGAACAGGAGTGGGCAACCTGCAGCTAGAGAGCCACATGCGGCTCTTTGAAGGATTATTTGTGGTTCTCGATAAATGTACCTGAGTTCCCTTTTCATTTTTGTGTTACTATATTTTTAAAAAATATTACAACTGATGGAGCTTCGGCAATGCTGGGTAAAAAATCGGTCTTAATGGGCTTTTAAGAAATGATTCTCAAATTCCAAAATAAATATGGATTCACTGCATAATTCACCGAGATCATCTCGTTACAAAATATTTAAAATATCCTGATGTTATGAAAATAGTGTAACACATTGTAAATTACATTCGCACCAATGCAAAAAATCATCGATATTTCAAAAATTTCCTTGAAAAATTAAAGGACAAAGAACTTTCAAATAAATTAAATAAATATAAATTCTGTAAAAAGAAACTTTAATACCTTTTTTGTATACCTTTTAAATACATAATTAATTGCGGCTCGCGAAAAATTTCAAATTTTGAAAAATGGCTCGGACTATCGAGGAGTTTGGCCATCCATGCTATAAAAGGTTAAAAAATGCTGATTTCTACAAATTATAAGTGCCAGATCCATTAAGGGTTACTGAATTAAGTTTATCTTCATAACCATACAATTATTCTGTCTATTTATATAAAAAAACACAAACGTCGAAACAAAGATAAAAGCAGATGTAATACAATAGTTTCTTTGGGTTTATACAATTTAAAAGTAGTCATTTCTCGAATTAAAATTAGGCAATATTTTTGTAGATCTTAGAAGCCTTTCATGAAACGATGATGGATAGTTGAATACAATATAATGATGTCACTGATAAAGCTATTTCTCCTTTAATTATCGGAGTTTAGCATTGAAGAAACAAACACTTGGTTTTCATCAAAATCAACATTTTAACTTAAAGTTTCTTGTAGTAAAAGACATCTCACCTCAGTGAGGAGGTAATTGGGAAATGTTACGATACATTTCCGATGAAAGACATTTTCAAATAATGGAAATCCGTCTGAATACATTCTTCAGTACAATTCTAAATAACTATTTTCTGGAGGTAAGTGGAAAAAAATGTTCATCGAATAAAAGCTAAGCACTGTACCATACTCTTTAAGTTATAAGGAAATAAAATATCGAAAATCCTGATAATGGGCTCTTACTGTTGGCCATAGGAATGCAATAAATATATGTAAGGTTCATATCCCATTTTGTCAACATATAACTTTTTAAGCTATAAAATGTTAAAATATGCTTTTTTCTACAAATTATAAGATACTAGACCCCTTAAAGATATCTAAATTTATTTTCATAATTATACCATTTCTGTCCATTTATCTAAAAAATACAAACGTCGAAACAGAAAAAAGGAGATGTAATAAAATAATTTCTATAGGTTTGTACAATTAAAGCTAGATATCTCTCGAATTAAAATTAGGTAATATTTTTGTCTATTGGATACAGATTTTGTACCATATATCTTACTTCCTAGAGACCTTTCATGAAATGAAGATGGATACTTAACGGTAATATAATGAAGTCATTGATACAGCTATTTCTCCATTAAATTATCGGAGTTTAGCATTGAAGAAACAAACACTTGGTTTTTCATCCAAATCAGCTTTTTAACTTAAAATTTCTTATAGTAAAAGACATCTCACCTCAGTCAGAAGAGGTAATTGGGAAATGTTACGATGCATTTCAGTTGAAAGACATTTTCAAATAATTGAAATACGACCAAATGCATTCTTCAGTACAATACTAAATAACTATATTCTGGAGATAAGTGGAAAAAATGTTCATCGAATAAAAGCTAAGCACTGTCCCATAATCTTTCAGTTATAAGGAAATAAATTATCGAAAATCCTAATAATGGGCTCTAATTGCTGTCCCATAGGAGTGCAAAGAATATACGTAAGGTTCACATCCCATTTTGTCAACATATAACTTTTTAAGCTATAAAATGTTAAAATATGCTGTTTTTCTACAAATTATAGGATACTAGACCCCTTACAGATATATAAATTTATTTTAATAATTATACCATTTCTGTCCATTTATCTAAAAAATACAAACGTCGAAACAGAAAAAAGGAGATGTAATAAAATAATTTCTATAGGTTTATACAATTAAAGCTAGGTATCTCTCGAATTAAAATTAGGTAATATTTTTGTCTATTGGATACAGATTTTGTTTCCCATATGTTACTTCTTAGAAGCCTTTCATGAAACGAGGATGGATACTTAAAGACAATATAATGAAGTCACTGATACAGCTATTTCTCCATTAAATTATCACAGTTTAGCATTGCAGAAACAAACACTTAATCGTTCCTCAAAATCAACCTCTTAAATTTTTTTGTAGTAAAAAGACATCTCACCTCAGTGAGAAGAGTTAATTGGGAAATGTTCCGATGCATTTCCGATGAAAAACATTTACAAATAATTGAAATTCGACCGAATGCATTCTTCAGTGCAATACTAAATAAATATTTTCTGAAAATAAGTGGAAAAAATGTTCATCGAATAAGAGCTAAGCACTGTTCCATCATCTTTCAGTTACAAGGAAATAAATTATCGAAAATCATAATAATGAACTTTTACTGCTGCCCCACAGGAGTGCAAAGAATATAAGTAGGGTTCACATCCTATTTTGTTACCATATAACTTTTTAAGCTATAAAAGGATAATAAATGCTGTTTTTCTATGGAATGCTAGACCCCCTTAAAGATAGCTGATATAAGTTTATTTTCATAACTGTACCATTTCTGTCTATTTACCTAAGAACACAAACGTCGAAATTGAGAAAAAAGGAAATGTAATAAAATAATTTCTTTATGTTTATACAATCAAAGCTAGGCATCTCTCAAATTAAAATTATATAATATTTTTGTCTATTGGATACAGATTTTGTACCACATATGTTACTTCTTAGAAACCTTTCATGAAATGAGGATGGATACTTAACGACAATATAATGAAGTCACCGAAACAGTTACTTCCCCATTAAACTATCGGAGTTTAGCACTGGAGAAACAAACACTTGATCTTTCACCAAAATCAACTTTTTAACTTAAAATTTCTTATAGTAAAAGACATCTCACTTCAGTGAGAAGAGTTAATTGAGAAATGTTAAGATGCATTTCCGATGCAAAACATTTACAAATAATTGAAATCCGACCGAATGCATTCTTCAGTACAATATTAAATAACTATTTTCTGGAGGTAAGTGGAAAAAATGGTCATCGAATACAAGGTAAGCAGTGTCCCATAATCTTTCAGTTATAAGGTAATAAATTATCGAAAATCCTAATAATGGGTTCTTATTGCTGTCCCATAGGAGTGCAAAGAATATACGTAAGGTTCACATCCCATTTTGTTAACATATAACTTTTTAAGCTATGAAAGGATTAAAAAAATGCTGTTTTTCTATAAGATACTAGACCCTTTAAAGTAAGTTTATTTTCATAATTATACCATTTCTGGCTATTTACCTAAGAACACAAACGTTGAAACAGATAACAAGGAGCTATAATAAAATAATTTCTTTGTGTTTATACAATTAAAGCTAGGTATCTCTCGAATTAAAATTAGGTAATATTTTTGTCTATTGGATACAGATTTTGTACCACATATGTTACTTCTTAGAAGCCTTTCATCATGAAACGAGGATGGATACTTAACGACAATATAATGAAGTCACCCATACAGCTACTTCCCCATTAAATTATCGGAGTTTAGCATTGGAGAAACAAACACTTGATCTTTCATACAAATCAACTTTTTAACTTGAAAATTCTTGTAGTAAAAGCCGTCTCACCTCCGGAAGAAGAGTTAATTGGGAAATGTTACGACGCATTTCCCAATCAAGACATTTTCAAATAATTGAAATCCGACCGAATACATTCTTCAGTACAATACTAAATAACTATTTTCTGGAGATAAGTGGAAAAAATGTTCATCGAATAAAAGCTAAGCACTGCTCCATCACCTTTCAGTTATATTATAGGGGAAAAAATTATCGAAAATCCTGATAACGACCTCCTGGGGAAAAAAAGAAAAATACTCACCCCAGATATTTACCAAAATAAGCGGCATAGTTATTTCCGAATATCTCGATAACGTAATTTTTCCCCCTCACACTTTGTGAGGCATAATTCCATTCTCTCTACACACAGCTGCTGGTTCTGAATAGCATAAATCTCAGAATTACCGATTTTCGCGTTTGTGATGAGCACCCATTACACAAATAAGCGACGCTTTAGAATTTCAAGCGCTAATAAACACTTGCAGGGAGAAGAAACATCCTATATTTAACATAATTTAAACAACCTCTCCTTTTAAGGAACGAACACTTTAAAAGACCCGTTTTGAGTATTTTTCGGGGCGCCAGCAAATTGACTTTATTAAAACCGAACTCGAGAAATTGCGGCTTCGGTCGGAGATAACGATGTTTGCTGTAAACCTCCCCCCTCAATCCCTTCTTCCCCCTCTACCCTGCCCTGATTGTTTGTTAGAGTCTCGGGGTAGATTTGGAACGTCGGCTGGAAAGATTTTGAAGTGGGATGTTGGAAAAGGGGGGAGGAATTGAAATTGTCCCCTAATATAGGTGCGCTCCAGGCAGTCCCTTATCCCGATCGTCGGTCCCTCTCCACACAAAGAGCGGAAAGCGCGAAATTTTACTAGAATACGAGGTCTTCCACATTTGGCACCTGATCGCTCCAGCTGGATGTGCAAGGAACATCCCGACTAGCAGGTTCACCACTGTGTTGGTGAATAAGCATACTCAGCATAGCATAAGATAGCATTACATTGAATAAACCTGACACTTCAATTAGAAATGAAATTGAAAACCTAAAACATCAGTTCACTGAATACAGTTACAATATAACAAATTTCATTACGTCCGGCCTCCCATAAAATAAGCAAATGATCGGATGTTGTATAAAAATATTCACTTTAGAACTGGGTTACTTTTATTAACAATGCCGTAGAGTTAGATAAAAATATACATGTACTCAGGGCCATATTTTCTACTTCGCCAGCTAATTGTTCAAGAAGTATTCAACTTATAGGTTTACTACTGTATAAACATAATTATGATGTCCAACATTGCATAACCTCATAATTTTCTTGGAAATGAAA
This sequence comes from Pardosa pseudoannulata, assembly GCA_032207245.1. Classification (NCBI taxonomy): domain Eukaryota; kingdom Metazoa; phylum Arthropoda; class Arachnida; order Araneae; family Lycosidae; genus Pardosa; species Pardosa pseudoannulata. Next base: position 36,933,170 of record CM063498.1, read on the forward strand.
AGTGAAACTCACAAAATTAAACCAAAAGTTCATTGAATACATTTAGAACAAAAATATTTTAATATGCTTTGCCATCTGTAAGAAAGCTAACCACCTGTTACTTTTTTTTTCTATTGCAACTGGTAATACAGGCACATATACCTTTACGCCAGTAAAGGGCTGCGAAGCTGTTACCCATTTAGCACCTTCCGAGGAAGGGGGGGTCTCATGTAGCTTAAGGAAGGCTACGGACTCGAGTATCATTGCTCCTACTGGATCCTCGTAACTTAAAGCAGAGACCAAGGAGAAGACTTCCTCCCCCCAGGCTTGGCCTGCCACCCCCAGAAGTATCGTTTGAGAACTTGGAGGACATTGTGACCCCGAACTTGTTTTAAGTGTCCGAGAAACCTTTAACAAACATGGATCACCTGTTACTAAGGGAAGAGTAACCTTAAAACTAATAAATGGGGTAGAGTTTATGAACAATACCATAGAGTTATGCAAAATAGATATATGTTCAGAAATATATTTCCTATTTCTACATCTAGATGTGCAAAGAGCATCTCGACTAGTATATAAACTACTACGCTGAAGTGTAAACATACTCTTCATCGTATAACAATAGTATAAACCTCATTCCTTAGATGTTAAAAAACTCACAAATCTAAAACATTAATTCGCTGCAAACAGTTAAGAGAGAATTCTTTCATTCTAATCTGTCATACCATCTGTTAAGTAAGCAAATCACATGATACCATATGGAAAAGTCACTTTAATAAATGGGTCGCCTTTCCGAACAATACCACAGAGATATGCAAAAAATACATGTAGGCATAAAAATATTATCAGTTTTGGCATTCATTTATATTTAGTTACAATGACTTCTTATCTGTCAAGTCCTCCCATCTGTATAGCATGTAAATCCTTTAATGTTAAATGGAAAATTTACATTTAAATCTAATAACTAAGTTACAATTATGAACAATATCAAACAGGTTTGTAAAAACACATGCACACATGAAAATATGTATTTGTGTGTTTAGTTAAACCCTAATGAAAAAGACTAAAGCCAACTAACAAGTTTCAGGTTTATTTTTAAAAGGTAAACTATCATAATGAATATTAGCAAAAGAATCAAATCTTCCGATTGTTTCATAAAACTTGATGAGCTTTAAAAATCATAAAATGTTCCAGATTAACATTTAAATTATCCAACAAAATATTCAAATACTTGGCATTGAAGGATGATTCATAATATAAAGCAAATTACATTTATTACTTTTTAGTTAATGTCAAAGCAAATTAATTTCATTGGGTAAAAGAGTTAGAAAATTAATATGAGAATACGTACATAGCTCTAAAAGCTTTTTACAACAATGTTATTATCTAAAGAATTGCAAGAAAAATTGAAAATTGCATAGATAAGAAAAAAAATATTGTTGACTTCAAATTAAGAAAAAGGGTAAAACTGTGGGATATTTATATATCAATTTTTAATGCTGCCAATAAAAATACTGCAGAAATATTATTTTATCATCATTTTAAAACTTTTGTAATAAAATACCACTATACAGAAACACTATAGCAAGTTGTATTCTCATCTTTTCTTCAGTTCTAACAAAACAAATATGTTTGAATTGGAAAAAGACAAAAATTTTATAGATTATATTTTCATTAAATGTTTTCTTCTAATAAATTCTTATTTCAGCATTTTATAAATATTCAGATATTTCTGGGGTTTTATTAAAATAAATTAACATTTATAAACAACCGATCCACTTCTCATTAAAACATTAATTCCACCCCATTAAATATAAAGAGTTTTCTTGAATTCATAAAAATCATACGCTCTATTATATATACAATATTTCCCTTGATAATAAAAATATATATATATATATATATATATATATATATATATATATATATATATTATATATATATATATATATATATATATATATATATATATAGATAGAGAGAGAGAGAGAGAGAGAGATAGATATATAGATATAGATATATATATATAGATATATGTATAGATATATATATATATACATATATATACATATATAAATACATATATATGTATACATATATACATATATATATGTACATATATATACATGTACATATATATACATATACATATATACATATATATATACATATATTCATATACATATATACATATACATATATACATATATACACATATATATACATATATACATATACATATATACATATATATACATACATATATACATATATATACATACAATTTATTATAAGATGATTCAAACCGGAAGTAAACTTGTGAAAGACGCATTATCAATGTATGTTGATCTTATTATAAGCAGAGAAAATAAGTGATAGCTGTTTTTAAAACTAACTAATAGCTTTTTATTAAATAGAGAAATAATGGTTAATTGCAATTACGCGTAGATCATTTATAGATAGTTTTCCATATAGACCGTCCAAAATGGCTACATATTCATCATTCCTTCATTGAATTAATAGACAGGCATTCAATAGATAGATTTTCCAGTTTATGAATTTCCTTTTCCACAATATTTTGTATTTTCCCCAAATTAAACCACTTTGAACCAAATGATATCCACTTTTTTATCACGAAACAAATTTATCGTATTTTAACACATATGTAATTTTGTAAAGACAATTGAATATTGGAGAAAACAAAAAAATTCTTTTACTATGGATAAATACGTACTCTCTTACCAGTATAAATTTTAATTGGCCATGTAAAATTCCGAAGTTTTATTGAATAAAATATAAATAATAGTTGAAGTGTGTCACTACTTTTTACATTGCGTATATTGTGAGATTCAAGAACAATTTCTAATAGTTTTCGGCTTCTTTTATCAAGTAAAAATGCATTAAATAGATACACTTTTTTATTAATTATAAAAGAATCTCACTTTCTTAAAAATGATTCATATGCTAATATAGCAAGGGAATAATAAATTTCTGATCGTAAAAAAAAGTTAAATTCTACTTTTGAAAACTAAAATTTGGAATAGGCATTTACCCTAAAGATTGCAATTTTATCTTAAATTTAAAATGGAAAATATAAAGTGTCATCTTTAATCTAAGGTATATCATTTTAAAATTATTGATATATGCTAAATCAGATAATCTATGCTATCATAAAAATAATAGGTCTTCAGGTATTTTAGGAAGCATAAATCTTTTTTCTTTGAGTCTTAAATTTTTAAGGGCATACATTACAAAAAATGGTTCAAACATACTTATTTAAATGAAGTTCAAAATATGATAAGCATAGAAATGATTTCAAAAATTTTACAAAATAGTTTTAAAATGGTTTTATTATGTGATCAAAAAATTATTTTTCGTATATCCTAAAATGAATTTTTCCCTTTATTTATGCATAGATATAAAAGAAATATAAAAGATAAAATATTCGAATTTTCCTCAAGAGTTAATGAAACAGTTATTATAATAAAAATTAATATGAAAGTTTAGGGTTCAATTTTCCCCCCATATCGAACAAAACAATTAAAATATTTCTTTCTACCTTCTGTCATTTGTAAAATATCCAATTAAGAATGCGTTTAATTTTTTTTCCGTGAAAGAAGCAAAATTCTTTTCATTATTGATCAATTGCTTCATTTGTACTGTCATTAAAGCAAATTTGCAAAAGATAGAATGAATACAGTCTTGGAAAATTGTACAAGACTGTCTTGTACTATCAAACTTTCTGAAAATAACTAAAAGCCTAGTGCCCATTAAAAGACACATATGCTAGCACCATTCTTCAGTTTCCCTTTAAATACAAATTGTAATGTCTTTATAGCCTAGGGCCATGTTTTTTTTAAAGTTGCATGTAGTGACTTAAGTTGTATGTGGGGACGCAAAACATTAAAGTCGCGACAATTTAATTTAGAAATATAAATTTTAAAAAACAGTTGTAATATTCTTCTGGGACTCAGTACCACATACTTATGTTAATCGACTTTCTCAGATTTAAGGCTTATAAAATCCAAATATTATTCAACGATGAAGAGGATTTATGTCCAAAGTGTTAAATCTTGCATCAAGACTTAATTTGTTATGTAGTAAAATCCAAGAAGCACCGTCTCGTTAAAACGGGATTATTTATCATTAATTCCTGCATAATTGAAACAAATCTTAAAACTCCTTTCCATATACGTTATGTCTTATTATAGAAATAAATTGTTATGGAGAAATATTTATTCTTATAAATTTATATTATTTTTAGCACTTGGGATCTCATATATCAATGGTTAAAGGATAAAGTATGAAAAAAAGTTTAAGAAATGTTGAACTATGTAAATATTTTGGTTTTATGAATATACCGAAATGAAATATGTGGTCTTAATTTCATCAAAATGATTCTATTTATATTCTCGTAATACTGTATTTGACATCAGATATAAATGGATTAATAATTTTATACTCTAAAACACTTTCATTAAAATCATTTCTATCTGATCAAAGGGCAACTGAATACGAGGATATTTTTTTTTAAGAAATGTTAAAGATTTTTTATTATAGATTTTGTTTAGATTAATTGATACGTTTTACACTATAGCTCATTAAGCTATAGTGTAAAGACCTGTCCATAGACATACGATTTCCAATGGTGATGCAATAACAGTGAAAATCAAAATAACAAGTAAAAATTAGACTATCATTCAAGTCATTTTAGTTTTCTCACTCACCAGTAAAACGTAGTCTTTGAGTCTCTACGCAGTGATAGAAGCTTTTTTATTCATGGGGTCTTTTACATCATAGGGCAGTAAGGTTAGTTACAAATTCTAGTATGAGAAAGATGTTCACCCATAGCAATGGCCTGTCAAAAGACAAAACTATTCAACATCTGCACTGTGGGAATAACGTGAATAGTCAAAAGATCCTCAACATTCCATTTACTTTTCTTTATTTGGTATTAGAGATATAATTTGTAAGTTTTATTCCTAATACATTACAGCTTTATGGAGGATAAGATAACGCCTCACATCTGGCTGGAGAAGTCTCGTGCTCCTTCTTGGTGCAAAATTAGTATTCATGTTCCTAGCTACACTACAGTGTCCAGGTATCCACTGAAGCACTGCAAGCTTCATATCTAAGGCCAACAAAAGCAGAAATTCTCAATTGTGAAGGATTTCATATGATGAAATGGGACCGGTTGAAGCAATAACCTGGATTTTAGTCTTAACCCTCTAAGCGGTTAGCACGTACAATTCCGCCAAACCGATAATGACTTCAAAACGTACAATTTTCGACCTCCGAAAATGGATGTAATGTACATTTTTGCCAGTGCTTTCCCCCATGGAGTTTTGAGGTACGAGGGTCAGGTCTTTTGTTTAGCTCTTTCACTGACATTTCTTGAGGGATGCACCCCTACCCCGTGAGACACAAAGACACTGATAGCTTTTCATGGCTTTGTAAATCTCTATTTCGAAGTATTTCGTTTGCGGTAACAGATGTATCTCTAATTGCACCCCTTCAATATCTTGGATGATTTTCGTAAAAAATATAAATAAGTCTCTCAAAGAATATTTTTATTTGTACTTTTAGAATCCATTATTTCTTATGGAAAATATTCGAGACTTGACGAGCTTTATGTGTATTAAAAATTAACAATCTATAATATCTATTTATATATCTATATATATAACCGGAAGTAAAAGGACAATAACGAGGGTGGGTTTCCCTTATTCCATTCTAGTCGACAAAGGGTGAAGGTAAAAATCACAACTCTTTGGACACTGACATTAGCGTAATTTGGAGAATTTTTTTCTAGATGTGTTTCACTCGGAGGGTTAAAATATGAAGTAGAAGAACTTAATCAAAAAATAAAGATCAAATGCTACTAAAGGAGTCAGCTGCATAAGAATACATACACTCTGGGAATAGTATGACTACTGTTGCAAAGCGTCAGAATAACTGACGAGGTGTCTCTCTTGAACAATTCATTTGCAAGCTACAAGTTTATTTCGATTTGTGCTATGTAAATAAAAAATTATATGGATTTAGAGTTTCCTGAACATGATCCAGTAGCAAAAAAAATCTTAAATGTTTGACAAACTAAATAAAGTCATTTTGAGTTAAAATTTAAAGTTTTTGAAGTTTTGAATGAATAATTAGTCTAATAAAAATAACCAGATATTTAATACATATTCCTCCATATTTTTTCTGGAGAATCAAAATATTTGTTGATTTAAAGGTAGTGAGACTCTTTAAGAAATACAAAAAAGGGATAATTTAAAATAGCATACAAAATTATATATAATTTTCACACATATTTTTATTTCTGTTGCACAGGTGAATTACAAATAGAAGAAGAGGAAGATAATATTTTCTAATTTTTTCAGACATCTTTCTATTTTTAAAACTAAGTAGGTGTCAAAAATTTATGTTTGTATCGCAGATTAATAACAGATCATAAAAAACTTATTCAAGAGGGGCATCCCATTTTAAAATATTCAGATTTGAGTTTATTAAATTTATTCTTAGGCTGTTGATTACTTCTTCCTTGATTAATAAATCTTTGGTTATTGAAAAATTCGTGAAAAAATATACCCCTCATTATTAGACCATTCAAAAAGAGATAAGGTTTATTTATGCAAAATGAAATGAAAATAATTTTTATTTCAGGAATTATTTCATAATTGAACTGCAGTGCAATCACATAATAAATTCAAGAGTGAAACTTATATTAAAGTATTATACATATATAAGACATAAAATCATAAAGTTATTAAAAAGTTAAATATGAGATTATTCGCACAAACAATTAAAGCAATTCAAACAATGTGTTTTTTACAACATTTCCATAAAAAAGACAAAAAATGGATATTATTATATTCATTCCACTTATTTATTTTGTTATTTTATTTTATTATATTTACCCGAAATTATATACGTTAGTTTCTCCGTAAAAACATATAATATTTTAAAATTCTTTTATATTACAAAATAGTTTATTGATTTCTTTATTAAAAAAACTAAGCAAATCACGTAGCACTAGTAAATATGTAATCTATACTTACTAATTTTAAGCCCACGTCAATTCATATTATTACTGTAACATTATTGAAATTATAGTGTAATCTGTTTCTTTGATTTAAAAAAAAACGAAGCTTTCTAATTATTTTACTCCCTTTTCGCAACTGTAATTCTCTGAGTTACAGTTTTACTTTTCAATATTTATTTAAAACATTTTTAATGAGGTTGCACCTTTATTCGGGTTTTTTTTCTTTTCGAGACATTGTATACACGTTTCTTTTTAATTGCGTACTTGATCTTTGTCCTCTAAATATTCCCAAACATTGCATAAAGTTTCGATCATTGTCATAATTAGATATTTTAAGTTCATTTCTAGTCTTTGACACATTCTTTAAAGAGTACAATTACGAAAAGAAGCTGAAAATAAAACTTGATACTGTTATGCAACTGATTATTAGAAAGCAAGAATTTCTCAATTAAAAAATGGATAATGTATGAAAATAGAATGTAACAAAATTGATAGAGATGAAGATAACTTATAGTTTCTCTCATGCAAAATAATATACGTCAAGAAGATTAAAAAAATCCCAAGATATATGATCCTTCATGACACTATTCCTTACATTGATTTATTAACTTTTCAAAGTTAAATTTTTTAACGTATATATCAAAATACTCTTCAATATGTTTTATAAGTGTTAGAATAACTCTCTTGAAAAATATTAAAGATGTGCTAAATAAGTTGCAAAAACTGGGATGTCATAAATAATGTTACCTTTAGGTTTCTACATAAAAACTTATAAATACATAAACATAAGGTGTAATATTACTAATATTTGTGTCATAAGGAATTTTTTAAACTTTTATATTTACTCAAACAGAATGGAATTGTACATTTTTCCTACTGCATCTGAAATGTTTTTCATACAACTCAGTTTTGCAACGTGTTCGCGGATATCTTTATAAAATATACCTCTACATTTAAAGACGGCAAAAGCCACCAATATAGGCAAAAGAGTTAAAATTGTTTGATATTTTTCTCAGAGAATCTCTTTACGGTTCACAGTTTATAATAGATTTTTCATTTATCAGTTCTGTATTTGATTCTATCAGGAAAGCATAACTTCGATGCCTTATTAGTAGAGTACTTGGACTTGTACATCCTTACCGTGTTCTTTAAGAAAGTGTTAAATCATATTTAGACCCATTTTAAGTAAATAAAACTCAACCTTTAATGAAAATTTACCATTAAGAATACTATAAGTAGTTGAGGTCTGTAAAAGAAGTCAAAAGTCATTTATAGGAGATAAAAATTACACGTTATCTTTCAAAAACCGCAAATAAACTGGCAGTATATGTCTACTGAAGTGTTATATGAATAATTACTTATTTTACTTGTTCAGAAAAACATTTAAATATTTGGAATCAAACATAACAAAACATCTGCATACTAAAACTTGTTAAAATTAATACTTTTCACGGGTGATTAACACTTTGTGGTTACTCGGATTCTAGGATTCAAAATCATAATCTGTGGATTATAATACTGCAAAAAAATAGTTATTTTACAATTCAGATTAGAATTTAGGAGTAGATCTTTGTTTAAATTGTTCTTGATGTACAAAACTCTAATCATATCGCCTCCAGTCAGTCAACTACATTTTTACACAATCTTTTAATATAGTGCTTGTAAAAATACAATAGAGTATCTTTTCGCAACAAGTAGGAATTCATAGAGGCATTGAAGGTAAATAATGTCAGAGCATATATTTTTTACTCTATTAAAACATTAAAACTTAATAAGAGGCTTGAAAATCAAACATAGATTTCCATGTTAGAAGATAGAAACGCAGAAAAGCTGAATAAAATCCATAATTAGAATGCATCGAACATATGTCAATTAAACTACCATTCTTATGCCCATCATATCGACTAGTTGCATCTCCTGTGTCACATTTAAATTTCAATTGGACTTTTTCCGTAAGGTTTAAAAGTACGAGAGCAGCATGGTCCTTTCTTATATTAGCAAATTTCTAGTCTAAATTCAAACTGCAGAGAATAAACTTAGCATAATACGAGGCATATCAATAAGTAACAAACTTGTAAGTATTCTTGGTAGTAGTTAGTTATTTGGTAAAAATGTAAATTGTCAAATTATAAAGCCGAAATGCCTGATCCATTGCTAAGGAGATCTTAGTTATTCAAAGTACCGGTGACTTCAAAACGGCGTCTTCGAATGCATCGTCATCTTTGATAGGTGTAAACTGTTTAAAAGTTGATAAACACCTTTAGTCGATGAAGTCAAATCTTGGCCAGTGTCTTCTTCAATCTGGGAAAATATTGATGCAATGGACAAAGCGTCCTCTACAGGGTTATCTCTCAGAGTTTCTCGAAGGTTGGGTGATCTTCTCGGGCGATGGAGTTCTGTGACTTAATGGTTTTCAAACTGACCAAGCCTTGATATAAATACCTCAATGTGGATGGCACTTATGTTAAAAGAGATAAATTAATGATACTTTCATAGTTATTTCATATCTTTTTTAATTTCATTTTTATTATTGTATAAAACATTACTTATTGATACACCTCGTATCATGAATGAATTTAAAATAAACTGGAGAAGTCATACTTTTGACGATTATCATTTACTGCTCTGTTTTCATCACCGTAAAAGTGAAATAATTGTTTAAGATTAATTTTTTTTCCTAAATTTTTAGCTACAAAATTTGATACTTTTGAAAATATTTCAAACTAGCTCTTTGCATCATTTCTAAATGATCGCCAAACTAAGCTTTAGGAAAGAGAATTCTGCACGACAGCGTTTTTGCATAGCAGTTTTCCATTTCATAAAGACATTCCAAGGAATAAGCCGAGATTAGTATGTTGGCGTTGAATAAGTCCTCGCCAAAAAGAGCCAGCCGAAAAGCGTCGGCAACCCCGATCCGTGCGACATCTCGGGCAAGCGGGCTGTAATGAATGCAAATGAGGCTAATGCACGGCCCGTGATTCATCGGATGAGAAGTGCTGATTCGAGAAAATTGGCTTTGCTCCGTGAAAACTCGCACCAAATTGGCGGCTAATGAGCCTTTCGACTCCCGCGCCCCAGCCGCCAATAGTTTACACGAGAGATTGGGCTACTTTACAGAACAGCAGACGAGTTTGCCATTGATTAAAATTTACCACCGTATGCTTCGCAATGCAGCACCCTCGGGGGTTGACTGTAACCGCGTACAAATGCCGCACATTCGCAAATTCGCATGAATATATATACTCTTGATGCGAGAGACAGCCTTTCAGTACACAGCTGGGATGCATACAAAAGTATCGAAGCGAATCAGAAAATAGGGAATATCTGAATAGATATTTCGAAAAATTATTTCTCGAGATGAAGTGAATGCATTATTTTCTTGCAAGTAATATCGGATTTGAAAAGTGGTGGGACATAATACTATTATGCTGGGAATATAAAGCGAATTTGGGCATAAACGATTCAATTTTTTTACCTAAATTGCTATTTACTTGAATCTGCGAGGATGATGCATTTAATATAAGCTGTTTGTTTTTGAGAAATTTTAATAATTTCGTAAGGGGTTTAATGCTATACTGTGACAAGAAATGATTTTATTTTTATCAATATATCACGCTTTTAATGCATTTTCTTTTGTTTGCTTAAGGTAGTAAGAAGAAATACTTTGGAGATAAATTTCTTTACATCGACAGTGTTGTCGTGATGGTTAAACTCGGCCTTAAATTTAGAGATTTGAATTCATGCAATTTATTTTTTCAATCATACGCTTATACACTAAGCAATCTTTGAATATTTTTAAATTTCCATGGCTGATTAGTTATAAGAGTTAGTCAATTTTTTGGCTACAAGCTATTTAATATGACAGAAACCAGCTGCTTAATGAAGCCGATTTTGATCGTCTATAAACATACTTGTCAGTAATGGAATTTAAACCTATGGACTACAGTACCAAAAAGCAGCACCTTATTTATTTCAGTGTTTCTGAAAATAAAATAAATGCCCATAAGAAATTAGTTTTGAAGATATGGTTAAAGACTAAAAGAAAAGAGAATTTAAAATAGGATGGTTTACAGTTAATATAATATTACTGCATGCATCTTTTTAACATTTCTCATAAATTTATTAAAGGTATTAAAGGGTGAATATAAAACTTCCTTTGACATTTTAATAGTTCAATGATATATATATATATATATATATATATATATATATATATATATATATATATATATATATATATATATATGTAATGAGACTGACTTCTCGATGGGGGTTGCAGTCATGGCCATAAAAATGATACCGTTTCAGCTAAAGACTTTTATTAAGACAACTTTGAAGGACGGGTTCCCACTTCATCATAGGGACAAACTGAAGGGTCAGCTAGCATGAAGTTCTATGTACAAGACAAGTAACACCTGGGTCAACATCTGTGGGAAAATATCTCTAGAAAAATCTGTCTCCGCTAGCGTGTATCTCCTTTTTATTTGGAAATTTCCTAAATTGTCCGCTAGGGCCATGTAGGTTTATAATTGGCCAGGCCCCTTCTCTGAGGGCGTAACCTGTAGCCCCAGTGGTCAATTTAGGTTAGGGGTTAAAAAGGGGAATGTAAAAAGACGCGGGAATTTTTACCCTTGATTTAAGTTTTGAAAAACCCTGAGAATTTTCCTTACATATATATATATATATATATATATATATATATATATATGTGTGTGTGTGTGTGTGTGTGTGTGTGTGTGTGTGTGTGTGTGTGTGTGTGTGTGTGTGTGTAATATTAAAATCCCTTATTTACATATTTTAATATTAATTTAATAAATTTTGTCCATAAAGTACGTTGTTGGAATTTGTGCGGTAATTCTGATTTTTCCCTCCATACACGCTATAGACCTAATTCAGCCTCTGTCTGTACTACTTTAGCCAATAGTTAACGAGTTCTCTTTAAACATGGGTATTTTTTTATAACGTGATCAATTGTGCTTAGGGATAATTCGTAGTCTTTTTACCTGAGAAATCCCTACTTGAAAAGTGTGTGTGTGTGTGCAGGTCATATTGTCTGGGTGCACGAGGTTGTAAAAGTGTTTGCCTGTTGTATGGATTTCATGTATCTCACCAGAAATAAAGGGCGTTGTGCTTTTGAATGAGTTTCGCCCATATTACATATATATATATATATATATATATATATATATATATATATATATATATATATATATATATATATATATATATATATATATATATATATATATACATATATACATATATAGATACATATATAGATACATATATATATACATACATATATATACATATATATATACATACATACATATATATATGCATATATACATATATATATATACATACATATATATGCATATATATATGTATATATATACATATATATACATATATATATATATATATATATGTATGTATGTATGTATGTATGTATATATGTATATATATATGTGTGTGTGTGTGTGTGTTACTAATAAACAGCATGGTTAGTTTACAGAAATATGTCGTTATGTAAGTTTCAGAATTTGTTTCTATTATTTGACTCTTTAATCTCGATTATAGATTGAGTGTTTTCTAAATAAGACAAGGAAAAGGTTATCTAGTATATTTCTTGGGGAATAATCATGAACATGACAAATACAGTTGGAGTTTTAACATTATGCGGTCATTAGATGTGTATTAAAGCCAGTAACAACATTACTAGATTGTTTATATAGCTTAAACGTGTAAGAAATATAAGCAAGTTTTTGTCCAGCAGTTAAAGTTGAAGAGAGGGAAAATATATCCTTAAAAAAGGCCAAGATTGTGAATCTGTATGCAAAGCAGGTTGGAGATCTACTCTTTAGAAAGTGGAAGATTGTTTTATTATAAAGTCTATTAATTTATTTAGAGTTGATTATAAGTTATTTATGTAATACGCTCGAATTTTGGCTTCACACTAAAATATCTTCGTATAGCTTAGCTCCTTGTCTAAATTCAAATCAATTAGATAGTTAGCCAAATGAGGCCTGAGAGAATGAATCTACCTTTTGATACTAGAATCTGAAGTTTCAATACCATTCGCAGCATAAATGTGTGTCACCATTCAGATTCACTTTAAACTGTGCCCGTTTAAAGGATTATAGTGTCGTAAAAAGTTGACTATAGTTCTAGTAACTAGTCTAAATTTGTTATCTAATGAAACAATCCCCGTATTATAAAACATCTCCTTCGGCCATTAGTTCAGAATTATTCCCGAGATGTAAGCAAAAGTTAGTTTGAAATTGATTTGAATCATTTTAATTCCTTTCATTAAAATTTTTGTTCGTAGTAAATTTATTTGAGTAATTTTATTACTACAGTAAAAAAAGAAATTTTCTGTCCCTTATTTAAGACTAAGAACCACTTGACGTATCAAATTTTTTATTACTAAAGATTTGAATACGTTTGCCTACAAAGCTGTAAAAATTTTAAAAGTCTTTGCAGCTTTGTCGGGACATGCATTAGCTAAATAAATAGGGTTTTCATTTTACATAAATATATTTTTAATAATTTCTTTAATTGAGAAATAAAACAAAAATCATTTGGAAACGAAATTTACCTTAATATCCTAAACATTTTTTCGATACAATTATCTATCCAATGTCTATTTTTCCATTCATATATTAGCCATATATTATAACGCATTACACAAAATGTATATTTTTGGGGAATGTGTAATACTGTATGTATTGAAATAAAATTTTCATTGCATATTGTGCTAATAGTTCAATTTCAATTAACAATGGTAAATGTATTTAACATATGGATCAATGTCAGGTATATTTTGCTTACAATGTTTTCAAATTTTACAAAAAATTTATCAAATTTTCAAACCAGTTTTTTATAAACTGGTTTCGAAATATATTATCACTCTTCCACTAGAGTTATAGAGACTTACTGCTTAACTGTAGATCACTAAACTTAAATCAGTTTTACCCTATCACTAATAATTTGGCTAATACACTAATAATTAAGAACAATTATATTTTTATATTTCTTTTATTAATTTTTTTTATTTATAAGCAATATTCAGTTCCTTATCAGAAGATAACGAAAGGTCTGGCTAACTTTTTAATACGTTAGGGTAAGAATTTTTTCTTCACAGCCATCTTCTTGTTTGCAACTTTATTGTACTTTGTCCTGTTCTTCAATTATTCCATTATCCAATTCATTTAAAATTTGTAAAATTTACTACTTATATTTTTTACAATCCATCTTTCATAAAAAAAATATCTAGGACATTAGTAAATTACAGAAGAAACGTAAAATAGTTTTAGTAGTATTGATCATGATACTAATGATTCTGGTTGTATTGAGGTACTTTCCCACGATGATCTGCACGTGCATGCACAGCTGTGGGAGAAATTTCCTAGAGGAATTTAGGACTTCGATTGTTCACGTCGAGTTTAGGGACCCCTGCAGAGAAGGTATAGATCACGGAATGGCAGCGTAACGGTCAAGCTCGCATAGAGATGTAACCGTGAGTTATGGGGGCAGGGGCTAAAAATAATGTCAGCTTGCACAAAAGGGGCTACTTTAATGAGCCCACCTGCACTCCCGAAGGGGGTGCAGATGTGGGAAAATTTCACGAAACAAGCGATTGGCAAAGAAGAGAAAGGTGCGTTAAAACCGAGGTCAAGTGTTGGGAAACAGAGTTAAGAAAAGGAGTTGAAGTCGGGATTGAAGAGAAGTGGGACATCAAAATCCCAAGTCCCGCTCACCAGCACCGACTCGTCCCATGCGGCCGAACACCCGGACCGACACACCGCATGAGGAAAGCCTCTGCCTGTTCGTCTGTACCAATTGAAGGACTGATACATCGTATGAGGAAAGCCCCTGCCTGCTCCCCTGTGTCTTTAATGGAGGTAAAGATAAAATAATATTTACAACGGTCATTTAGGTCTCTATTAGAAATTTAACCTTGTGATTAAGTAATAACGCATTATAAAGAGAATTGTAATAATTATGGTATAAATATAAGACATAAATAATTGATGATTATGATATATGATAATTGATGATATAAATTTGTAAATGAATATACAGAATAAATGTCTGAATCTCAATATAAAGTATTATATTCTTACTGTGTTTCCCCTTGGTAAATGAACACTGGTGTTAAGGTTGTAAGTACATTACAACACTGATATAGATGCATGCTTCTACACCTTATCACAAAACATCAGACTATGAAAGGACAATTAAAGCAAACATCGAAAAAAACAAGTGTACTCCTTGTCATCTTCGGTTAACTCATTTTAATAAGGCACTTACATGAAGGCACTGTAAGCGCAACGGGAGCATTTCGAAATCACAAAAATGGTAGGGGTAAGTAGTCTGTATTAGACGGAGTCGCGGTAGCTCAGTCGGCAAAGGCAGCCATCTCGTAGCTGAAAGATTGCGGATTCGGGGCTCGAGTCGGTCTAAGATCCGTCGGGTTCGTTCAGGGTGATTGGGGCAGTAAAATACGGTCGTGATCACAATGTCCTCCCAGTTCTCAAAAGATATCTTTGCTTGGTCCCTACTTCTAAATTAGGAGAACCCACTTTGTTCAAAGCCATTCTTCCGTCCTAGTAGTGCTCTTCATAAAAAAACAAAAGGCGCACTCCTTGGCCCTTACTCTGGAAGTTGCAGTTCGGTTCAAAAGTTCGTTGTGACGTCAGCTTACGGACATTTTGAGAGTAAACGAAGAAACTGACATCAAAATGAAGGCCCAACGAAAATTCGAACTAAATCGCAACTTCCAGAGTAATCCCCTATATTTGACTAGCCTACTCCTCAAGTCGATGCCTTGTCCAAG
>CM063498.1:36954035-36981535 GCA_032207245.1 Pardosa pseudoannulata
TCCAGTACCGAAGACCAGCACCCTAACCAAACGGCCATCTTTCGGCTATTTAATAGCTTAAATAAGGAAATAAGATATGGTTAATGCAGCTGCAGTTCTGACGTAAGGAAAAAAATGTATGCTAGACAAGGATAAATTTTTTGGTAGCTTTTTGTGGAACCCAGGTTTAAGACTCTCTAAATGATAACATAAATATTTTATTTGCATGTTCTGCATGTGCTTTTATTTGCAAATATTCTGTATACGAACAGTTTGCAGTTCAGATAGATTTTTTATTCTTTGAGGTACAGCCACATTTTTTTCCTAGTTTTATTTTCATTTCTATAATTTCCGCATACTCTCTTATGCTCCACTGCCTTTCTATTTCCTTCTTTTTACGCTCTCATTTAATTAAATTCTTTGTTTACAAATAATACGTGCATATTTCCTTTTCCAAATACTTATACTTTGTTAAGGTTGGAACAAGATGGCTACTTTCACTAATTTTCTTCAATCTACTTCCTTTGAAAAATACATAACAATTAAGCTGCGGATAATGAATAATGCAAACAGAATTCAGAAGTGGAGTGTTTCTGAAGTGCTTCTAAATACGTTGCAATGTGATTTCAAAGGGCAATATCAACTAAAATTAAAGATGTTTTACAAAAAAAAAGTAGAAAAGTAATTTTTTTATTAGTGTTCAAATCTGCAATCAGTTATTTAGAACCATGTATGATCATTAATATTAAATATAATTTATTGGCTTCTTTAAAAAAAAACTTTGCGTTTTAAATTGAGAATTGATACGATTCGTGAGTTTTAAATAAATATCCGTTCCTTTTTTCCTTCAAACCAGGGCATTGCTGTTACTTCGAGCGAAATAAAACGAAAGAAAGTCTTTTATTTTAATCCAATGTGATTTTTCTCCCGTAACAACCACTCGAGCGGCTTAAAAACATGCTCGCTCTCTCTGGGCAAACATTTTACTGTGGTGGCGCGACAAACTATCAAACAAAAGAGCCGAACAAAGAGCTAAGTCCCTTTTAAAATCCGATTGAAACGAAAAACTCTCGACCTTTCAATTTGCATAGACAAACGACACTTAATTTCCCCAAAAACGCGAATAAACAGAAATCCACTTTACTTTTCAAAAGAAGTAACGATACGTAAATTCAAATTTCCAAGCAATTTTCATTTTTATTAACAACGTTATTCCAGCCGCCCGCTCCCCTCACTTCGCCCAAAATGACAATTTAATCGCAAACGTAAGCTTTGAACTCGAACAAAAATGTTCTTCCCCCGAATCGGATTAAACCACGCGAATGATGCCAATCGTAAAAATCTGAATATTAAGAAATAAATATAAACAATCGTTTTATTCGGAGAGACAGAAATTTTCCCCACTTAAGCCAGCGAGCTCAAAGTAAGATCAAAGCGATCACAGATAAACCCGTGGCTTCGGCATAAAAACTGAGTGGAGGAAAAAGCATGAAAATATTCCAATAAATATCCGAACGCATCAGCTACTCATACGGCTGAAGAAGCCCTCTGAATAGAGCGAGGAGGTTAATAGGTTCTGTATTCCCGGTGGTTAATTGGCCATTGTACCATGAAAACCAGTGCCTCCGCCCGAGGGCGTGGTATAAATATATGGATATGTGTGTGTACCTAGCAAGTATTGATATCGATGCGCCTCGACTCTCTCAGAGGTGGATACAGTGGGAGATGCCGTTCTTGTGTAGAGAGTTTTGTTTGGGCATTTTCGTCCCGTCGTTACTCTTGAGAGAGTGAGAATCGTGGTTTGGTTGTCAGTAGGGTTGCCGCCAAAGAAGCGTTTTGGATTGCAGCGTTTTCCGGAGGGACGCCAACTTGGCGATGCATACAACAACACATAGACCATTCCTGAACTTGACGGCATCTTTTACCTTTTTTTCTTCTCCCAATTCCGCATAAGCTGAGCAAAGAAGTTCCTTACAATTCAAAATTGATCCCTACACACTTTAATTTCACTTTAATTACAAAAGCACAAAAACCATACTCGAAAATGGAAAATTTAGGAAAACTTTAAAGCTTTAATAAAAAAGCAGTTTTATAACAGTTTAGTACAATGGGAATTAGAAAGGGAGAAACTAAAGAGCAGGGCTAAACAGGAAGAAAACCAATTGCAAGTTTTGAAAGAAATGTACTGCGTATTATGTTTTGTGATATAAATGAGGATGTATTTTAGAGGAATAGATACAATTTTGAAGCACACAAAATCTACAAACTGTCTGGCATCATTAAATACATAAAAGCTAATAAAATTTCATGGCCTATTTGCTCCGAATAGGTAATAATACCGTTGATAAAGAATTCTCATTCTATCTGTCTGACCTTTTATAAAGATGCGATGATTTTTTTAATTTAAATATTATTTAATTATATTTTTATAAACATTTTATTCGTTTAATTTATTAAATATTAACTTAATTTAAATTTAAATTTTTTAATTTTTAATTTTTAAATTTTTAATTTATGATATGATGATGATGACTATATGTAAGTGGCATTAAAAATTATTTTTCTTAAGGTCTCTTGATTTTAGAACCCGAGTAGCAAAGCAATAAGACCGTAGCGCTCCAAACCAAACCTTACCAAACCTAGGGTTTCTTCATATATTTTAACCCCTCACAAAATTTATGATGATGATATGTAAGAGGCATTAAAGATTATGTTTCTTAAGTTCTCATCGTTTTAGCCTTCGTTTAGAAAAACAGTAAGACCATAGCGCTCCAAACCTTAACCAAACCTAAAGTCTCTTCATATATTTTAAGCTCTCACAAAATTTCTGTTTTGATAATGATATGTAAGAAGCATTAAAGTTTATGTTTCTTAAGGTATCTTAGTTTTAGCCTTCGTTTAGCAAAACAGTAAGATCATACAGCTCCAAACCAAATTAAACCTAAGGTCTCTTCTTACATTTTAATCACTGACAAAATTATGTTGTGATTATGATATGTAAAAGGCATTAAAAATGATGTTTCTTCAGAGCTCTATGTATATTTTAACCCCTCACAAAGTTTCTATATTACAAATGTTGAATTTTCTATAATGAGTTAGTTGTATGGAGTTTAATGACTCTTTGGGGGCATATTGTGCTAAATCTTTACTATGAAGAGTAATATACGCATGCAAAAGATGGAAAATTTACAAAACTAAATCGATTAAATGAGTAAATGTTTACGATATTAATATGGTTTATCTTTCATTTAACCCTGTCATGACAGAATTTGAAATTTTCTTTTAAAACACAAATCCTGAATAACATAATTTTTATAAACATTTACTCTACTCTCACATAATTCATTAATATTTTTGTATATCCATTTCATAAAAAAGTTTCCCTATACATTTTGATATGAAACTCTCTGAAGTTTAAATACATATAAACTTATTTATGTCGGCACACTCAATAAAACTTGGATATAACCTTTTGATGTCATATTCTCTAAACGCTTTACTCGTTTGAACAAAAAAAAATTTATTTCAAATTTTCAGAATGAAATTTTTCTTTTCCAGAAACAAATTTCTTGCACTAGGTATTTTTACGTATTTGTCCATTATTTGTATATATAATCTCAAGTAGTTTAGTACCATTAGTTTAGTAGTTTAAGTACAACTAGTTTTATAATTTAATGCTATTTTTATATTAAATAGTTTTCAATTTGAAAGAATTGCTTTCAGATTTCATTCAAACTATAAATAATGAGGTTGTTAACCATAGTTATAATAGCATATAGCTTTGTAAACTGATTCTTAAAAATATATAGTTCCGTGTAAATATATAGTTCCATCAATTTATCTGTAATGTGATATTTGTATTAAATACATATAACCCAACCAAATGAAAATTCATATGAAGTATATGGACTAAAACCATTAAATTTTAAAATCCTATATAAAATAAGTTTAAATAGAGAAAGCTGATTTTTTTTCTTTGATAATATGAAAACGGAAAAAATTATGGCTTCATATCTCAATTTGATTTTCTTTATAACTTCAAATGCTGGTATTAAAAAAGAATTTACTAGTAAAAAATGTAAAGTTTAGGTTTTAATCGTTTACACATGAATTATACATATCATGTCATTTCTGGAAACCATGGTCTTTTTGACTCATTAGTTTTGTAACTTTCGAGTTATTCAAAAATTTACAGAGATGTAATATTAAGCTTAGAATCTTGTATTTTTCAATAATAAAAGTGAATATGTAGAATTCGCAGAGACGAAACGGAAGAATACTTCTTATTTTCTACATTCAATATGCAAAAAAAAAATAAAGGGAATCTAATGATAAATAAAGTTTCACATTGAACTCATAAAAATGTAACACACATACATATATGTATATGTGTTTATATAAGAGAAAGATATATATATATATATATATATATATATATATATATATATATATATATATATATATATATATATATATATATGCATGTATGTATGTATGCATATATATGTGTGTGTGTAATCATATCAATATCTAAGCCCCTAAAGTCTATCCAAAATCATCCCTTTTCCATATTCATTATTCTAAATCTTAATTTTTCTTCTTTATATTAATCATACTTTCCCAGCCATCCAATTTGAAAGAAGAAGTTTTCATTCCTTCAGCCGAATACCGAAATTCTTTCTTTGATTCGCAAAGCAAAAAAGGATATTGCTGTCATTTTAATGAGGAAGCAATAGCTCTTCCTAGAAAATCTGTAACAATCAGCAATAGTAGTCATCTAGAACGCCACACTTTGGCAGATGTTTCTAATCAAAAGTTACTCTCTTTAAGCAATTAACTGTTGTCTCGGCATTTTTCCCACGAGATTTAATCCCCATGTGGTACTTTGTCTTTTCTCGCTAAAGGATGGCGTTGCCAGATTTATGTAGAGAGCATTATGACACTGTCCAGTTCAGATGCCTCTGGATTTTGTCCCATTTTCATAAGATGAAACAAAGGTTATGTTCGGCCACAGCGACTGATGTGTTTCTTCAGGACTGAAGTTCAGTGGGACTCTTGGCAGCCCAGTATGCCCGGGCCGAAAAAAGTAATAAGGGCAATTTTAAAGGGGTTTTCAAGTATAAATTTGGGGCCAGTTTGTCCCCATCGTTACATATATAGATATAGTTTATACAAATCCATATATATATATATATATATATATATATACGTCATAGGTCAAAATTATTTTTCGAATAAAACAGTACAATTCTTAAAGAAAAATATAGTCAAGTATGTTTACATTGTTAATGAGTGATATAGCGTCATGTCTATTAATCGTGCTTTTTCACAATGAAGTCTATGAACTATCTATATTTTCGAGTATTAGAGTATAAGTTCTGATTTGGCACGCTACGGTCTACTTTTTTGCTAGATCAAGCATATAGGTACTGAGACTTATTGTTTAAATCCGATTCTAAGCAGGTTCGAACTGGTGTCTGAACCTATGAACTCAACTATCGAAGAACAGTGGTACCCATTCGGCCATATCACAGCTTTTCATTGAGCTAACGTGGAGGACAACTATATTTATTTTAATATCTTATGTTGCATTTTTCTTCTAATATTTAATAATTTTTACCATATATTCCAGTTCAGTTAATACATCTGCTCTCAGTGTATCTCGCTTGATACGGTTTCCTTCTCTCTTGTATTCAACAAATACTGCAAATTACAGATTTTGGAAGCAGTTTATAGCCATTCTTATGAATATAAATACGATTAACGTGCCTCTCAAGTCAGGAGATATAGAGAAACGTTAAATCACAGGAGTTGAAACGAAACCCTATTAAATGAATTACGATGAGAGTGAAAGGGTTAAATTCCATTTAAAGTCCATTTATAAAAGCCCTTTCATGATTCTCGACATATTCACCGCTAACCCAGCTTGGCGATTTGCGACAAGCAAACTCACGCCAAGGCTGGGCACCTCCTTGTCCGGTTAACAATTGTGTAGCGGAGGCGCGTGACTTGCGCTACTTTAGCGGGCTCCTCGAAGCGAGCGGGACAAACAATTCACCGTCCCGATAAGGTCCTTCAAAACTACCGAGCGAAACGAAGCCTGGGCGCACGACAACTCACCTCCACTCGATCTCTACTCCTCCCCCGTCTCATTCCATTTTCCTCTTCCTTCCCCTTCCCCAAAAAAAGAGAAAAATCAGACGATGATATTTATTAACTTTTTTCTAGTCCTATTGTCACTGCGCAGCATGGGCAAAATGGGAGAGAGAGATAGCCAGTTAAAAGAAAAAAACCGTAGAACAATATGCATCTAACAAATCGACCATATTGGGGGGGACCTCGCTTTTTTTCATAAATGTTTTTTTTCTCCCTTTACTTCTCAGTCTCGTAATATAAGTATTGTTTTTTCAGGCGAGACGTATATATTTTTTCGAGTGTTCACTAACGAGATACTTAAAGGCCTCATTGGCTAGCAGAATGTCGAATAAATCGGACATTTTTTTGCTGTTTCCATTTTTTGCGTGTGTTTTGTTCTTCCCGGCATAGGTAGATAGTACTGGAAAGAAAGATGAAAAAATGGGAGATATTTTTTCCTTCCGTTTTTGTAAGTGGGAGAGAAATTGTGTTCTTGATTGAACTGGGTTTTTTTTTCTCTCTCTCTCTCCATCTCTTTCCCATCGAAGAGCTAGGCTATAAAAAGTTAATATTTGAAATAGATATAAAGTGAGGAGGACCTGTTTTATTTAATAGACGTTATTCAAAATCTATTGTTAAAGCTTAAGCTTTAAGGGAAAAGAGATGACTTTTATGTTTAAGTAATGTATAAAAGAAAATCTCCAAGATGACAAAAAGTAAGGAGGAAAAAAAATTATTTTTTTTCTAACACTGAACAATATTTTTTACATGCCTAGTAAAAACAATTCTTTGATGCCTTGTCTATAAATTTTTGATTTCTTAAAAAATTACCTTCTTTTTTTCAGATATTTCAATTAATTTAGTTGTTATCGATTTTACAAAGGAGAGGATATTCACCATATATATTTATTAGATTGTATTCAAAACATTTTATTCTCCTATATTAAAGGTTTTTTAAACAACTTCTTTAATTATTAGAAATTACATCCAATTATATTGGAAATACTTCAATAAGTGTATTTTAATTATGACTTTAAAATATTGCTATTTTAAAGGCAATATTTGAGTTGACTTTTGACCATTGACTTTTATGCTCAAGTAATGTTGGTTTGTTCTAAATCTGAGGAACTTTGAGGAGAAATAAAAAGAAATAAAGTTTATGTATTTATTCAAAGAAAAGTAATTTTTAATTTTTTTAAATGATTATTCTGTTACATAACAATAGTTACTTATTAAAGTTTCTAACAAGCAATTAATTTGTAAAACACAGAATGTAGTTTATTTAAAATAAAATATTTCATCAAATCAAAAATCGCATAATTATAATCTTGGAAGGATTTTTCTCCAAGTGTGTGCTTTAAAGAAAAAAGGGGTGCTTTTATGTTTAAGTAATGTATAAAATAAAACATCCAAGATGAAAAAAAGGATTTGTTTTTCTAAAGCAAAGTACAAAGAATTCATTCTTTGATAACATTATCTAAATTTTTTGAATTGTTAAAAAAGTATTTTTTTAATGTTTCAATTAGTCTATGACATTAAATTCACAGAAGATATATTCGGGGCCTATTCATTTATTAAAATGTATTTAGTTCTTTTATTCGTCTATATTAAAAGCATATCATTAAGTAACAGAAATTACATTCTAATATACTGGAAATACTCATTAAATATATTGTAATTAAGCTTCAAAAATCATGCTATTTCAGTAATTTTTTTGTTATGCTCCAAAAAATTAAAGAAATAAAATTAATTTTCTCATTTAATAAAATTATTCTTTTATGTTTTAAAAGGACTAATTTGTTACAAAACTATGCTTAGCTATTAAAGTTTCAAAAATGTCGCTCATTTATAAAACTCAGTTTGCTTTTTATTCAAAGCGAAACGGCTTATCAGAACTAAAATTACCTAATTGTGCATCAAACAACGTTATTCAAAATATATTTTTAAAATTTCAGGTTTAAAAAAAGAGATGACTCTTAAGTAATATATAAAAGAAAATCTCTCAAAAAGAGAAGAGAAAAAAGGAAAAAATAAATTTTTAAATGTTAAAAAAATATTTTATATTCCACGTAAAGACAGATCTCTGATGCAATGCCTATGAATGTTTAATTTGTTAAAATAAATTACTTCCTTGAAAATATTTCAACTTATCTAGCTTCATTCCTTTTACAACGAAGATGATGCTCATAGCATATCAGTTTATAAGAATATACTCGATTCATATTTAAAAGCTTATTAGTCTATAAATCCTTAATATATCTCTTATTATTGGAATGCTTCAGATACTTTTTCTCCGATAGGGGAAGCTTATTTACTCTGTCCTGGTTTTGGGTTTGTTGCATTTATCTTTCATTTCTCAATAAATGAATAAATAAATGAATATTTCATGCATTCTTTTAAATTATAATTTGTTAGTAAGTGCATAGAATTTTATCATAATTTTACAGTAATTATTTTTATATTGAGTACTTAAATAATTGAGGTTTAATTGAGGCAAAGATACAGTACCCTGATATATGAACCTACTGAAATTCACGGGAATTGAGAAAGTGGTGTAAGATTAATACAATTTTACATAGCATATGATCTATTGACAAAAATCAGTGGGTTTTAAATTGTGATTGAGATCACCCGATGGAAAAAAACGCAAAAATCAAATTACTTAGGTGCAGTATCAAATATAATTATAAAGAAAATTTCCTTAATTTTTAGACCTTCAAACACTTCACTAGCAAGTCTATAAATTAAACCTATAATTAGTTCTTCAAAAAAAACTTTAACAGATAGCATTGAAACCCATGTTGGACAAGGTGAAAGTGGTCTAAAGTACAATAGGTTCTCTTGTATACTTTAAAGGAAAAGAGATGACTTTTCTACTTAAGTAATATATAAAAAACCCCAAAATGACAAAAAGTAAGGAGAAAAAGGTTTGTTTAACGTTGAGTCATATTTTTTAGTCCAAGTAAAACATCTCTTTGATGTCAAGTCTATAAATTTTTGACTTCTTAAAAAATTACTTGTTTTTCAGGTATTTCAATTAATTTAGCTGTCATCGATTTTATAAAGGAGGGAATATTTACCATATATTATTAAAATGTAATCAAGACATTTTATTCACCAATATTAAAGTTTTTTTAAACAACATATTTAATTATTAGAATTTATATCCAGTTATACTGGAAATACTTTAAGTGTTTTTTAATGAATTTAAAAAATTGCTAATTTAAAGGCAATATTTTAGTTGACTTTTGATCATTGCCTTTTATGTTTAAATAATGCTGGCTTGTTCTACGAGGAACTTTCAGGAGAAATAAAAGAAATCAAATTTATGTTTCTATTCAAAGAAGAGTAAATTCTAGTTTTTAAAATGATTATTGGGTTACATAACAATAATTAATTATTAAAGTTTCAAACAAGCAATTCATTTATAAAACATAGTATACAATTTATTCAAATTGTATACTATGTTTTATAAATGAATTGCTCAAAGTAATTTTAAGATTTAAGATTAATTATGCATTTTAAAATTAATTATGCGATATTTGATTTGATAAAATCTTACTTTTATTCAAAGTAAGATTTTATCAAATCAAAAATTGTATAATTAATCTTAAAATGATTTTTCTTAAAAAATTACTTTTTTCTAACTGTTTTAATTAATTTATGTAACATCAATTTTGCAGAAGCAGTTATAACTAAAGCCTACCCAGTTATTAAAATATGTTTTATTCGTCTATGTTAGAGGCTTTTTTAAACATATCTTTAACAATAATTGCATCCAATTCTATCGGAAATACCTCAAAAAGTATGTTTTAAACATGCCTCCAAAATATTGCTATTTTAGTCTTTATTTTGTTATAATAAGTCCAAAAATTTTTATGATGAAAGTAAAAGAAATAATATTCATTCTTTCATTCAATGAGGATACATTTTTAAGTTTTCAAAAGAAATATTTTTCTACGTAGCCATCTATTAGAGTTTTAACTAAGCAATTCACATATAAAACCCAATACAAATTTTATTCAAAGGTAAATATTTAATCGATTCAAAAATTGTATAATAGTTCTTCAAATAAATTGTCCCGGAGTATAAGTCGTTGCACTTTCAATAAAATAAGTTTCTATATCCAGCACAAGCTCAATGAAAAGTTCTTAATTATTACTTCAGGGATTTTAGGGCTATTTTAATTGCGAAATCGATTATTTTCTTTCTGAATGATTTACAGATCTCTTTATAAGTTGAAAATATTAATTCAAGGTTAGATTTGTGCTTAGACAATTGTGAAATTCATCACCCACCACTACACCCATGCATTTGTCTACACTAATTTTATTCTTCAATAAAATATTTAAAATCAAATATAGCTCTTACAGAGATATGGGAGACAACACAGGATTCTCATCACCTACGCATCACCTTTATTTTCGGTATAGTAACTAATCATTAGTAGTATAATGTAATAAAAAACTTACTCTTATTGAATTTCAAATTCACCTGAACCTCAAATGAGGCTCCTTCTTCTTCTTCAAGAGCATAACAACCTATTATAAGTCCTAGCTTCCTCGACAGCACGCTTCCTCCAACTCAAACGGTCTAGAGCAACTCTTTTCCAGTTCTTAATCTTCAAGGATTTGAGGTCAATTTCAACATCGTCTAGCCATCTTGTAGGTGGTCGTCCTTGGGTACGGGATACCTCAGGGTTTTTACAGGGTACGAATGTTCCATGTCCCAAATAGCAAATCCTTGTTCACGCCAAATTGTCTAGGAAGGTAAGAGTCGGGTTTAGCATTCTGTTGAGGTTTCGTAACGAGGTGTTTTTTTACGAGGTAGGGCTGTTAACCCCACGCTCAACCCTATTTTAGTCGCCTTTTACGACATGCATTGGGGTACATTGGGACTATTCTTGCCCCTTGGTAACCACACGGTCACCGTTGAGGAACCCCGGAATGAGGCTCCTAATGTAAGCAATAAAAAAATGCTTTAAAGTAGTTTTTAACAAATTTATTTGTTCAGAAACACTTGCTATACACTAAGGCCTCTGATAAAGTATAATTAACCCTTTAACGGACAGTAGTTTCGTAGCGAAACCCCCCTGTTAAAATGTTTTTCTCTCTTCTTTTTTAGACATATGAACGATTTGTTCGACTTTCTATGTTTTTGGCACTTTAAATTGTTAACAGATTAAAAAAAAATAAATATACATGAAATATACATCTGTAAACTTGCTTTGTATAAATAAAGCATGAGCTTGATTTTTCTCCCTTATGTTCTCAAATAAAAATACCTACCTAAAACAATTCTTGTAAATTATTTAGCTATTTATTTATTAGATCATTTTAATGATAATTATTCATTATTATTCAAAAGTAATTAAAATTTTAAGAAATAATTGTTATCATACGTGTACAAGGGGTTGGTTTCATAGGTATCCCTCACCCCGGAAAAATCCCATCCCGAAGAAATGTAATGGTTTTCATATATTTCATATTTATAAGGTTCATAGATAATATTTATTACCTAGTTTCATTAAAATTCCAAAATTTTTTAATTATGTCCTTTAAAAGGTTAAACATTTATAGTTTAGTATTTTTAACATTATAAAAATTTACTCTAACGTATTGTTTTAAAAAAAAAACCTTAATATTTGGAATGCAATTAGTATACCCATTAAAACTGCACAAAATTTACTCACAAGTGAGCCAGTTGGTTTAAAAACTTATTTAATATTTAAAATTGATAGTCAATCTAATTTAGTCAAACTAAAAATTAAACAGACTTCTTAAACAGTCTTAAATTGTAAAAAATGGAATTGTAAAAGTTATCGTTGCAGAGTATCAGCAATGTGTTTTAAATGTAAATGAACATAAACAAACTTTTAAAAATAAAACTAACGTTTAATTTACTTAAAACATACAAAGAAAAGGTTTAAGGCAAATAAACATGGTATAGAATCCTTTAAACTGGTAACTTAAACTGTTAAACAATATTACTACTAGTAAAAGAAAAACATTGATAACGATTACAAAAATGAATACATTTGACCTTACTAAAACTTAGGCTAACCCAGAACCAGGCACGAGCAGAACCTCATAAATAGAAGTTGTTTTGCACCCCTCATTACGCAGATCGACTTCTCAAGCAACAAACAAGTTAAAATGAGCCGCTTAAGTAAGAACTTGTATTATTAAATTCATTGGGATAAATTTCCCTTACCCAATTAGAAGCTGACTATTTTATGGAGTTGAGAAGTCGGCCTGGCCAAAGGTTAGATTAAGACACGTACTTTAAACTAGTATTTTGTGTATGAGTGAACAAACCAAGGTGTCCCATTTGACAACAAAAATTTATATTTAAAGTTTTATATTTAAAAGTAGGGTTAATTTTATGTATAAAATATGAACAAATCCATTCACCTATTTTTAAATGATAGATTACAGATAGGTAGTAAAGTATAAATGTTTATATCACATTAAAAGTGAGTATTGCTTTATCTTTGAAGCTAATAATTTTAGAAATAATAAGTTTTCAATTAACACATTGTATGCGGGACATGTACAAGTACGTTTTTCGACGATTGATACTTGAGCACGGGTCAAGTACAAGTACGGGTTAGCGTAACAACATAGTCTGTTTGTGGGTACAAAAATAACGGTAAATACATAAAAACGAAGCCGAATGTTCTTGTCTACTACATAGATTCTGGAAAAATTTAGACAAATAAAAACTAGTTTTACCTCAGTCGATGCGGAATCACAGAACGGGAAAGTTGATTAAAAAAATCAATTTAGATTTAAAATTAACTATTTATTTATCCTTGCGAAAATGATATTAGATATATGTTTGAGTATTTGCCTATTTATATATTTGTTTATATGTTTTAATATAAGACAAAAGTTGGTTAAAAAATTAAATAATTTTCGATCTATTGCGATTTAATTGAATAACTAAATTTACTCACAAAACGCTCGCTCCCGGTACAGTTCTACTGCGAAATGTATCAGCATAAAGTGTGTTAAAATAATACGTAATCCTATCCGTTTTTCCTAATAAAATATTCCTTTACTTTATGTAAAAATAATAATTTATATTAAAAAATTAATGCAATAATTCTCTTCATTTCGTGTTATAGTTTAGCATTAGAAAACATGAGTTCATTCATGCTAATATTAACAAGTCGAGATGTGTAGGGTATTACCCAGGTTTATTATAACAATATTAATGTTCTTAAAAATAGCAAACTTTAATAAATTATGTTTTTTATTTGTAATTCATTTATTTAAATGGACACTGTAACCTCTCAGATTTTTTTTTATTTTAAAAATTACCATGAACATATGTGACTTCCATTTCTATAGAGTTCATAATAACATTGGTAGCACGAGATTGAGAAGTGTATGTTTTAGATTTCTCAAAGGAGAAAATACAGGTCACAACACTATGTTTGTTTTAATTTGTATCTTAATACTACTAATAATTACTAATATTAATAAAATGCAAAATGTCAATATAAATATGAAATTTATTATTTATAGATTTTAAGCTTAAAAAAACCCTTGTGTGCTTGCACAGCTTTTTTATTTGGGCATTTCATACACTACTTTTTTACATAAAATCAGCTAGATTTATTAGATTATAGTCAAATCTTAGAATTTTTACAATTTCTCCTATTTTATACTCATGTAAACGTTAACATCTGTTGTTCCAATGTTAAATCACACATCTTACAAATGACCTTATCGTACATTGCTTCCTAACTTTTTGGCTTTAAGACAGTATTGGATATTTCCTTATTTTTGAAAATAACTTGAACCAAATCTGGTAAGGGTGTTTTGACATAGAATCATGAATTATTAATAAGAAAAAAGATTTAAACACAATACTTCACCTTCTACCATATAAATGATACACAGATCTTTTTGGTTTAAAAACAAATTTGAACCAGCATCTGAATTTTTACAAATTGCACAAATATATAACATTATTGCAAATGAAACAAAATATTTATGAATAAGTCTCCCCGTTTTTATATTTTTCAAATATAATCATAAATAACGTAAGCATAAAATGAAATAAAGCAAAGAATTTCCAATTCTTTTTTATCTATGAGTTTAATAAAAATATATTAAGCTCTTAAAACCCTACTAAAATAAGTAGATATAGGTTTACAATAAAACACCTGCTATTCCCTAATTCTTTGTTAAAAACTAAATGAAAAATTTTTAAACTTAGCAATTGACCTTTGGAAATAAATAATTTTTAAACAGCAATCAGACATTTTCAAACTAAATGATTGAGACAATTAAGATTTTACCAAAATCCATGTAATAGTAACCACTCGTTTCTATATGTTTTGCAATTTAAAAGGGAAGTTAGTTAATACTATTATCACAAGATGAAAGGCTGAAACATTTAATTTCTTCTGTTTATATTATTAACTCACTTAAATATACAAAAAATTTAAGTGACATTAGGTTAGCTAAATCCATATAATAGGAACCACTCGTTTCTATATGTTTTGCAAATTAAAAGTGAAGTGAGTTAATATATATAAACACAAGATGAAAATATTTCATGTCCATTTTAGATATGAGTTCAATTAAACAAAACTGTTACTCTGAAAAAACTTGCCAAACACTGGAAGATAATTTCACTTTTACCAGCAAACACTTATGTATTATTCTTCAATTCTTCGATACTTTCTGATATCTGAAAAGAGAAGTCTTTAGCCAGCGAACGTGCAGAAATTGCTTCGATCGAAGCAATAAACACCGATCTGGAACAAAAACAAATCCGAGAGCTCAGGAGGTGTTTCTGGATCTCCCAAATTTATCCCTAAGCGCTACCGGAATCGAATTTCGGCACAGCAAATGCCAGATGGGGCGAGAAAGGCTGGGCCCCCTTTGAGAGTCGTCGGCCCCGCCAATTAGGGCCATCGGGGGGCCCCCCGCTTTTCTCGCCTTTATTGCTTATTACGGTCGGCCTCCGCATAGCTTTGGGGCAATTTAGGGCCAATATCTGAGCGCGTTATGGATTGGGAAGGGGGGGGCGCGATAGAAACGAATTTATAGGGGTGTTTGTTTGTGGCCGGGACCCTTGCGTTCAGATAACTTCGTTTGTAGGGAGTGGGATGCAGTAAATGCCTGGGGAACGGAGTAAAAACTCAACGTGGGTCTCTAGTAGGTCGGAGATTTGATGTATGGCAGATGTTTGTGTTTGATGATGGACGCTTCGCTATTCGCTATCATTAATGAGTTTTAAAAGAGCTGGACAAGCTTCTCACAAAACAATTACGGTTTTAAGGTATGGTGAATGTTTTGACATATGATGTATTTTTAGTTCTCCACTATGCCTTAAACATGATTTTTTTTCTAATATTAAACTTTTTGTTCAATTATTGTATGGTTTGGAGTGCTACAGTCTACTGTTTTGCTCAAGAAGATTTATGAGACTGGGACGTACCGCTTAAAACTGATTCCGAAAAGTCTACGAACATCTACGCCAGCAGCGAGATTCGAACCCGCAAACAGCGGTACTGAAGAGCAACGTTCTACCGTTCGACCATCGTTTGGCCACTTATTACATGGAAAATCAAACAAAAAAAGTTATAAATTGTCATATTTAAAAGCCATTTGCTCAATATGATCTTTTTCAGTAATCTTTTTAGTATGATCTTTTTAAGGGAACTGGGATATTCACAACCCTTAAAAATTCAATTTTTCAATGTTTACTTTAAAAAGTACCATTGGTTCTAATTTTAAAAACATATAGTATTTAAAATAATAAAGATACAAACACAATTAATGAGGATGATACAATGTAAACAAGCATAATCATGAACAAAAATTATAAAAATTTTAAATTTTTCTCAAAATGTGTTTTTTTTTTTTTCGGTTAGCTAGATTGTAAAAATCCATTCTTCTAAAGGACATGAAACGGCATTAATCCCCAATATTACAACAAAAAAATATATTTTCATATTATAAGCAATTATATTCAATACTTAGTTTTTTAGTTTTTTCCTCAATTTATTTGAATAAATATGCCGTAAAACGTGTTTTACATGTATACTTATATAAAATCTGTATGAAATTTTATTTAAAATTTTATGAAGGACTATTTGCTTTCTGTAACCAATTATTTACAGGAGGATGACAAAGTATTTGAAAATGGTAATAATCCTATCTCAATTAATAATGTTTATCATTATTCCTTGATACTCTTCTTCTCTTCCTTTATGTTCTTTCAAGAATAAATAGTATCTAGAGTACACATAATTTTGATTATGATGTAAAGGAAGGTAAATTAATTTTGGTAAATACAGGATTTTTTAAGATGTAAGTATTTTGAAAATATTTTCTAATCTCTATAGTCTAATCTCTATATGCACACATAGTATCGAATATGATATGAACAAAGGTAAATTAAGTTTGATAATTAAATATTAATTATTAATTAAGTTTTTTAAGATCTAAGTGTTTAAAAAATATTTTTTAATTTTTATATTTACTTCAAAAATAGGATATAATTAAACGGGTGATTAAAAAAACGATAACGTTCCAGTCAATAAGCTCGTCTCTGGTAAACAAACTATTTTACCACAAAATTGTTAAATGTTGAAAAACATTTGTATATTTTGACAAAACACATTTAACACTAGATTGCCCAAGGCAGTCATTTTGACTGTTTTTTAATTTCAATTAGAAAAACAATTATGAAATATAATGAAACAATTTCTTAGAATTTGGTGACTTTTTCTATAACATATAAATGGGTTTATGAATAATTGTAGTTACTTCCGCCCTCCTTTATTGTATAATATTAAAAATTAATTTTAAACAAATTTCTTTACATTTTTGTTATTTTTTCACAATGCAGTCATTTTGACTGTTTTTGGGCAATATAGGTATACAAGAAATCTCGGGCAATCTAGTGTTAATAGCAAAGTACGAAAGTTTTTGTTTTTTATTAGATAACTAAACATTTGTGAAGAAATTTATTCAAAATATTTTGACATATTATTCTTTAATTAGTCACCTTATCAATTATTTGAACTGGAGTTTATGCTTCCATAAAATAAAATTTTTCTGAAAAACGCATACACAAGCACTAACTTAAAATCAAATTTGTACTTTCAAGTGAGCATATATGACATGCATTTAATATTCATTTACCTTTATATCGTTGAAATTGTCGTTTATTGCATAATTTTAGAATTAAGAAAATATTTTTTCGGTAATGAAAATGGGAAGTCTACAATCTATATAATAGCTAAAGTTGTTACCACAAACTTCATAATGTTATCTATATGTTCAGTAAAACATTTATATGTAGAGTATGACTTGGAATCTGAGAATTTAAACTACAAATTATAAGATTATTATAGAATGAAAGATAGCAATTATACAATTATAACCTCCAATATAAATCGATGAATATTTATTTTAAACAACAATTCTATTTAATCAAAAGACAGAAAAATGTTCATTTGTAAAAGGAGATCATATGTTTTCAACGAAGTATTTCGTATCTACTTAAATTGTATTTTCCTAAATATTGTTATGTTTCCAAAATACAAAAAAAAATTATTATTATTATGAATATTTATTATTATTATTATGAACTTAATTTGAACACTATAGTTAGTTTGTTAGTACAAAAGAGCTGTTATTTACTGATAAAAGGCAATTCCAAACGGCTAAAATAATCCATTTTATCAGTAGGATGAAAATAGAATCTAAAACAGCATCCTACCTTTTTATCCATCAACAAAATCTCTAACACAAGAGAATAGGACTTAGTAGTTCTTGTCTAGCATTACATTTTCAGAAGAAAACAAAGTTCATCAACTGTAACAAGGCCAAACGATAACCGAATCAGTAGGACCCTATCTTTTTGTATAGGAAACCTTGATATTGTAAAACGATTCTGGCATGGGCTTTTGTAGCCATTAAAAACTAATTTTAAACAGTAGTACTCAAAACCATTAGTCACTGCGCTGAAAAAGAGTAGTCTGTAGTGAACCAAACCAAATTATAAAATTTGACAATAGTTGAAAAAATTACTTGAACATCCGTTTTTTTCTTGTAACATTATAATTTCATTTAAAAAAAGAACTAAAAAAATTCTAGAAGCAAACATAAAAAAACACGTACATGTACACCTCATTTTCATTCATAAAATAATGTGAGTAATGGTTCCAATTACTTCCACAGCTTATTATAAAGCAAACTAAGAAACTTCTGAAGAAAAAAACCTAACACAAGGTTGAAATTTGAATCTCATCCTATGGATTCAAAAAAAATATCACAATTCATTACAAAATTACATAAACATCATATTTTGTTCTTGTTACTTTATAATTTGATTTTATAAAAGTTCTTAACTTAAGCTATATGCATGCATATAGTTAACACGTACAAGTGCACCACATTTTTATTCATAAAATAATGTGAGTAATGGTTCCAATTACTTCCAAAGCTTATTATAAAGCAAACTAAGCACCTTCCGAAGAAAAAACCTAACACAAGGTTGAAATTTGAATCTTCCCTATGGATTCAAAAAAAATATCACAATTCATTACAAAATTACATAACCATCAAGTTTTGTTGTTTCTTTATAATTTGATTTTATAAAAGTTCTTAGCTTAAGCTATATGCATAGATATAGCTAACACGTACAGGGACACCACATTTTTATTCATAAAATAATGCGAGTAATGGTTCCAATTACTTCCACAGCTTATTATAAAGTAAACTAAGCACTTTCCGTAAAATAATACTAGCACAAGGCTGAATTTTGAGCCTCCCCCTTTGGACTGGATAAAAAAATATTGCAATTCATTCTGTCCAGAAAAAGAAATCAGCGATATTTTTGACAGAAAAAATGGGAAAATGCGAGACAATGTAGTCCGTTATACTTTTACCTGTATATCTATTTTCACTGCAACAAGAATCCATCGGAAAGGAAAACAGCTTTACAAATTAATATCGAAAAGGTAGAAACTATTTACTCTGTTATTTCTCTATTTTTTATAGTTATTACTTTAAATATATTTAAACCTTTTTCTTTCTTATTTATTTTATTAGTTGAGGTAGTATAATTTAAATTACATATTAAAAGGGTCAGGAAACATAAATCCTGAAAAAAATCAACATCTTTTATTTTTTTCTCTTAAAAAAAATACCAGAGCTCTATAAATCAATTAAAAGAAACCGAAATTTGTACGATAATTATATCAGCAGACATTTCTTTTCATATATTCTTAGAATACATACTACCTTTTTAAGGGGTAAATATCCTTGAAAATGTTCTTATGCAACTTTTCTGTATGCTAGGCAAAAATATTGAAATATATTTTTAAAAAATAGATTTTATTATACATTTAATTAATATTAGTCATTTTCTATTAATATTATTAAACTTAAAAATACAACAAATCGTGGATATTCTTTAAAAGATGAGTACTGGAATCTTTAAGTTATCTCAGAATTATCTCAGTCAATTATCTCAGAAGATTTTTTTCCAAATTTGTCAGATTGAAATTGATATATCTCAAATAGTATTTAAACTACATGTTTAAATTTCTGTATAGATATTTTTGAAAATATTTTCTTTCATTTTTGGGATTTTTAATTAAAAGCAGTAGTTTGTGAACATTGCCGACAAGACAAAAATCCGTATTTTTTACCTTATGAATCATTAGATTATTTGTAAGTAATATTTTTACCAATCTCGAATATAAATTATTATAATCTCTTTACATAAAAGGAAATAATACGAGTTATATCAAAATAAAAAATCATTTAAATTTTTAATATTTATTTATTTTTAAATAAAAATTAAAACAATTGCGTATATATATAGCAACAACCATATAACCATATTTTTTAGAAAAAAAATTCATTACAAAGCTATTACGATTAAAAAAATGTATAATTATGTGCTCCGGAACCTTTGACATCTATGGCATTTAAATAATAAAAACATTTTGTAGATTCTCATAGAATATATACTTTTTTCCTACGTCCGGGCTGCGGCCGTATCGCCCATAAGCCGTCTAGCAACCCAATAAAAATTAGCCTTGGAAGCAAAGTTGTCAGTAGAAAAGTTCAAGTAAGAAAGAGCTGGGCAGCTTTTCAAATGAATAAAATCCATAATAGATCTCAGAAAAATGTAGAGATATATATTAAAAATATTTTTTAAATACATTTGTGGATTCGAAAATAAACACAAATTAATTGTTTCGTTAAAAATCTTTAAGACTACTTTGAACAGATATTTTTTCCATTTAAAATGTTACTTGTTTATTAAAAACTAGCATATAGCCCGTCATATGACGGGATCAGTAAAATTTTTAATATTCCGGAATTGTAAAATACCCTATGAGGCAGATAAAAAAAATTATTTGATTCTTGGCTAAGCATTATCTGGTACACACTCAGTAATTTGTTTACCTTCATATTCCTCTAAAGTCTCCTGATACTATGAATGTATTTTAGAATCACGTTGAGTTCATTTAGTCAAACCGTGTGGATATGCATGAAAAACAAACAAACAAACGGACAAATTTCTTAATTTTCAAAGATATATAGCCTAAACGCTAGATATTTATTAGCCCGTGAAATATACTCCTAGACTTTTATTAAACGTATTTGTTGTTACTACCGGTGATAAAAATTTTATTGCATTAAAATTAATCATTGTTTAAATTTAAAATTAACACATATGTACCTAATATATTATTTAATACAAATATAAAGGAAAAATTTTTACGTGATATCTAAATTCAGTGATAAAATATGAAAATACTGCTGACGATATTTAAATAATTTAAAATAAGAAAGGAGTAAATGACATGGTTAAAGGAATGACGTC
Source organism: Pardosa pseudoannulata (assembly GCA_032207245.1). Classification (NCBI taxonomy): domain Eukaryota; kingdom Metazoa; phylum Arthropoda; class Arachnida; order Araneae; family Lycosidae; genus Pardosa; species Pardosa pseudoannulata. The sequence goes on from CM063498.1 coordinate 36,975,024, forward strand.
ATAATGCTGGAAAAATGTTATTTTTAAATATTAATTGTGTGATAAACTGATAAATTTAATTACATGCTCTTAACCGGGGAAAATAGGGCTCAAAATAATGGCATTAAACGCTCGAAAAGGGAGGAAGGGGTGGATTTCGAACGTTTTAAAGACTACAGTATTTTCCGCTGTGGTGTGAAGCATATTTATACCAATTTGGTTTAGAATCTGATCGATAGTTTAGGAGAAGATAAACTTTGAATTTTGCTAACCCTAACTCACCAAGAAATCAGTATGGCTGCATGTATCCATTCCAGGTCCAACCGCTTCATAAATTTGAGGACAGACGAACAGATAACTTAGGCTATTATTACATAGGGGATTATAAAGATTTTATTTTTACACTTTGTATTAGATTGCAAAAATTAGAGAAAGTCTACGCAGAGGATTTCGAAAAATATTTTAAGATTAAAAGGCAAATTCTTTCACAAGTTAAATTGATAACAATACATCTATAAAGTACGCATATTATAAAACCCATATATAAATTACTTGTATATTTTATGTAGAAATTTTGAAAATATTTGAAAATAAGGTGAATTTTATAATATTTGAAATTTTAAAATAAGACAAATTATAAGTCGTAATATATATGTGCTTACAAGAAGAACAAGAAATTGTTATGTAGCTATTATAATAATTTGTAAGGCATCATATTTTTTAAATTTTTTATTGGTTAGCAGATTTAAAACTCTAAATATCTTTAAAACTTTCAATGTTTACTAAATAAAAAAGATACCTTTATTTTCATATAAAAATTTTGTTTTTAAAACATATATTTCAATACTTATGTTGAGAGCAAATGAATTTCTTTTTTTATATTCATTTGATGTGCATTTCTTACATTTTTTTACAAAATGTACTCCGTTAAAAGACAAAGCTAAATATATTTTTAAAGTTAAACAGATTTTATTGAATTTGTAAAATATGTATGATTCTAATAGAGCAAAATATTTTATTTTATGTCCAATCGAAAATAAAGCGGTTATTATTAATATTCTAAGTCTGGAAAGCTGCTATGTCCCCTTCAGTAACATTAACAAAACTAATAGTGTAACTAGAATTATAGAAAAGGAATCCCTTAGAGAAGATCCATTTACCTTTTTAATTTTATGGACATATTCATATGTAAAATTATTATTCCAGAGGTAAAATAAAATTTTACAGAAGCAGAAAAAGCGCGGTATATCCCAATGCACAATATATCAAACCGCTATATAAATCATGGCTTCTGTGTATAAATATATTTTTTTATTTTTTAAGACAGTAACATTTTACAATTTAGTTAGATGTTAGGTTTTGAAAATTATTATCTAATGCCAATTTTAAGTGGGAATTATAAAATAATCGAAGTAATTATAACTATAGTAACCAAATACCAAAATATTCAACAAATTACTCTGGTATGAGGCTCGTAAAAATTAAAATAACAAGCTTAATATCTAAAAGTCTTAAATATGAAAATTTACAGTTAATTGATATTCATTGAAAAATATGAGTGTTAAATGCAATAACACATTTATCAAAAATATAATATATATATTTCACTTATAATAAATTTATAAGAAAAGTACACACATTGGCACATCTCAAATTTTTCATTGGATTCACACCAAAAATTAATTTTTATTTCTTGCATAGTGGTAAACTGGTAACAATAAGAGAAAATCAGCAAATATAAAAGTGTAATTTAGTTTTCTTATCTAAATGGACTTAAAATTATTTATTAATATCTTTTTTTTTCAATGCTGCCACAATAAAATAACATCTATAGCTAAGGTATGAAATGAGTATTTTATGTATATGAGTGTATAAATACATGCATACACATGTTTTACAAATTTAGGAGACATTTCTAAATCATTGCTTGATTTATTATATTTAAGATAATTTTTCATTCTTAATGTAATGGAATCTATATTTTTTTCTTTAAGTTTTGAATTTAGTTTTTTTTAAGTACCTCCCTTTAATATCTTCTGATCTAAGATAATATTTATGATTCACTCTTTATTTATCGCTTTAAAAAATCAATTTTTATAAAAAGCATGTTTCACAAAATTTTCAAATTTTCAGTGAGGGGTATTTTAATGATGATAGGACTAAATAAAAAAAATTGCTTTGTCTTTAAGATATTTGATTCTTAAATTGCCGCCCCTCCAGGTATTCCTGTAAAAGTAAATTGAAACATAATTTACTATCTCGAATAAACGAAGTTATCACTTTTTCCTCATTTTGCTATTATCCCACTCTATAATAAACGCTTAGCCCCTTACCTCTCCAGCGTGAGAATTTATTCAAAGTAAGATCGTCATAAAGTACGACCCCCGAAAGTAAAAATCTACAAAGAGTTGCATAAAAACTTCTCGAAATATACTTTCGCAATTTATGAGTTCACAATAGCCTTACGCGCACAAATAAAAAAGCGAGTAAAATGCAAGAACCAGATGGGACACTGAGAACACATTCAGCTCCTCAATATGCATTTATATTTTCCCATATACTGTACCGTGCACAAAAGATACGCACGCACAGATAACTGAATTCACAATTGCTTTCTATCCGACCAATCAGATCCGAACATCGCTCCTGCCCCATATTCTAATAAGTTGCGTTTAATTTCAGAAATAAGCCCATCCCTCGATCCGTTACGTCATTAAGGAGCACCCTCTCCCTCGACCAATAGCGGGCCGCGATCAGGAATGCGAGAGGCTGCCTTATGATTCGTAAAAACATTTTTACCAGACACATTTTCACTACCGTTTAAGATCGGATTAATCGGTGAGAGTGTTTAGTTGTTTAATGCTTTGGAACGACATCGTCTGCTCCGTTTAGGTAACATCGTTTTTATTGGAGGAGGAGGAGGAGAACGTGCTTTTAGTTCTCGGAGTAATCGAATTAAGAAGCTTTCGATGGAAAATTAACAGTGGAAGATATCAATTTTATTAAGGAGAATTTATATTTCACATAAAAAAAATGTTTTGAAAGACATCTAATCCGCCAAGCTAGAAATTTTTTACTTGCAATTGTGATGTTAGATCGAAATTTAATCCGCAGTATTAGTTGATCTTTCAAGAAAATTCGTGTAAATGAGGTGCTGAAAAGTGATACTAATTTAAACATTTTTTATCACTACGGACAAATATTTATCCTTACTCTCAAAGTATCAAAGGATGCACGTTACAAGGCTTGTAAACATAAACTACTAAAAACAATTATCGTCAATCTGTGAAAGCAGAGACTAAAAGAGGTGTTTACAAAAAGCTGAAGCATCAATTCAATTAAGTTAACTTCGTTGCATAATAAACATCCGTTTCCACAAGCTGAAACACAATATATATATTTATCATATATATAATCAAAATTTTAAGATCTAAAACAATTTAGAACAAAAAAAGAAATTTGTTTGAAAAAATAGGAAAAAAATTTTAAGAAGAAATGCTTTATTTCTCCACACCATGATTTATTTAGGACTAAAACTATTTGAAAAATAGAAGAAATTATTTGAAAAATAGAAGACTTGTATTCCAAATGAAGATTCGAATTTAAGATGGTTCAAAGATTTCATAGAAAACTTAAAATTCTATGTAAGTGTCCCTGAAGAATGCATTTCCAGATAAGATGAGCTAATGTGCAAGAAAAGAGTTATCAACTGAAAATCTATCTCAACGGGACTAGACTAACAAAATTATTAACAATACTAGTGTGTTTAAAGATTCAATAAAGTACTTCATTGAAAAAAGCTGCCTCTACAAAAGTTAGTTTTAAATTCAATCAAAGACTAACGGATCGAACAAGATCAAAGAAAGTCAAGTTCAATCTTGAAGTACTTCAACTGAAAAAAAGGACTGCTTCTACAGAGTTTCCTTTCACAAAAATGTAAGTGCATTAACAGCCAAACTTTTCCTTCTCGCTGTCGGTACTTGGTACTTTGTCATTTTTTTTCTTATCCCCGTGACTGTTTGAAGAATAATTGAATGTATTGTGAGAGTAACAACTGCGTTGCTTTCGGCGCGATGCTCCAGTCTCGCATGCGATCCTTCCTCATCCGGGACATCCTAGGCCCTCCGGATGAACAGCCACAAAACATAAAAGATTGCGACATTCTCCAGCAACAGGTGAACAGTAACAACCGGTGTTCCAATGGTAAGTTCACTTGTTTTTATTATTATTATTATTATTATTAGAGATAAAGATACAAAATAACCCTATCCATCAATTTTTAATCCATTAACGCCAGAATCCTTTCTACTGTATATATATATATATATATATATATATATATATATATATATATATATATATATATATATATATATATATATATATATATATATATATATATATATATATATATATATATATATATATATATATATATACATATATATATATATATATATACATATATATATATATATATATATATATACATATATATATATATATAATAGAGCTAAATAGTATTTTTACCAAGTATTCTAGCAAAAGCTACTCTATAATTCTTAAAATTACTTTTTATTACACTAGTACGTCTGAAACCATAATACTTTCTCTGATAAGAATGTCGACCGGCATATATACGTGTATGTATATACATATACGGATTTACGTACACGTCTACAAATATAAATACACACATTGATAAATATATAAGTAATATTAATTTCATTTCTATATTATACTACTATATTCTAGAGTACTAGAAACTAAGAAATTATTAATATATAATTTATTAGAAAATATAGTTACTATATATATATATATATATATATATATATATATATATATATATATATATATATATATATATATATATATATATATATATATATAATATATATATATATATATATATATATATATATATATATAATATATATGTGTGTGTATGTGTATATAAAGTTATATATACATATATATATATAGGAATATATATTATTGGATTTTATAAAACAATATACATGAAAAACAAAACAAAATACAAAAATCGAAGTGACTTCAGGCGTCCGAGTGTTAAATACCATTAACTAAAAATCCATTCATTCTTTTGAAGTGACAACAGTAGTGAATGCATGTAACCGAATTCAGATTCCTATAGCTTTTTTCTGGTTTTATCTTATGTCTCTTTTATAATCACCTGAAAAGGCATGTACGAATAACTTGATTTACCCATCAACATTAGGAGGATTTATGCTGAAGTTATATTAACGAATGTCTTAAATAAAAAGTTATGACCTTTTGAAAGTAAAAAGGTTAAACTCAACTTTGAATAGGAACATGTTTTCACTAGTGACTAGCGTTTTAATCCTTAAAGGATGACACTCATAAAAAAAGAAAACATTCCTATTTATTTTACTGTTTCATAATACTATTCTTAAAATTGAAAATTTTTAAAAGCTATAACCATTCTTCATGATTTCAGTTAATATATCTACTGGAAAAAAAATTCATAGTGGACTAAAACATAAAATGTCGATCCAAATGACAATTAAAAATAGCAGATAGTTGAAAATTTGGAAGATAATTTATATGATTTCTATCTACCTTCATTCTGAAAGAGAAATTGTTCAAAGAAAATGTAATTTTACTATAATCTATTTTAACTAGCCTGAAAGACTAACTCTAAAGACGTTAATAGATTAAAAATGCAATTTCACCCAATTTATAATTCCTGTTTATTATTCCATCATTTAAAGTAAATTAAATCAAATATTTAAATATTATAAACATCTATAAACAAAAATTAACAAAATATGTAAAATGAAATTGTTGAATTTTGATGAGAGATCATTAAACGATTCTTATCGTTAGACGAAACGGAAGAGTGCTGGTGTTCGAATTCTAAAGTTTATGGGTTCAAATCCTAATATAGCTACATTGGCAGTTTCTTTGCATAATTAACTCTGTAGTAGTAATATTTATCCGTGAAATCACAAAAAAAATGATTAATAATGAAGTACAGCATCGCAATTATTAAAATATTTATATTAAACTCAATATTAAAAATAAACTACTATTCACTATTTGTTTAAATTCATTTCTACTTATTTTCTAATTAAAGTTTAATAAACTGTGAATATTAATTTCTATAAAAATTATGTTTATTCATCAGCCAATATTTTAAGCATCAATAAATTTTCTTTCGTTTTGTTTTTAAAATTAATTAGTTTATAAATTAGTGATTATTTAATTAGTTTATAAACTTTACATTTTAATTTCATTTTTAATGTATAACATATACCTTTTTGAGCAAGTATAGAAGAGTTATTTGCTTTTCAATAAAGCCAAAAGGAGTCGAAAATTGTTAAATTTAATTTAAACAATGTTCAGATATTCAACCATTTGCCCTTTTGGTATTTCAACAAAATAGGTGCATGAAAATATATCTATAGCCTCGAATTTGAACCGTTCATGAATATACAAAAAATATGTTAACCCTACATTTTATTTAAAATATTCTACATAAATTGTCT
>CM063498.1:36986535-37019035 GCA_032207245.1 Pardosa pseudoannulata
AAATTTTAAGAAATCAAGAACGGCTTGCATGCTGTTTCATGTCAGTTTTCTTAAAAAAAGTAACCTAGTAAAAAATGAAGTAATTACTAAAAAGTTACCTAGTTAATAATTTAGAAAAGAACAGAAGCAATAATCTTTTGCTCCCAACTTTTTAAGCTCTTCTTTAACAGAAATCTCTTTTTTAGTTATTGTGAAAACCTGTAGTTCAAATTTGAAAAATTGGATGTTACTTCTTCTCGAGAAAACTTAATATTAAATATGAATTCAAAGTTTACTTTTTAGAATAAAATAATCCAAATAAGTGCTTTTTAAACATTTGCATTCAGTTTGGAGGATATAATTGCTTGCTGTAAATAATGAGAGATCTGTTCAAACTGCATACTTTTTAAAATTATTTATGTCTTTTAATGAAATATAAATTTATAGAGGCTTGAGAGTTTAAAGATGATTTTTAATATGTCATCCTCAATGAAAATAAATATTTAAGTTAACATCGCTTTTAACCTACGCTTAGTTTAAACTAATGTGTTAGGGAAATCAAAATTTAAGCATCTAAACTGGTATTTACTCCCAACAGGCATCTTTAATACAACACCTCAAACAGTGGGTATACTTAAAAATCTAAGCAATAAGTACTATAACGAAGAGAAAGAACTGTCTATGCTTTTCTAAAGTTATTCCGAAAGTAATTTTTCTTTGAGATTTTTCAAATTCATTCTGATATTATTTGTTATTTTTTTTATTTTTGTAGATGAAAGACTTAAGTTCAAACTGCTCCAAATAACACATTCAAAAGTTTATAATCTATTATGTACTTCCGCGTTTATTAAAAGTTAAAAGTAAATGCTTCTTGAATTGAATAAAGATGTATGTGTCAGATACAGATTAATTTCACGCCATTTCTACTTATTTCTTTGAAAACAAAGAATTACGTATTTATTTCATTGAGATTGATGTTTTAACCTCTTGCCTTATGAATCTAGCGAGGATTGTGTGTGCCACTTTCGATGAAAGCTTTTCCCATGCGTCATGACCAGAAGCAGTTTCCTCACGGGCTAAATTATGAGCAAACCAGTGAACATTAATAGTACTGCATTTACTATTTAATAATACCACAGAATTTGATAATTATATTTCACTTCATTTTTATTAAAAAAATTTATTAATGTTTTTATTTCACATAATATTGTTTCTATGTTTTTGGTCATATAACAAAAGTAAAACTTTTCAGTCGTTTAAATATTTTCTATGTAGAAGTTATTGCGTAAATAACCTATAAGTGAATAATGTATAATATTAGTCAAAATTTTGTAAGTGGTAATGTTTTATTACTGATACGAGCTTTTCCCTTTTGGCCTGAAATAATCATTACGTGTCTCACACAAGCTTTTCACTTTTGACCGGACAGAATCATCACGTGCATGATACGTGATGAGACACAGCAGTACGATTTTAGGCACAGCAGTACGATCACGTCTCTAATACGTTGTTTTAAGGCAAAGGGTTAATAAAAAGTTTAATTTTATTAGACAAAACCTTTAATTCCAGTAATAAAGCAACATTCAATTTCTAGGTAAGTGAATCTTAACGTTTCTTTATATATTGCATTTGAAAGAAGCACTATGGCTGAAATCATAGTTGTTTACACATTAATTTTATTGTCATAAAAAGGTAAATAAAAATGCTTAGACTCATTTTTGCCCCAATTTTGAGAAATGTTAGACTCTTTGGATAAAAAGTAAATTAATAAATAAGCGTTATTCATAATAGAATTTTTAATCTAAATTAAGGAAAATCCTTAGTTTAAATATTAAAAATTAACTTAATACTGTGTAATATTAACTGAAAATTAATGTAATATTCTCAATATGTATCAGTCAAACTGTTTTCATAATAAATATACTATACAAAATTTTTAAACATATTTCTACTTCATATTTTTTTCCAATAAAACCAGAATTTCTTCAATTTCCCCCATAGAAAATTTTCCAATTCTTCTATTTTGCTGTGTATTCTGTCAAATTACAAATGTTATAGGGTTTTCTACCAAAGGTTTTTTTTATCATTGAGATATCTAAAGCCGAATTTATAATTATCCTCAAATGAATGAAAAGCATGTAACCAGTACACCTTAACGTCTCTACTCGGTGGTTAACGAGTAAAACAATTAAGGAAGACAATGCCAGTTTTCTAATAAATCAGAAGAAATTATTGCATTGCTTTTTAAATGTTGTTTATTATTTTATAGCTTTTTAATATTTCAAAAACCTTTAATTTTTTTAATTATAGTTGGCAAGTATTAAACTAAAGGGTACAATATAATGGTAAATTAATAAATAAGCGTTAATCATCATACAGTTTTTAATCTAAATTAAGGAAAATCCTTAATTTAAATATTAAGAATTAACTTAATACTATGTAATATTAACTGGAAAGTCATGTAATATTCTAAATATAAGTAAAATTATTTTCATAATAAATATACTATACAAATTTTTAAAGGTATTTCTACTTCTTCATATTTTTTCCAATAAAACCAGAATTTTTTCAATTTCCCACATAAAAAAATTTTCAATTCTTCTATTTTGCTATGTATGCTGTCAAATTACAAAAGTTATCAGGTTTTCTACCAAAAATTTTTTACCATTGGTATATCTAAAGCCAAAGTTATAATTATCCTCAAATGTGTGAATAGCATGTAACTTATACACCTTAACGTCTCTACTTGGTTGTTAACGAGTAAAACAATTAAGGAAGACAATGCTAGTTTTCTAATAAATCATAAGAAATTATTGCATTGTTTTTTAAATATTGTTTATCATTTTATAGCTTTTTAATATTTCAAAAACATTTAATTTTTTTAATTATAGCTGGCAAGTATTAAACTAAATGGTAAACTAGGATTTGTTTAATGCACCGAAAATTATTTCTAATCAGCTATGTTAGTGACCTTAAATAAGGTTGATATTCGAGGACACAACTCCATTGATTTCTGAAGACAGTGTAATTAAATAAAACAATTTACTCCCCTGCCTTCTGTATTAAAATTTGTAGATAAGTTGTAACAGCCGTAATATCTACATTTAACAACAATAAATACTGTTTATCTCCGAATGACAGTAAAATCACTCACTGAAGCCCAACTTGGATCGGGTAGAAAAGTAATTATTTTGAAAGTATCATTCGAAAGGCTGAAAAAATTTGTAGGTTTTGATTATTTTTCCCTATTTAACTAATCAATCGTTAAAAATATAAAAGTGAACACTGAACATAAACCAACTAAATGTTTAAAGATTGATTTGACTTTAAGTGAATAATGATTCTACGCTATATAGTTAGGTTATACAGCACTTTTAAAATATCTGTAAAGAGTTAATACTTTGAAGCAAAGGCAATTAAATTCAAATTAATTTAATCTGTCTATATACATGTGATATAATGACATTCCAATTAATTTAAATTTTATGATATATTATGATTTACTCCCTACATTAATTGTTTGGATTGAGAAAAATAACCATACACATATTCATTTAATGGGAGTTGATAAAAATAATTACAAAATGCTGAAACAATTTAGCTCATGCCTTCTTGTGTTGTTATTATAAACTACATTTAATGAGAAATCAATTCCTTGATAATGACATGCACTCTGGCTAATTGGAACTGAAAATTAACGCTAATTGGCGTTGTCACCATCTTTGCTACAAAATTGCCAATTACTTCCGCTGAATATAAATTAGCTGGGACAAAATGTTATTTGTTGCCTGGCAAGCTGAAGTTTATCGGATTGTTTAACTTAAAGTTTAAAATAGCTGTTTTTCAGATTGAACGTTTAGCAAGGGAATTTTTAGCCTGCTTTAACAACACGGGGCAAAGAATTGCTTCTCGGTGATTAGCATTAAGATAACTTTAATGGCAATAAAGTTCCTGGTATACGTTTAATTGGTTAATTAGTAGAAGAGGGCTGTTCCTAGCCAGAAAGATAATTATAAGAAGAAACTGTTTCAGAATTTTTAAAAGTTAATGTGTTAAATACTTAAATAATACTGAGAAATATATACTGGCTAGCCAATATAACCTTATTGCATGACAAGATATATCTTTTTACATGCACAGGCAATCATACAGACTGCAGATAAAAAGTATACCACATTTTTAACTGTTTTTGTACTCAATTATCTATTGACGTATCTATATTAGTTGATACAATGAGATCTGAGTATAATAATAATGTCTATAACGAAAAGATTGTCTAAAACGATATTTATTTTCATCGCACAGAATTCCTTATTTACTGAATGCAAATCTCCAAAAGGATCATAATTCTTGGCAGATATTTAATGCTAAGTTATTTAAGTCAAATTTTATCTCTAAATGCAATCAAAAGCACAACAAGCATACTGCACACATAAACTTTGGATGCGCAAATAATCTACCTATCACGATGTACCTACCGAAAACTACTTATAACGATATTTTTCTAGGTCTTCACAGTATCATTAAAAACAGATTTTAGTAAATTATAACCATAATCTCTGTATTAAATTATTTATTAACCCTAAAATATGCAGATTAAGAGTAATTAATTCACTTCACTCAAAAAAAAAAATCGTTCGTCACTTTCTTTACAGAGAGGGATTCTCATATTTATTGAAACCTAATGCTTTGATCACTTTTTCCTTAAGTCTTACCCTGTAGTTCTGACACTACAACATTCAATTTATAAAAAAAATTTAATATATCTTCCCTATATGTTGCAACTACAGTCATTAGCACCACATGATTTCCTGAAGTGGATAAGGAGTAGTAATAAGTGTTCAAGTGATATTTCTGATACTTGAAAAACTTAGATCCGTTTGGAATGTCGTCTCAAACTATAATATTGGCCCCATCTATTGTTTCCCTACATAAAAGAACCTACATTTATATATGCATATACATATAGATAGATATATGTACATACATATATATACATATACTTATACATATATGTACATATATATGTAACATTCATACATATAGATATATATATATACATAATATATATATATACACACATATATATACATATATGTACACATACATATATATACATATATATACACATACATATATATACATATATATACACATACATATATATACATATATATATACTCATACATATTTATACACATATATATACACACATACATATATATACACATATATATATATACACATATATATACACACACACATATATATATACACACACACATATATATATATATATATATAAATTACCTACACAATGTAGTATATGTATGTTCGTGTATAAATATGCATCCATTTTGAAATAAATTATATCTGAGGATCAGGCAAATCTGAGATATTGTATTTCAAATAGTCGTTTAACGGCCTTATCACATGTTAATCAGAACATGTTGGAAAAGCGATAGATTCAGTTTATAATTCCTTTCCCGTTGAAGAATGTCAGGATTTCTCGTAGTATAAGGAAAAAATTTCAGCCGACTACAGGTCTTATCCTGTTTGAACCTAATCCAAAATGAATCGATTAAAAATGTTTCGATATTAGACGAAAAACCATTGTTTTCATCTTCCACAAAAATGAGTCATAAACTAAACCCGTTATTTTCCAACGTGTACATGTTGGCGAGACCTTAACACTGTGTGATTTTATTCCTATTTGGCAAATACCGTGAAATAAAATGTTTTACATACACATATTACAGGTTAAAAACATTGAAAACCTTTTCGTTTGTAAATACACAATCGTCATCACTTTAAAAAAATCAAGAGTTGTTTATATCATTGTTCTAAAACCTTTAGCAGCAGCAATTAGCCCAATTTGCATTAAAATTACTTGTACTGAAAATTCTTCAAAGTGAGTTATACTCCAGTGAAACTGAACAATAATTAATCCACAAATGCAAACCTCTATACTCAAACTTTGGTATCGAAAATGTAGAAAACCCAAACTTAATACTTCCAATACAGTAGTGCCAGAGAGTTTCATAAATTAATTTTCTCAAGATTTCGACAACAAAACTTTAAAAGGAATAGTAAATCCTATAACTTTAATTATTATAGATGGTTTAGCAATTATTTTGTACTTTGAAATCAAACTGGATGGAAAATTATTAACAAAATTAAAACGCTATATACTGAATAGAAAATAAAACATGGTTTTATTAATCTCGTTTCAGCTTTAACAGTTTGATAATGAATAAATGTATAAAATGTTATTGACTATTTTATAAATTTAAAGTAATTTAAAGAGAATAAGTGATCTAATTCGAGAACAAAATTTTAAAAAATACAGCTCTATTAATTTAATAAAAGAAATTTAAGTACAGCACTAAGCATATACTCTATTTTTGTATAAAATGACATCTCTAATTAAAACCATAAAAATGATTATAACTCAAATAGTTAAGAACACAGTTATTTTTAAAACTATTAAATATTACAATATTCTTTCATTCGTGTATAATATTATTACTTTCAAACAAACAATCCCCTTTTGAGTTTAAAAATAACTATTTTTAAGACGTTAAAACAAGACGTAATTATTATAAAATAATTTTTTTACCGTCCCATCTTGTTTACAGTTAGTAGATAGTATATCTGCATCTCTTATAATAAAAAAGTATACACGGTTAGCAAGAAGTAAGTCACCCATTTCTGAGGACTCTAGAATACGTTCTATTGGTACAAATGATATACAGTTGAAACTATAGGTAATTGAAATAATGCGCTTGAAATTTATTACATAAAAAAATTAAGTTAAAAAAAAAGCCTATAGGTGGTGCTGTGATACATATAAACACATTTAATAAGCTTTATAAATGCTAAATAGTATTAAAAGGTAGCATCAAAAGTGTCCCTTCATGTTCAACAATATGCTGTAATCCGAGAACTACATTTTATTACAAGTCTGACCGGAATGAGTCTGCCGGAATATCAAGAACATGGCGCGGAATGCTGTCCTTAAGATCTGGCACAGGATTTGACGGTAGATCTTGCCCTTCAGGAAACCCCACAACCGACAGTCGCAAGGAGTGATATCTGGCGAACAATCATCTTGCGTAAGGCACATGCAGACAGTGGACCTCTTAGTACCCGCTTTATACGAAAGAATTCTTTTAAAACTGCAGCAGAGTTCTGCTGGTTCTGGTAAAAGTTTTACCAGTAGCACTTTTTTTAGCAATAGAGGCGTGTTGCAAAAAGTAGACCGTAGCGCTCCAAACCAATGTCAATCTAGCAATAGAGGCATGATGAGCGTACAAGAAGCTAATGCTTGATTTAACTTAATGAAACTAAATAAAGGTTATATGTGTTACACCGCCACCTATAGGCCCTAAAATTTGTAATACGTGTTTAGTGCATCATTTGAATTATCTGTAGTTCTAATTGTATCTCTATATTGAACCAAAATAACATATTCTAGATTCCTCAAAAGTGAGGAACTTATTTCTTGCTAACCCTGTATATTTTAAAACAATAAAACTAGGAATACCTTTTCCTATTAAAAAAAGACATGTACTTACACTTCTGTGCCTATGTAAATCCCTGCATATTTTATTTTTATGAAAACATATGCAGAAACACACTCTTAACATATTGAAGATGACTGGATTTCTGACTTTTATCTGGAGCATAATAAATGCAAAAATAATTTGTTTCTTTAAAACTGTTTGAAATACAAAGAATAATTTTATCCTCATTGGTACGCTCAGCTAGGCAAGGCTTACAAAGCATTCTTCTTTCAAACATCACGTGCGAAGTTTCTAGAAAAAGGGCTTTCTACTGAATCATCGCTTCCCTGCCACAAAATGCAAGCAACTAATTAATGTTAATTGCAAATTTGTAAATGTCGCCCTGGCAACTAATTAGCCTTTGTTTTTAAGTTCCTCAGTTTATACCTTTTTGAAAGCTTAATTTGAAAAGCGGAGTATTTAGTATTAATTAAGTTAAAATTAAGTATTAGTTTTTAACCCACGCCGTTTTTCCTTCATAAAACTGTTTATTCTGTTGCTTATGAAATTTGAAAATAATTTTGTTATTAGTTGCAGCTGAAAAGTTCCTAAGTAATTAATAGTGTTAATTCTTTAAGCAGAAATAAAACTAAAAAAAGAAACGTTTTAAATTGTGCAGGCGTATTTAGAAAAATTAGATACTTCAACTAAAGGTTTTCTTTAATTAGCATTCTTCTAGAAATTATTAACTTCGTGAACGTGATTTTATAAAACCTCGTTTTAATAGTGACTTTGTTAACTTCGTAAAACTTTGAAAAAAATAAGGTCAAAATAGGCACCTTCGTTTTTTCAGTAGATCTTCAGGTGTTTAATCTTAGAACATCATCCTGTTCTTGTCGAATATTGTTACTTACATTATGCCTGAAATACATAATTTTAAACCTTAATTTTAAATAATGGACATGCAAGTAACAAACTTTAAACAAATGATTTATTGCCCATTAAAGTTGTTTTCAGCTTTTAACATTCAATTATTTTAATTACAAAACGTCTATAAGACATTAAGATAGCGTTTTAGGGTTAAAAAATTGTAAATGTATGTGACTAACTGTTCACCTGATTATAATTTAGATTTTTTCAGACCCTTTTGTTTTTTACACATAAGATTGAACATACAGTCCTAAATATTTCTCCTTCATAGCTATGTTTCCTTCGGAAATTCCATAAAGTACACCTATGTATAAAATCTTGTTGTTTATTAACTACAAAAATTTATAATAAATGTCACCTTAAGCATTTACATTTTTGTTAGATCTTTAGATTTTTTAAAATTGCAAATCAATATGTCTGACATTTTGCCAGATTCAAACTTAAATTTCTCCAGATCCTTTAGATTTTTTAAGCATATTATGCAAAGTGTAGTACTCAATATTCCAAATTCATAGCCTTGTTATCTGCCAGAAGCCTTTATAAAGCACAAATATCCAAGGAAGTGGAAGAATATCTACCTTAGACATACTAAAAACAAAAAGATGAAACGTAGTAGCTTGTTTCATAATTTATGAAAGAATTATATATTTATTAAAACTAGTGTAGCAAAAGATAATTAAAACACTTAATTATCGATCGCTTTATCTTTCTAACCTCTCGTTAGTTTAGTTATAATTAGATATCATACAATGTTTTGATATAATACAAACAACTAGCACCCAATTACAACATAAGACTATTTATTTTAAAATAAATGCTTTTATAAATTTTAAAAAAGTTATCTTATAGGTGAAACAAGACGAACGATGGCCGAATGGTAGAGCGCTGCTCTTCGGAACCGGAGTTCGCGGGTTCGAATCCCGCTGCTGGCATGGATGTTTGTAGCCATTCGGAATCGGCTTTAAACTGTAGGTCCCGGTCTCATTAGCCCTCGTGTGCAAAACAGTAGACCTTAGCGCTCCAAACCAAACCAGACCATAGGTGAAACAATAGTAGCAACGTTCGACTAAAACAGGATATCACTGTAAGATTGACCCTCGAACGCTATCATCTTCATTTCGAACGTTGTTTTAACTGTAACAGTATCAACAAAGCAATTTATTTAATTTATAATAAAGCGGGAAAAGGCAAGTAATACAAAATATTTCATTTCAAAAATTATTTATTACACATTATTGTTATTTTCATATTTTATCAGTTTATTGTTTTAATTATAAAAAATCTCTGAAACGTGAGGTTGAGTTCATGGATTAGATTAGGAGCCTCGCGTGAGATTCAGGTGAACAAAAGAGTTAAAGCTGATTCAGGATGTATCATTTGTTGTCAATTTTCATATTAAATAAAAAGTTCGTTTTTTGTTCAATAGTTTCTATTTTCGCTGATCGATAGTGACTAATTTTTGTTGGGATTAGCAGCAATGTCCATTACAAGTGTAAGTAAACTGATGATGTAAGGAAGTTGGCAAATGTATCAAACTTCTGTATCAAAAGATTTGCATAATAGGGAATGTACTGAGCACTTCCATGTGTCAATGAAATTATTTCCTGCGCATAAAACTATATTGAAGTAGACATTATTGTTACCTGTAAGTTATCATTGACGGTTGCGAAAAGATTTGGATCAACTGCTTCCAAATCACCCAATTTTCACATCTATCTATCGTAGATGCGATCCAGAACAAATTTAAAAAAATCTAAAGCAAACACCCCTATTTGGACATAAAACTTCTTACTTCTACTTTTTCATATATTTAGATTCACATTGTCTCATTATTACCTCAAAGACGTTAATATAAAGCTTTTTATAAAGCTTTTAAAGCTTTATATTAACGTATTTTAGTTAAAGTTATGTAATGCAACGTTATGTTACTAGTAAAGTTATAAAGCTTTTTATTAAAAAGTCCCAACTAATAAAAACTGTGATTAATCTTTATAATGCTCTCCTTTAAAATTTGAAATTTATGACTTTGTGCCTATTACTTCGAATGTACAGATTTGCATTACCAGAAAGATAGATTATCGAGAAAAGCAATTGTTCAAGCATTTTACTAAAATAAATATACATCTATATCGGTATAAATTTTATAAAAACCACTTTAAATCGGCTTTAAATATTTGTGTTTTGATAATGTAAACGAATTTCCCCAAACCCTCGAGCTGGATCAAAATAAACTCATCATCTTTACAGCCACCCACAAATCAAAGCACTTTTTTTTTCTCATTTTGGTTTTCAAAAAAGTGGAGGGGGGAGAGAAGTAACCCCAGCATCCTGTTAGTGCGGAACTTTCAATTTCCATCACAAAACTTCTCTCCCCTTCTGACTTGCGCTCAAAATCACGCCGACAAACCATATTCTATTCCCCGCCGGTCTCTCTCCCCCTCCCATATTCTTCCTCTCATCACATCAGACACCCCCGTTCCCCCTCCAGAATCGCTGAACTTTTTAACCGTGATTGTATTACACAGGTTTTTCACAGATGAAGTAGATCGACAAATTAGAAAGCGCATTGTGGCTGTTTTATGTCGGGGTGCTAGGTTTTTACAAAGGGGGGAGAGGTTTATCACACTATTAGCTTTCCCCCACACATACACACCAAACAGTCACAGGGGATTAGCACCCCCTCGATATAACTTCTGACACCTTTTTCCTAGGGGGGAGGTAGAAAAAATGACGACCCCAAAGGAAAAGAACTGAAAGGAGGGTCAATTTGGTTTTGAATCGGATCACATGGAAGGAAACATCTTTATTATCCTGCAGGTTATTAAAATATTGGTTTATGTATGATATTCGAAATTCTTTACCCGGTGACAATATAATAGGCAGAATAGTAAACGGGAAAAATAGATGGTATTTTAATGATCTAGAATGTCTGTTACATTCAGCTGCAAATGCAGTAATATATTGGCGTCAGACCTTCTTTTTTGGTAGTTAACACGAGCGTGGTGTTCTTTGTTGGCAAAGTGAGATTTTACATATTTATATAACGTTGGAATTTGCTATTACCGGACTAATAGCAGGAACTAAAATACCAATATGTTTATCTCCTGTATAAAAAATATATACAATTATTTATAACAGAAGCGATAAACAAGTTTGCAAGGAAACATTCAGTTTACAGATTGTTTTATGAAAATTAAAGTAAAAATCTCATCTCAATATATACAAGTATATTGAGATGAGATTTTTACTTTAATTGTATACAGGTACTTGTATACATAATTCTGAACCATTGCATATTCCTGGGGCACTTGGGGAAAACAGATTCATAAGAATTAATGTAAAAATCTCAGTTCAATATAGTTGTATATATACTTCTTAACTATCCCATATGAATCAGACACTCTAAAGAAACAAAGCTTGGTATCTCAATTAACTAAAGTTTTATGTTGGTTCAAACAGTAGTTTAAAATTTAATTAATCAACAATAATTTGTATTAATTTCTATTTAAATGAATTTCGCTGATGTACCTTTTGTTTTAGAGTTTTTGGAAGTTTAATTACAAACAAAATCATAAAGCAATTTTGCGAATCTTTTATAAAATGTGTTAAATCGTAAAACAGCTTATGTGCTTCTAGGTTATCATCTTTCACCATTTACTGAGTAACAGTAAACGGTAGAATTTGATAACTTGCAAGTCTTCTACCAAGTGTGATTACTTCCTATCGGTTCAATATCTTTTATTCCTCCTTTATTTTTTTTCAGTGGCTAAAACATACTACATAAATGTAGTTTTTTATCAATACATTAAAAGAATGTGAAATATATATGTCCCTTTTCTAATCCTTAAACATATTTTTAAATTTCAACTTCCAAGCAGATCAGTTTGTAAAGGAATTTGTTTTTGGCATGCATTCTTATTCTGTTACCATTCTTTTTCAGCTGTACCGATTAATTTGTTCTTTTAATCAGTTTTAAAAAATGTATTTGATATAATAATAATTTAATGAAAAATAATTATTTTAATTATTATTATATATTAATAGTAAAAAGAAATTAAAGAAATTGCACCAAGCAATACTAAAAAATCCTAAAATGAATTTCTTTAATTCCTTCCTAAAAAATTTTAAGCTCAGGGTGATTCGTCTAGAAGGTAAACCTTTATAAACTTTGAAAATTGCTATGGCAGTGTCCTGTGGAACTGAGAATTTTTTATAAATAATAATATTAATTTTAATTTTAATAATTTTGTACAATCAACTACAAAGAGTTGCAATAGCCAGTAGCATTTTTATGAAGTCCATATCCAAACTGAACAGATAGCGCATTGCATTTCGGCACAAGTGCCTGGGAATTCAAATCCTATTTGGCAAGGGTTTTTAGAACCGTTAGTGGCCAGTTTTAACTTCAAGTTCTAGCCTAATTTTGCTTCTAACAAAAAAAAAGCAAACGATTTTGGTAAACAAGTTCACAACATTCAGCTAGTATTTTGATTATACGTAAGATATGTTTTCCAAAATAATTATGAAATATATCATATTTAGAAAAGCATTTCAAATTAAACAATAGTAACTCTAGATAGATGACTAACACGTCATAAGTTCATCAGTTTTCATTAGCAGAAAAAGACTGATTAATTTCTATCAATAAAGAAATACTAATAGAATGAGATTAACTATCTTTCCTCAATTACTTTAAATTCTTAATTGCAACAGCATTCATGAATTGCTTACTTCATAAAAATACTTGATATGTATAAATTTTTTTAAAAGTCAGTAAT
Organism: Pardosa pseudoannulata; assembly: GCA_032207245.1. NCBI lineage: Eukaryota > Metazoa > Arthropoda > Arachnida > Araneae > Lycosidae > Pardosa > Pardosa pseudoannulata. Next base: position 36,999,728 of record CM063498.1, read on the forward strand.
TGTATATTTTTATATGTCAGATATGTCATATGTTATTATAGGTCAGATATGTTTTCCAAAATCATGATGAAATATATCATATTTGAAAAAACATTTCATATTAAATGATACTAACTCTAGGCAGATGCCTAACACGTCATAAGTTCGTCGATTTTTATTAGCAGAAAAATAACTGATTAATTTCTATCAACAAAGAAATATTAATAGAATGGTTAATAGATTAACTATATTTTCTCAATTACTTTAAATACTTAATTGCAACATCATACGTGAATTACTTACTTGATAAAAATACTGTGGTACTTTAAATATCCCACATATAAAGTATAAAAAAGTTTTAATACTCAATCCTATCTCTATACACAAATCACTACTTTGGGAGCAAACCTTCACAACTGAAAAAGATCAAAGTTTACAATTATTGATTTTCAACTGCAAACTGAAAATTTGCTAATTTTTTGCTAATTACAAGAATTATTTTATCTTAATATATTCATAATACATAAATGAGATTTACAATTGTTTTTAATTTCTAACCTCAACACAATGTAAGAAAGGCAATTTATAGTTGTGATGGTTTACTTTTAAGGTAACGGTATATATATAGTCTTGCCATTTCTTTAAATTTTACTGCACGCATTGAAATATATCTCTCTGAAAACATATTTGACCTGCCAAAAAATATTTCTTAAATTTTCATAAATATAAAATTTGCAATTAAGTTGTGATAGTTTACTTCTAAGGTAGCGGTATGTATATACAGTCCTGCCATTTCTTTAAATTTTACTGCACGCATTGAAATATATCCCTCTGAAAACATATTTGACCTACCTAAAAATATTTCTTAAATTTTCATAAAAATAAAATTTGCACATAAGTTGTGATAGTTTATTTCTAAGGTAACAGTATGTATATACAGGCCTTCCATTTCTTTAAATTTCACTGTACATACTGAAATATATCCCTCTGAAAACATATTTTACCTATCTGAAAATGCTTCTGAAATTTCCATAAAAATAAAATATACACGTAAGTTGTGATAGTTTACTTCTAAGGTAACGGTATGTATATACAGTCCTGCTATTTCTTTAAATTTTACTGTACACATTAAAATATATCCCTCTGAAAACATATTTGACCTACCTAAAAATATTTCTTGAATTTCCATAAAAATAAAATTTGCACGTAAGTTGGGATGGTTTAATTCTAAAGTAACGATATATATATATATATATATATATATATATACATACATACATATACATATATACTTATATATTAATATATATATATATATATATATATATATATATATATATATATATATATATATATATATTTATATATACAGTCTTGCCTTTTCTTTAAATTTCACTGTTCACATTGAAATATATCCCTATGAAAATATATTTTACCTAACTAAAAACATTTCTTAAATTTCCATAAAGTAAAATTTGCACGTGCATTCATGCAATAAAATTTAAGTATGCCATACTGATAATTACATCTTTAGTATTATCCTAGTACATTCTAGTATGTTGCATAGTTTTATATTCTTCTGAGTCCTTAGCAAAAATTTTATATCATTCTGCTCCATGATTTAGGAATTTTATACTGCACGCTATACTGCTATATCCATGAAGTATTTTTATTGTTCAAAATATTAAAGTTATAGTGAAAACAGACATTTTCTAAGAAGTCCCTATTTCTTCTTTTACATTCCCTTTTTATAAGCGGTTAAAAATTACCCATAACTTTTTCAAAATAATTAGTACTATGCAAATATTTGTATCGATTGCCAATTTAAAATGAGTTGTAAAATAAAATTGTTTTGACTGCAATAACAAAAATCGGCAATCTAGTTACTTTAAAGTAATTTTATCAAAGTCTACAGTAAATAAATCGTAAATATTATGATTCCAGTTACTTTTATTAACATACTAAAATAATTTGCTAGCTAAGCTTATAATTTCTTAGTAATTTCATATTACAACCAAGTGTCCCAAGTAGTAGTTGTCTAGTAGGAACCAAAAAGAATTATATATACCAATGTAAATTATGATATTTTAAACCCCATGGTATCTCCTTATTGGTACGTCTGCAAAACACCAATGTAACGAAATATCTAAATAATTTAATACAAAGTGTATTAATTTGCTTTTTCATTTAACAACTATCTAAGTATTGAGAGTAATAAAGTATAATGAATAGCAATAGATGCATTTGATTATTTTTATAGGATTCTCGTGCATAGCATCTAAACAATCATTGCTGTACAATAGCAATGTTTCCACTCAAAAAAATCAAAATAATATTTTACACTACCAATATTTTTAAAATAATTTAAATACAGTATAAAAAGATATTCCATATTATCTCAAAACAAATCTGAAAAACACATAAAACTCACCTCAAATTAATTTTAAGCAGTTGTTTTTAATTCCTATAAAAGTATTCAAAGCAAAATTCTGCATCTGGCTATTTAACATGAAATTTTCTATTTCCTATCAAAATCAGTCAGTATTTTAAATTGTATATACAACATTAAGTTAAAAGCGCTACATTTATGAGGTAAACCATCGATTCACAAAAAATAACCTATGAACGGAATTCCATCTTTATGTAGGTCAAGAAGTTCACAAGAAGTGTGATAAGGAAATGTGCATATATATATTCCTCCCCCAAATTCGAGAAAGTTTTAGATTTACTGTGTTACTCAATGATTTGAACGCAAGAACTGCAAGCAGCGATTTGACCTTTTATGACAAGTGATTTGTTATGTCCTCAACACAACAAATTTCTTGTATGTAGCACTCACCACTCACACCTGTGGGTGCCTATTATTGTGTACTGCCTGCTTTTCAAAAGGGATGCATTGTGAAATAGCACCTACCAAATACTAGATAAACAAGAATGGAAAAACTCCGGCTAATGTATACATTTCATCATAAGGGTACTTTAAGGGGTTAAGTACCTCTTTGAAAATTTATAAAAGTTCACTGTCATCCTTATACTCATTCTTCTAAACTCTTGAATGTACATTAAATTGAACAAATCCTTTTTTTTTCACTAAATTAATCCATACGGTTATTACCGTATTATTTCTGCTGTACATATAAATATATGTTGTTGTTGTTGTTTCTGATGCCATTTGGTCAAACCAAGCAAAATTGAACTATACGCTATTCGTATTAAGGCAAAAGGGTGAGCCTTTCGTTTTAACGAACACCACTTGGGTGAAAGTACGACTTATGCTCAAGTGGGTTCTAGTAAATTAGAAGCAGGGACCAAGCAGAAGTCCCATAGGCTTGGTCTGCTACCCCCAGAGATATAGATAGCGAACTTGGAGGACATTGTGACCATGAACATATTTTATGTGCCCCAGTCACCTTTAACGAACACGGCGGATCTTAGGCCGGCTCGGGCTCCGAATCCGCAACCCTCCAGTTACGAGAGCGTTGCCTTTACCGACGGAGCTACAAAGGCTATAAAAGTATAACTCATTGATGAATAGCTTAAATTTTAACTTTATGGTAGCCTGAAAGTGAAAAAATATAAAAGCTAATTTGAATATTCCAAACTGTCCCCGATGATGACACCCTCTAATTTCAAACATCATAGGTTTGGTTTGGTTTGGAGCGCTACAGTCTACTGTTTTGCACACGAGGGCTAATGAGACCGGGACCTAATGCTTAAATCCAATTCCGAATGGCTACGAACATCCATGCCATAGTGGGATTCGTGGGGAGTTCGTGGGTAAACACGAACTCCTGTACCGACAATCAGTGCCCCAACCCAGTGGTTCTTAAACTTTTTAAGCCGCGACCCAAATTTGAGAAATATGTTCATGTCGCGACCCAAAAAAAAGTCAAAATTTTTTCATTGCTTTATTTTAGAGCGTATTTTTAAAAAATCTTCAATCCTACGATGATGATTTTTTTTAACTTACAAATTTTTTATTTATTTTTTTAATAATAAAGATAAACAAAAGTACTTTTCGATCCAAGGAAAATTTAATTAATAATCAAGTGTTTTTAATAATTTTTATTGACCAAATTAAAATATATTTATAACTTTTTGAAAATAATTGACATTTTAACTTATTCCTAAAAAAAAGAAATATCAATACATATGTTAAGTCTTTTAAATTTTAAATGCAAGTCATACAGTTTTAATGAGAACCTTGTGCTTGAATACATTTTGAAATATCTTCAAACCTCGGTTGAATGCTTGTCAAGGAGCACCTTATATCTATTTCAGGATTTAACTTGTTCCGGTAATTGTTTTTGATTACACACAGAGCCGAAAAACCAGCCTCACACATATATGTTGTTGAAAAGGGCAATAATACTTTTAGGGCTTCTTTAACAATTATTGGCTTTTCGGTTTTTAATTTTAACCAGAAAGCACATAAAGATTGAGTGTTTTTGTAGAAATTGTATCGAAGTGCTTGGTCACTTTGTATTTCTATTAATTGTTCTTGAAATTGATTAATATTAACAAATTCCTCATGCAAATCACTTACATCAAAATTAAATGGCATTCGAACCCAATTATATTTGAAAACATCGTCTGCAGGTAAATATCGATCAAAGTCTGCTATTAGTTTTTCTAAATGATTAATAATAATTTTCTGTATTTTAAAATCTGTGATATCAATATTATTATCTTCAACAAGTAAATTAAGAGTCGGGAATGAAGCAAGTTTCTTTACTTCAATCTTATTTCTCCCTCCATAATTTAAGTTTATTTTTAAAACATGTAATTGGTTAGGACCTAACCAATCGGCTAGCGTTCGACCAAATATCATAGGATGTGATTTATAAAAAAAAAGATTTAATTTGGTTTGGACTTTTACGGTCTACTGTTTTGCTACACGAGGCATAATAAAAAATGATAAAAAATGAAGAATTCATAATAAAGATCTATTTGTTATCATATGTAAACACAGAACTGTAAAGTTTTATAATATCGAGCTATTATTTATTTTTTTCCTGAAAAAGTAAATTTCTGTGAGAATCTTAAAATATCATAAAACGTTCGTTTAAAGGAATAAAGGATAAGCAATAGCATATACTGGAAAATTTCAGGATTCTTTAAGGTTTGACAAACACCTTCATTAAAAATGAAAATTCCTTTCAAGAAAACTAAAACTACACAAACTATTTTTAACTATTCTCAAATAAGAAAGCCTGGAGTTTAAGGGTTGAAACACAAATCCTTCTACAAAAAAAAGTCGTTAATTAACGTCAGTATCTTTTTTATCTTGCACAGGAAATTTTTTAGTTATTGAAATTTGAAGCACTCTTCTTCCAGTTAGCTCATTACGCACACACTTGCACCTTTTTGCACTTTTTTGGTATGAAAATTAAGTAATATAATGTAGTATTAAATTGGCCTACGGCAAAATTGAAATTATTACTTCGACTTAAAAAAAATTAGAAGTTATTTAGAAAAAATTTAATTAAAATTAAAAAAAATAAAATAAAATTAGATAATTTAAAAGATGCATATTTTTTTCTATTTAAATGGTACATATGTGTGTGTGTGTGTGTAATCGTACAAAGAGCTCTCCAGTCTACCTTACTTTTATACTGCCCTAGAGCTAATGAGACCCGGGCCTATAGCTTAAAACCAATTCCGAATGATTATGCAATCCTAGCATTAGGATTCGAACCCACCAACTTCAATATTAAAGAGCACAGCTCTACTTAACAATCGAGGTTAACGATCGAGAGTGTATTTTGTATAATAAAAGCAACGTATTTCTTCTCCAACTTTAAATAGCATGTTCTGCTTTTCTGGTAAAGTATTTTTTATGAGTTCATGTTAGTGTTAGGTGATAAATCATGAAATTAAGAGAACCGCATACAATATGAAATTACAGGGTAGTCACAAAGTTTTTCCCTAATAGCAAGTCATTACGAAAAAAACATTTATAAAAAATAAATTTTTTATAAGTGAATATTCGTGAATCTTTAATTTTCTTGTGTTCAGTAGATCGTTAAAATAATGCAAAACTAGGTATGTAGCACCCATTGTTCCAGTTTGTTTAATTCAATTTACTTATTTTCTTCAAGGAAAAGATCATCGCGGTGAGCACCTACTTAGACTTTTTGAACAATGTATTGCGCCACAGAATATCAACAGCATGTAATTTATCATCAAGACCTAGAAGTATTTCAATGGGATACCATCATTTGTGAGTTCATATTGGAATGGAGTAGAAGCGATGGCCCAACACAATGTTCTCTGCACTAGATCGATATTACACTTCTAGATTTTTTTACTTTAGGTGTTACATAAAGGATAGAGTATTTGCAACACCGGTACTGACATTAAATACTAAAGTTAAGATCACAGATGCTGTGTCTTGTGTGACAACTAAAATGTTGGACAATGCGTAGCGAGAATTGGAAAACTGCCATGACATTCTATGGGCTACCAAGAGTACTCACATTGAAATTCATTGATATAGGTTGCAGCATTAAAAACTTTATGAAGAACTTTACAATATATCGAAACAATCATTGTAATCAGGGAAAGACTTTGTGACTATCCCATATATTTCCTACCTTTTCCGTATTCACTTGCACATAAGTCACAGTAAATCAGCAAGAAGGAACAATTACGATGAAAGTTTAACAGTGATATCTTTACCATTGTATATACTTAAATTTCGAGAGTAGGAGTTCCAAGTGATTCCAACCGTTTCTATTATAATTATAGATTAATTACCTGTGAACTAAATAAAACTTCCATTAGTACATTGCAAAAGCATACAGTATTCATCTATAAGAGGATGGGAAAATAACCCCGAGATACTTGTGTTCATCTACACTTATAATGACAGCAGGATAACCTCTGGTTAAACTCTGATTTTATAAAGCAGCCTTATTAGAATGCTCTCAAAGGCAATACATGGAGTACAACCTCATACGTCATAATTATGATTGGTTCTGCTTAAGAGATTTGCGACAGGCACACACCGCTAGTGAATAAGAATTACCGATTTCGTTTTTAACCAACTTCCCATGATCTCCACCCCTCATTCTAAACGCGCATTCATAGAAAGTGAAAGCTTTCCAAATGCATTTCACATTCCGGTCAATAGTACAAAAGCAACACAATCTAAGCAACAATCCCATCAAAATAAAAGCCAGAAAAAAAAACTTTAAACCTCTCTTGAAAGTCCTACCATATTCTCATGGCTCGAGAGAGAGCTGGGGATGGTCCCAAGTTTTGCTTTTGCCGTCTCCCATTTTATTCTGATCCCCGGGATTACGACTTGTGCCCTCCCTCTAGCACGTTCGAGGGCTCTTCACTTCTTTTGAGGGTCACCCATCCGTTGCCCCAGCTGCCTAATACTGTGCTTAGCAGACCGATTCGGTGCACGAGCCAATTTGTGCGGGGTTGTGTTTGACTATTCGTTTTTTCAGTGTTGAAAGCCTATGCGCCATTGCTTTGATAGCCTGACAATATGAATTAGACTCTTCTCAAAGTGGAGTAGAGGCGTGTGTAACGGACAAATTCGGTATATAATTGCCCCTTGTGGCGGCAAGTGTCCTCGGTTTGGTGTGTTTTTGTTTCCCAAGTGGTAGACATATTGTATTTGAACTCTTTTTTTCTCAAATGCCAGTTTTGCGGGGGTTCATTTTGCCCGTGGGAAAATATGGAATAATGAGTCTGTTTTTGAAGCATAAAGAGCGTAATTTCGGTTGGAAAGAGTTTCACTAATTTTGTGAAAAGCAATTTGGAAAGATGGCTAATTATGTAACTGCTAGTGTTCAAATATGCGCCAGAAAATTAATTTTTGAGGATCAGCCTAATGACTGAAAATTGGAAAACTCAGAAAACGTAAAGAAGATAAATGCAAAAAGTCAAGTAAACAACTTAATATAGAACTAAGGTATTCATTACGAAATCAGTGTTTCTCAATTTTTACTTACGTCTGAGTCTCCCACAGTCAGTATAATAAGTTCACAAACAAAAAAGAAATCTGGAGAAAAGCATTTAGTAAACTTTTTTTCAGACTTATCTACTTATTTATGCTACCGAATTCATTTTAATTAATTATTTACAAAAGAAATGAAGTAATTCACAAGAGAGTGCTTTTAACTAATTACTTACAAAATGTATCAAACGTAGAATATGATGTGCATATTTTTCTATGCAAAAACTAGACTTTATTTGCATTTTGTTTTCTCTGAGTTAAAATCTAGATTTTTAAATTTGTGTAATACAGTTAAAGGATCAAGTAGATATATTCTCGGTAAAAATATTAAATACATATTTCAGAAGTTGTTTTCCTTTATTAATTTTTTTAATTTAGATTGTTCATTGCTATATATTTATTTCTACATAAAGGGGATTGGTGAACAAATTTTTGTTCAAGAGAATTTTCTTTAAATTAGTTTATTAGTATGCAATTTTATGATAAAAGAAAATTGCTGTACTTCACTTCCTGCTTCATCTCTAAATCAAAACATCCGACTTCAAAAGAAAAAAGGTGTGGTAAATAAGACATAAACGACAGGAAATTTGTAATTTATGTTGTAAATGTAAAATTAATTTTGTACTAAATTTTAATAACTTAAATATTTAATATAAGTTTCAATAAATTATAGCAGTAAATAACACATAAATCTCAGTTTTAAGAAAATATTTTGTTATATTTTAGCCAAAATGGATAGTTTTTAACTAAAATGATAATCATGTTTAGCAAGACATTATTTTTACTAAGAGCCAAACAATGGCTGATATGTATTACACTGTTTTTGTACCGTAGTTCAGGAGTTCATATCCTACATTTGGAGTGGATGTACACAGCCAATAGAAATCGACTTTTAATGGTAGGTACCCATCTAATTAGCCATCGTGTCAAAATCATCAAACATTCACCATAGAAATCTATAAATAAAACCTTTTATCTTATACATAGGAATTATCAATTCGTGAGTTCAAACAACTATGGTAGTATCAGAATTCAAAGCAGTATATGAAATAAAATCTTTTAATTAAAGGTATCAAAATGCATGCATAACACGACAGAAGCATTCTCATATTGCACGTTAAGTGTACAAGATAAATATTAACAAATATGGAGTAGATTTTAATTCTAGTATAGGATTTTATCTTATTTCATTGTAAGTTCTCAAATAAAGAAATCATTCAATTTAGAAATTCAACAAATAACAAAAAAAATTATATTTGCTAAAGTAATGAATTAGTGTATGTGTATAAAGTATTGTAGTAGATATAATATTTCTCAAAGAAAACTATTTTGTTCAGTCTCAGTTGCTTTGAATACCTAAATAAATTAGTTCATATTTTAGAAATACCCACACAGTACACATTCCACACAGTACACAGTTCCATTAAATATTCGGCTGATGTCCATATGAAATTTTGAAGGTCTCCCAGTTGTCCATTTGAACATGTGTTATAAGGATTTAGTTGTCTGATGATAGCAGATTAGTTGCATCGGTGGTGTTCGTCATAAAAACTCTAAAATTCGATGTTTTTCATGGCCTGTCGAGAGACGGACAATCCAGACATTTTTCAGGATGCAAGATCGGGAGGGAGTATTTGGGTTGTGAAAAAGAGAAAAATATTGGTATGGTAAATAAACATTTAAATCAAAACTTACACATATCGATGTTTTCATTCACTATTTATACCGGTTATGTTTAAAAGCTTTACTATCTTTAATTCTAAAGAAAATTATCATACTCGAAAGGTATACTTAAATAAATAACCAAAAAGGCTATACCTGTGTATTATATACGTATCACAGAAAAACTCAACATTAGTTTTGTGAGATTGTAATATCACAATATTTAAAAATTTCTGCAAGGATATGGAGGATTGGAGAGTTGTTCTTATTATCTTTCTTTTTGTTTGTTTGTTTTTTTTTTGTTTTTTTAGATTATTTTGTGGTTTTTATAAATGTTTATTTGATATACTGTTTTTGTCTGCAAGAACTATTCAAATTTCATTGGTTTGTATCAAGCCTCAATATATCTCTCTTAATAATAATTTTTGCCATGATAGGAGGGAAGGTATCATTTTACATTTTTTTTCCGAATTCTCGAATCTGTTTTTTGTTGCCATATAAGTTTTCAGCCTTTTGAATTTATTTCTTAACAGTTGCTAATAGGTGATCTAATTATTTAATAGTAAAACACGAATAATAGAGCTCTCAGTCCCTTTACTATATAGTTCACACTGCAAACTTTAACAAGCATATTCTTATGTAAACACTTGATACAAGCAGAAAATAGGTACAATATAGGTCTGCATATTTACTATAGAATAGTTTTTATATCTGTGAATTACTTTATTATTTTTCGTGAGAGAAAAAATTTTTGAATGAAGATTAGAGATCGCTACATTCCAACCATTGTACAGAGATTCAACGAGTTTAAACAGTTTAACAGAATTCCTTCTACTGGTAACATCTAATAAAACAACCTTCTCAGCAGGTACATCTCCTAGCTGCCTCTACTCCGAACGATAATCGAATGAATAGAAAGCTGGACATCGGTAAAGAAGTTCATGGGTTCAAATCTCATTATAGCATGGATTTTCGTAGCGGTACGGAATAGGCTTTAAGCAGTAGGTTTCTCGTGTAGCAAAACAGTAAACCGAAGCCTCCGAACAAGACCTAGCTGCCTCAACTGCCATATACAACATATTGAATGCTTAGATTAATCAAAACTTTAAAATCATAGGACTTTAAAAAAAACCATCAAATTTTAGTTCTCAATAAAAGAGTACTGACAACTCAAACTTAATTTTTACAACAAAATTTAATAATGATTAAGTTATCTATTATTTAAAAAGTTTTATATAAGTAAATAGAAATAGTTTGTATATTTAATATGATTCATTGGAGATGTATGGTAAAGTTTTTCTTACTAAACTCTCATTTGGACATACTGCAGAATATACAATCCGGAACAAGTGTAGATATTCAGGTCGACAAGGAAAATTGAACTGACACTTTGGTTCTAAATTACAACATTTTAGTTATCTTGCCATTATCCTGCTTCAAGAATTTTGTCTGTTTGTATACTAACAAAAAAAGTCAAATAAACAAAGGCAAAGTGAAATTAGGGTTTGGCATGTGCTTCAGATACATTTGTTTGTTTAGTGGAAATCAATTGTGTTTATGTTTTATGCAAACTAGTTGTTCGGCTTCAATAAAAATCCCAAGTTTTCTTTCCAATGATGGTATGTTATAGAAACAAAGCTAGTTTCAAAACCAAAGTACCTCATCAGAAAACTTGGGATTTTTATTTAGGAGCTCTTAGTTAATCTAAGGGCAAAAAACAGCCAAAACTTTGAAAAAAAATCTGGGTTTTTTATAATTAATTTAAATTATTATTTTAACCTTTCTACACTTGCATGAAATATTCTTAATTTCATTAATTTCACTGTAAGTGTCAGAAAAAAAAATTTAAACATAATTTTTTACAGATCATTTAAAGATCCATAACAATGTAAGTTTATTTGGCATACTTTGTAATTATCGCCAAATTTTGGTTACCCTATATGAATACTTTCACATCTTCTTGCTTCTTAACACTAACCTGAATAGTTCTTTTAGTTTTGCATTATACAAGTAATATAGAAATTGAATGTGATTGCCAAAAGGGTACTTTTCCTTTAATTAAGTACAGGGATAAATTGCAAAATATAGCCCTACACATAACTTGTCTGATATTAAAATAGCCCACATAAGTTTTTCAATAGATCACGTGAATTCACTTATTATATATACTTAGATCAAAGACTGAGCTTGAAGAGGATAACAGCCAATAAATTTAAGGAATCTCGTAATTTTTAAGCTGCTACATCACAATGTGTTCGGATTTTGACTTCAAATAGTTTAATGTAATATTATTGCAATTAATATTACTTCAGTTTTAGAAGGTTTACAAAGCGTGCCGCGATAGCTCAATCGGTAAAGGCGACGATCTCGTAACTAAGAGGTTGCGGGTTCGGAACCCGAACCGGCCTAAGATCCGCCGTGTTCGTTAAAGGTGACTGGAGCAAGTAATATATGTTCGTGGTCACAATATCCTCCAAGTTCTCAATCAATACCTCTGGGGGTGGCAGGCTTATTCTCTGGATCTTCTGCTTGGTCCCTGCTTCAAAATTCCGAGGACCCACTTGAACATAAGTCATACTTTCACCCTCGTGATGCTCGTTATAAACGAAAGGCGCACCCCTTTTCCTTAATACGAGTAGCTTCTGGCTCTATTGTGCTTGGTTTCACCAAGTGGCATAAGTCAGCAACAACAAGATTTACAAAGCAGAATCAAAATTAATGCTACCATAAAATAACAGCTTTGTGTATTAAAGTATATATATATATGTGTATATATATGTATATATATATATATATATATATATATGCATACATATAAATAAGAAGAATTTAAAGCAGCATTTTTGGAAATCTTTTTCAAAGATCATTTGTTATTAGTAAAGTATCTGGAGTTCTAAAGAACATTATTTTTACATTAATTTTACGTTAAAAGGGTGAGAAATATGTATGGCCTATAAAATTAATTTAATACGTAATAAATGTGTTATCATCAATTACTAAAAAAAATACTACGAAAAATTGAAAAAAAATTATGAAATTCTTAAACATATCGAAAGTATTCAAATGTCTTTATTATTTTTTCATTCTATACATAACAACCATACATTTCAATATGAAATTTTCGGACCGATTTATTCATAATTATTTTTATTATAACGGATAGTGGTGAAAACCTGTCTTATAATTAGAATCATGCCATGCGACACGTACGATATACTCTTCATCGCGATCTAAAATTCGTGTCCTGATAATTCATTTCAAAAAAATAATTTTAAATAATTTTTTTCAATTTTTACCTCGAGAGTATAAAATCTTACTTTTAAGATTCCTTAACTCTGCTTTAACCTTTTGAGATCAGGCGTATCATATATTCACCTTTAAAATTGATTTAGCATATTTTGCAGTATTGAGAAAATCCACAATAATAGATATAGGATTACATCTGAAAATAAGAAACTTTAATTGAATTTTCTACTAAATGTGCCGTATATGATTAATTCGTCCATCACTCAGAGTCAAATTAAAAGTCTATGCATATATGGCACACCCTTCCTCAAAAGGTTATGGACAAAAGCTTTATTTTTATCCTTAACCAAAACTCACCCATACTGGGAAAATCACTAATATGAACCAGGCTAAGATACGGTACCACCTGGGCCCTCTCTTGGTAAGGATAATGCGAATATCTGTCGGGAGTTCAAAAATTTCGAGGGCAGCATTTTGGCAGTAAGTTAAAAAAATTATTGATAAAATACATTCCGGAATAATGAAAAATTCTAAACAACGAATTTTCTCTTCCGCTAAAAATTTACCGTTCGTATTCATTCTGTTTACATTTAAAGTCTAAGCATATTTATAATCTTCTATTCTAACCCACACAACTTTAAAAAAGCGATATGTTTAATAAAATTACCAAAAAATCTATACCTCTGTATTATATACGCTTCATCGGAGAACGGAAAATCTTTTGATTAATTTTATGGTATTGATTTTACAGTATTTAAATATTACAGGAATATAAATGTTAGGAGGATGATTCTATTGGATCTTAATTTCTTTTATGGCTTTTAATAAATATTTTAAGATTTTTTTATTTTGTTTGTTTGCTAGAACTTTTCAAGTGTCATAACTTTATATCTCTCAGCAATGTATATCTTTCAACACATTAATGCCTGGCGTCCCTTTTTACAGATCTACAAAATGGCTTATAAAATTTTTGTTTTATTAAAATGAGTTTTCTTTGCAGAAAAGATACATGGAATTCATATAAACAACTTGCCAAATTTCCGAGTGTCTGCTATTATTTATAATTTTGTCTGTAGAATTGACATTTTAAGATTTTTCAAATTTCACAATTGAATTTAGTTTTTAGAGTCATACACCGACTGAAATCATGACAAATAGATTTATCTAATCTTCTGTATTTAAATGATACCAAAAAAATATCTTATCACAAAGCTTTTATATTTTTATAAATAGCATTCTTTGATGTTTAAAACTACAGAAGATTACTAATAAGGAATGGACTGTAATGTTCCAAAATGTTTAAATTTCATAGTTGTTTTAATTTGCTTAGTCCATGATAGACAACGCTTTAAAATGTAAATAAACCTGTATGTATAAATATATATGTTCTTTTTATGCAAATATTTCAGATAATTCCAGATTATTTTGCTCAATCCGTGATAACTTAGATTTCGGATATTCATCCAAACACATTAGGCAAATTTTACTTGGACATTAATGAGATAATATTTACGTGTATGTGTGTTAAGGGAGAAAATCCGGAATTTTACATTCTTGTCCGGGACGGTAACACCATTAGAGCATCATTGAACTAGCGAGAGTTTATTTTGTTTTCTCTCAAATAATGTAACAAACAAATGATATTAGAATGTGAATGATACTTAGTGGCGGGTCCTGTAGACTTGAAAACATATATATGTGAATATGTGTGTTTTTACTATGCAAATACTTCAGATAGTTCCAGACTATTCCCACATCGGGAATCTTCGATCAGTTCCCCTCCCAAACAAAGTAGTAAGTGATCTCTAGCCCAGTGTCCTACTGTCCGGCGCAGGAAAAAAAAGTCATCTCCCTTATAAACCTCCCTGTTCTCTCTTCTCCCCTTTTAGGTTACGACTCGAAGGAGGACCCTCGCTCTTCCCTGGGCACACCTCCGTCGTACGGCTCCCTGTACGTGGCCCCGCACAGCAGCAGCCCGGACGGCTGCAGTTCCCCGCACGGCTCGGGACCGCACCAGCCGCCGCACGGCTCGAAGGAGGGCGGCAAGTCGAAGAAGCCTCGCCGGCGCCGCACCGCCTTCACGCAGGCCCAGCTCGCCTTCCTCGAGAGGAAGTTCCGATGCCAAAAGTACCTCTCCGTAGCTGACAGGGGAAGCGTCGCCGAGGCCCTCAGCCTCACAGAGACCCAGGTCAAGACGTGGTATCAAAATAGGAGGTAACACCACACTCCTATAACACACTATCTCTCTTTCTACCTCAATCTTTCCCTCTTCATCTTCAACCCCTATCTCTTTATCTATTTATTATATATCAATGTAACTATTCATTGATATTTCTGTGTGTAGATGTGTGATATATGTACATATATCCCCTCGCATTCATACATATATTGTATATGTATGAATACGTGTATGTGTAAATGTATGTATATATGTAATTGCGTATGCAAGTTTATATATATATATATATATATGTGTGTGTGTGTGTGTGTGTGTGTGTGTGTGCCTGCGTATATGTATACATGTATGTATGTAATATGTGTATATGTAAAATGCGTATATGCATATATGTAATATGTACATGTGCATTGTATATATATATATGTAAGTATACATGTAAATATATTTGTATTATGTGTATGTGTATATGTATATATGTAATGTATGTATGTATATATGTAAATACATATGCATATATGTTTGTATGCATACATACGTACATGTATACATGTATAAATGTACATACATATGCATGCCTGTATGCATATATGTATACATGTAAATATATTTGTATTATGTATGTGTATATGTATGTATATATGTAAATACTTATGCATGTCTGTTTGAATACATACATGTATACAAGTATATACATGTATAAATGTACATACTTATGCATGCCTGTATGCATATATTATGTATTCCTTCATATATGTATACATATATGTCATAATATGTCTATAATATATGTATGTGTATACATGTGTATATACGTAAATATGTAAGCATACATACTTTCATCCTCGCATGAACTATATTGCTAAATATGACCGGGCATTGGATTTCAGAAGTATTTGTCAAATATCTAGAAAAAGTATATGACGAATTAACCGAAAACCTCAAGGGTGTAAAGAACATATTAGGCATCAAGTGTTTCAGCGAAGGTTTTCATCTCGAAATCAAATTGGGAACTAGGAGCAAACTGAGGATAAAAAATAAATTTTGGATCAACCTACAAAAATGAGCTCAAAATGTGTTGTATCTAAAACACCTGATAATCAGATTACTTTTAATTATATTGTGCATTCGTATGAGAATAACACAAATATATATGAAAGTTTTTTAATCAAAATTTTTATAAGTATTTCGTTTATATTATGCAGGGTTTTCTACCCAATGCGATGCTAACTTCAAAAAACAAACTACAGTAGCCACAGTACTCTACAATCAAAATAGACAAATAATTAATATTGCATAAAACAAGAATTTTTTACTAAATAATTTTTACCTGTATATGCAAGAAACATATAATTTTAATATTTATATAATTCAACCAGCCTTATACGTACGGCAACCCATAAAAAAACAGACTATATATCAAGTGTATATAAGATTGGGCATCAAAGCCAATTTAGTGATTTTTTAAATTTTATTTAAATCTTCAGAGTCTTATCAAACCATTCTTAATTTTATTAAAATCTTAAGATATAGATAGCAATATCTATAGGAATATATCTTGCCCAAATTTCATTTTAGTTAATCAATCAAATACCTTAACCTTAAGATTAGCTTCAATCAACTTTCTTCACTGTAAAACTTTTTCCGTTTTAAACTGTATCAGCCATTTAGTTTTGCTTATACTGTAATAGTTCACTAGCAATAAAAGACCGTGATATGCATGATAGGAATACACTTCAGGGAAGATCCATGATTTAAAATCTTTGATGAGGTTATTGAGAAAATTTCTCAGTTAAGTCTGTAAATTTTAGATTTTTAAAGAAATTCAACTGAAATATTTACTTAATTTGCCCTATATAATTGACAATGAAAATCATAAAATATAAAAATTATATTATTCGCACGTATGCTGGTAAAAATGCTCACATTTATCAAATGTTTAATATTTTATTTTGATTGATGGTATCATGACTACTACAGGTACAAAATTCTACAAAACACTACATGTACAAAACTCTAAATGCGCTGCGCACTTAATTTTGAGAATACATACTATCTAAACTTTTTTAGCGTAGGGCGTACCTTAGAGTTTAGTTATCTTTTCCCTGAGCCCCATTTGCAATATTTCTACAAAGTTAATTAATCCCAGAAATGGAAACAAGATTTTAATGGAAAAGTAAGATAGTTTTAATTGACGATAAAACACACAAATTATATATAAATTTAAAAAATAAAACTTTAGTAATAAGTTAGAAAGTGAATATGACGGGTAACCTTGTTTATCCGCACATATATTTTTCAAATCACAGAAGAAGACTTGATATAGCTACTCTTTTCTTACTCCCTATTGATTTTCAAACGATATTTAGTCTTTATTATACGACGGCTGAAAATACATTGTTGCATAGATAGGATCTTGCTACTGGAAGGAAGATCCTTAACTATTTTTACTTAATGGGAAATAATCAGTCATAAGTGAAATCCAAAATTCTGAGTATGCAAATTATGTTTTCAAGCTGTTGTCGCAAGAGAGTTCAATTGAAATTTCTTTGTAAAAACTTAACTATTATTTAAAGGAACAATAAAAATTGTCTGAAAGTAGTTATATAATATAATTAATGAAAACATGGCGGACAATGTAAGTCTTGTCTCTTCATGATGAAAAATCAGGATCCTTCAAGCCACCCGTGGTCTCCCTTCATGATGCCCTAGGACGCCGAGGCACACAATTGATTAGCCTCTGCATTAACATACCTTTAGATTAAAATATCCAATAAGTAATTTCGTTTAATACTTTCCTTGTTTGATCTTGGCATTAATGTTCATAAAATTTCTGTTACACAATATATACATTTTAGTATTTCTTTAGGATTTCCCCCCTTTTTAGATTCAAAATTAGAAGTTTCAGTTTCACTTAAACTATGAACAAATGTATTTTATGGACTGAAAAAAAAATGCTGTACTTTTATGTTTTCGTGTTCGGTTGATTTGAACATGGTTAGCAAATAATATATTTTCTTTTCATTTTTAATAAGATAGTTTTTTTTTCTCTTTTTCAGGACAAAATGGAAAAGACAAAATAGTCAAAGATTGGAACATCTACGGCAACAGACTCAAGGTGTTTCCAAAGACGTCGCTGGGCCGGGGTTAGGGCCAGCACCTCACCCCCTCGATGCGCCCCTGGTGTCGGCTACATACTATGGAGCATGCGTAGTTCCTACGTCAAGCGCAACTTGCCTGCTACCCCCTGGTATCCTTCGAAATGTCTACGTACCGGGATTTCAAATGTAAATCCCATTGGAACATTTCATGCTTAAGACAATATGACTGAACTTTCAGGCATGAGTAATGGACAAATATAAATTTCTGATCCTTCTCAGTGGTGTATATGTGAAGGATTAAATTCTAACTTGTAAAAAGTATGTGAAAGATTGAAAAACTGTACTGATGATTTCGTGTAACGATATAAATTAGTATTTTTACGGAATTACATGTCTTTCATTACCCAACTGATCTTAAAATAAGGCAGAATTCAGAATATATATTTACCGTTCACAAATTTCTAATTGGAAGACAAACATTATAATTAGCCTTGTAGTAGTAATTTTTTTCAGAATTCCCTCAAAAATTTGGCTAATCTTAGAACTACTTTTAACAAGTAATCTTCTCGCACATTACCCAACTGATCTTTAAACAATGCAAAATTCAGAATACATATTCACCATTTACAATTTCGTAATTTGAAAACAAACATTATTAGCATTGTTGTAATAAGTTTTTTTCTTAATTCCATCAAAAATTTAACTAATCTTATAACTACATATAACAAGTAATCTTCTTATACATTACTCAACTGATCTTTAAACAATGCAAAATTCAGAATACATATTCACCCTTTACAATTTCGTAATTTGAAAACAAACATTATTAGCATTGTTGTAATAAGTTTTTTTCTTAATTCCATCAAAAATTTAACTAATCTTATAACTACATATAACAAGTAATCTTCTTATACATTACTCAACTGATCTTTAAACAATGCAAAATTCAGAATACATATTCACCATTTATAAATTCTTAATTTGAAAACAAGCATTATTATTAGCATTGTTGTAATAAGTTTTTTTTCTTAATTCCATCAAAAATTTAACTAATCTTATAACTACGTATAACAAGTAATCTTCTTATACATTACCCAACTGATCTTTAAACAAGGCAAAATTCAGAATACATATTCACCATTTACAATTTCGTAATTTGAAAACAAACA
>CM063498.1:37024035-37131535 GCA_032207245.1 Pardosa pseudoannulata
AAAATTGCTGAGAGAACAGAAGCACCAACCTTATGGACGCTGTCCATCGGCGACAATAAAAAGAAAACAATTACCGGGCTGCAGCAAAATTCGTTCGCAACATTTCCAGGCCATAAAAGGGAAGGTTTCATAGAACCCCTAGCCGTATAGCCACCTGCGGCCATAACTTTTGTATGGGATATCTCTCTCTCGTAATTTAAGCTCTCACCCACCTTTGAACGACTTCTACAGCTAGAAGATAGCTAAAAACTTTGCATTAAGAAAATATATTTCACAAGGAAGCTAAATTTAAATTTCGCAAGTAGTGTGCGTCATGCTACACATGACGCACACTACTCGCGAAACTTTAATTTTTTCCTTTACAAAAATTTTGCAATTTTTGTCTCAACGAGGAAAGTATTTTTCCCTTTAGCAATTTCTCTTTCTAATACGCAAGCATGTTGGCATTCTGTTAGGAGAGTTCCATCTAGTTGTGCAACATTAATAAGATAGGACAGAACAAAAATAACCCAATCTTACTCAGGAACTGAACGTAGGAGCATTGAGTGGAAACTCGTGACGCAACTACTGTACAAAAAGGTTTACTAAATTTTAAATACAGCGTGGTGAAAATTAATAAGAGCATTTCATGTTTGAAAAATAACAGCGAAACGAAGTATGCACAGGTTTATTGTTTTCTTGAAAGACAATTAAAAACTGGACAAAACATTTCCTGCTCGTTTGATTGGTCGGGGGACGGGAAAGGCGATACCATGGACGTCAAGATCCTTCAACATTACACCCCGTGACATTTTCTATTGGGGGTATATTAAGAATATAGTATACGCAACTTCAGCTCCGGATATTAATGACTAATCACTGAAGTTATTGGATGAATACCTGCTGAAATGCTGCAAAACACTTGGCGTGAAATTAAATATCAGCTGAATATTTTGCGTGACAAAAATTATGCCTTTTGGAAGTTATTTATGCTTAATATTATGTTGTGTAAGACTATTTGAAACTGTTTGAATTGTAAGACTGTTTGAAATTATACTAGCTCATTTTGTTATTCTTTTTCCAAACATAAAATATGTACTCAATAATTTTGGACAACCCTGTAATAATTAAGGTATTCAAATTTCCGTTTTAAGATATCCGAATGACAACAGACACAGGCTTATGTTGGTTTGATTTAGAGTGCTACAGTAAGCATTTTGTTACACGGGGGCTACTTACATCAGGACGAACTGTATAAGTCGATTTAATGACACAAAATGAATCACCTACCCTGTCGGGTGTAAGGATTTCGTGTTGCCTTAAAATTGTGATCATCTTTAGAGGAGGGGATGTCTGTTCCTTATTCCGCACCTTTCTCCTACCCACCGACCTCTGAATGAGAGGTCATTCATGCGCATTGATTTACCCTGGATGTTCTCTAAATATACAGGAAGATATTTAGACTATTTTTCCAGAGCTTCAACCAAGAACTCTGGAATTCAAGAGTCGCACACTGATTGCTAAGCCAGAGATGAGCAAACATTTTTAAAAATCGTCCAAAAAAAGAAAAGAAAAATTGTAGTCCCCTAAAATTATTTATTATAATCTCAAGACTAAAAATATAGCATAGTCTGAAAATTATGTTCTGATTGATAGGACTGAATTTCTAAGAGATCCTTATTCAGTTAAACTGCATGTTCGCTTTGCATACATCCCTTAAGACGTTGTATGAAGTGAACAAATATGAACATCATCGAAAAAGTAAATTAAGAATCTTGTTTTAATTTCTTTAAATTTAAATACAAAAGGAAATAAGTACATAATCTATATTTTTTCTACTTATTGCAGCGTTTATTTATTTATTTTATTTTATTTTATTTTATTAGTTTAATCCATTAACGCCCGGATATTTCTGATGACTACATATTAGTAAATACCTAACATAGAAGCTATTATAGACACCTGGAAGTAAAACAAAATATGAAATTTAAACACCTTTAAATATGACATCAAGTCATCATTAGTGAGGAGGTGTCATTTTAAAACATAATAAGATGTCTTTAAAAAAAAGGAAAACTACTTCGTGATAAGAGATTTATTTGCTATCATATATGAGAAAAGTACTGAAAAGAGAAGACTTATTACAGATATTGCTATTCGCCATGAATTTGACCGGTATACGTTCAGAATACTGGTCATAATGCGTTCCTATCCTAAACTTGAAAATCATAAAATGGCGATCGAAATGACAAAATTATAGACCATATTTGAAAACTTGGGAGATTATTCATAAGATTAATATCTATTTCCATAAAAAAGGAAGAATCGTTTCAAGAAAACAAAAACTCTACAAACCATTTTTTGACTGTCCTCAAATAAGGACGCTGAGCGTTAATGGGTTAAACAGTTTTCTATAAAAATTCTCCTAACCATATTTTGCATATTCAAAATAAATAAATAAATAAAATAAACAAATAAATATTTTAATTTCGAAGGAAAAACTTCGCATATACGAAAGTTGAACACGCTCTTAAATGCTCTCATTTAAATATTCAACATGGGCACTGAAAATTTCTCAACTATTGTTTGAAAATCTGTGATGGGTCAGACAGAATCCCTGAGTCACCCGCAAGCCGTTGTTTGTCCATCACTACAGTAAGCCATCTTGTGCCTTAAGATGGATTCCAGAAAACTAAATACATCCATGTAGGAATCCAATCTGCAGTCTCGTTCTATACAGCCAAACTACTTTTGCTTACTTATTCGGTCATTATAAAGTGTGCAAACACAGGGTTCCATCAGAAGAAAAATTATTTTATCCCGAGACTAATTTATCTTAAAGGTAACAAAATTAGTATTGATTATATAACTAATTGTTACTTACTTGGAGAAGACACTTTCAAAACTTTACCGATTTTTTCTTTTAAAGGAGAATCTTTCATTGCTGCGCGACGTAATTCTTGCTGGAAATTCACTGCAAAAATTCAACAGACAAGAAATTTAACAAACTTATCTTATAACTGCCTTAGATCTTATAGCATTTAAAAGGACAACATCCAACCACTAAAGTTTTAATGGTGAAATTTAAAATATTATTTTTACATTCAAAATTAGCTGTCTAAAAATGGAAAAATGTATACTTAAGTTTATTTGCAATGGGACTCACAAATGTATCCAAATATGCTCTAAAAACATAACGTCATTTTCATATTTATAAAAAATGTTAGTTAAAAAAAAACAATAAAACTAAATTTTGCCTTTAACAGATAAAAATTTTTGATCATATAAGATGAAGAATACGAGAAAAAACAGGTATGTTGTAGTTAAATTACATGATATCTTTCACATCTGCAGAAAATAACCAAACACACGCACACATCTTACATTAAAATTATTACCTTCAAAATATCTATCTAAAATTCTCCTTTTTTCTTTTAATACCAAATTTCCCTGCTGTAAAGTGTCATATATAAAGGAGTGATCGCCGACTTAAATTATTTTTACCCGTCTCTCATAAATGTTAATTTTCTGTCCAATAGCCATATTTTTAGCTACCCCAGGAAAATGCTTTAGCTTCTCCAACAGTGAAATTGCTTGCTGCCTGTGTGGTTTTTTAGCTAACTTAAATGATCAACGTTCACTCTTGACTCCCAAAGAATGTTGGATAATCTTAAACTCTTGAACAAAATCTTGTGATCAATCGCTCTTGAATTAGACATTTGGAAAGAAGAGTATATTTTTGAACATTCGATACAGTGGTATTGTTTGTGAAGACGGTCAGTTGACTCGGTCATTTTTATCCTCAATAAATTTAAAGTTCCATAGTTCTAGACTTGTGTTTCTGATGGTTCACGACTACATTTAGATTAAGAGTTCTCTTATTCTAAGCCCGTGGAATTGAAATAACAGGAGCTAACTTCAGTAACATCAGTGACAAAACTTTCGCAGATTACATATATGTATGTATATATATGTGTGTATTTATTTATATGTATATATATACATATATATACATATAAATATATATATATACATATATATATATATATATATATACATACATATATATATATATATATATATATATATATATATATACTGGGTGTTCTGAGCATCACACTGCACATTCCAGATCTTCTTTCTTCTATATTCTACTTCGTAAAGAAGATTTTACAAGATTATAGTCATTTTAAACAAAGTGAATGTTTAAAAAAATAAACATACGTCCTTACACAAATATATATATATATATATTTTATTCCTTTTCCTTTACATTATATTTATTTTATCAACAGGAAGACAAATTTGGCAGGTTTGGGACATTATAAGCAGCTTCTCCATGTCATGTGACACTCACTTCCTTTACACATTTTTACAATTTTTGTAGAACAAGTGAGATTCAAAATGACATAGTTATTAATATATTTATATATTTATACATACATACATACAGATATATATGTGTGTGTGTGTGTGTGTGTGTAATCCAGCAGAAGAAAAATATCTGCTGGACACAATAATTATGTAGGTCCTATTGTTGTTACTTGCCCGGGCCACTGGTCAAGGGAAAGCCTATGCAGCTAGACCAATGGATAATATTGCAGTCGGATAACTTTGAAGAGAAGCAAAATTTTGAGAACAACTTAAATCTTTATTTAGAAGCTGCAAAAAAGACATCTTTGGCAATCAACAGCAGACAAGAGAATGAATACGAAAAACACTTTGCTTGAACAAAGGTGTACCCCAGAGCGAGACAGATAGAATTTTCCATGGGACAAGGAACTTAGTCAGCAAATTTAATTCTTAGATCAGGGGAAAAACTGAACTATTTACTGGTGACAGTTGGAAAATGTGTTGAATGGACAGAAAATTTACATTTATTGCACAAAAAGCTTTGGGAAATATGCTGGAGGAATTTTAAGTCGAGATCATTCCTTTGATTAAGACATTTTGTGGCTGGGAAAATAGATTTTAAGGAATTAGAATGGGAGAGAAGAGGTTTTTATAGAGATATTAAAGTGAAATAATTTTGCTGTATTACATATATATATATTATTGTTTGAAATCGACACATCAACAAATGTATATTGTCTATTTTATAGACATATTTTAGTTACTGCATACTTTGAAGCAATTTTTCTTTATATTTAGCGTTTTAGAATTTAGACATGATTTATAGTGTGAAAACATATATCAGCTTACCTTCTACTAGATTATACTTTTCAGCTAGACGTTTGACTACTGTCCGACGGCCGCTACCATAGGCTCCGAAAATTAATACTCTAGGCAAATAAGGCATAGGCGGTAGACTCTTTGATCGGACGAATTCTATAACTGAAATAAAATAACAATAAAACAATAAAGGCGGTGAATATCCTGTCTATTTTAAACTATCTGCGTCGTAATTACCATTAAAAGGTCTCAGAACTATTAAATCTTTGATATTTTCGATTATTTTGTATACTAAATTGCAAACATGTCAGCACATATTTGTTCATTACTTTTGCCGTAGCTCAAATGGAAAGAAATTTATAGTGACTTAAATTATTTGCACTATATATCATGTTCCTATACAATTTCAGCTTTAATCCCACTAATAGCTAGTGTACCATTTTATTGGGATAGCTAAAATTTAGTTTATACGAATTTTGGTTTTCTCGGAACGTGTTTTTTTTTTCAGTAAAGTACAGACAATTCTCTAAACAGTCTACGAATATTTTTTTATTATCTGCTGTTATTTATAATATTTATAATATTGTAATATGGTTCAACATTTTTTTTATATTTCAATCTTTCGTATATAATTTTACTTTTTCAGTGCATAAACTGAAATATTGTCAAACAGCTTCATCTATTATAAAGCTTCCGTATGCAGTACTGTCTTTACACGTGATACCAAAAAAAATCTATTATCACGCAGTTTTTCTTGTTTATAAATAACATGCTGTGATATTTAAAATAATACTAAGGGAGATAGAAGATAACACTAAGGGGAATCACTAAGGGAGATAGGTTGCAATATTTAATTTTGTTTTACTCTGTGTAATCTGTCATAAATTAGATTTAAGATATTCACCAATTTATATTCAGCAAAAATGACTCGCTTTTATTAATTAAAATTAATTTCTCTCATATTTCAAATTATTTAGTTTGCGCGCATATCTTACAAGTTGTTTATTTCCACTTGCTGTCTTGCATTTATTAACCCCTTAACGCATTTGCCCGTATCTGACCACGGCGAAATTCAATATAAACAAGGTAATCAAATCATTTACCCTTTGTTTGTATAACTATTTATAACTTTTATCCGTTTTTCGCTTCCTAGTCACACCTCACAACTGCACTTGCAAATAAAACTTACACTATACCTATATATTCCTTTTACTGTCAAAAAATCCATCATATTTACCAGTTTATACCAGAAAAAAACTAGTGGTTTTAGCAGTTAACCGCGACAAAGCCACAGATTTTGTTGACCATTTTATTGAGAGTGCCATATAGGCGACGAACATTTCTTCCAATACCGGGACAATCAAGTACATCCAAGTCTAACTCGGGAATCGAACCCAAGTCCATCGGATAAGATCAAAATACGCTAACTGCTAAACAATCTGGGAGACTTCTTACAAACTTTTCGTAATAGCTACACTGAATTTCATGGACTGATGTAAATATATTATGAATTACGCATCAAAAAAATTTTTCATATTTTCAAATTATGCATTTATACTGTTCAAAATTTAGGCTGTTTTTATATATTTAAATTTCCAACATAATTTTTACATATAAATAATTGAAATATGCATTTTAAATTGTGTATACTATAAAGGCATAATATATATTATGAAACATCATATAATTTTTGTCGTCATATTTTCAAATTTGGCTTTTATAATGTTCTAAATTTAGGTTCTGTCTATACTTTTGTAAGTTTCAACATGATTTTTAAGTATAAATAATTGAAATATAAATTTGAAATATGTATAGAGGGAAAAATAATATTATCAATTATATTTGTGCAAGAATCAATATTGGGAATTTAAAATATTTTTTGATATCTTACTCGAAAGTTTAATTTTTGGATTTTAATAGAGGTTTAATTTTAAAAAAAATTCAACTATTTTCTGAATAACGAATAATAAATATTTTTAAGGAAATCTGGAGAAGTCAATACACATAACCTTTAGATATACAAGCTGAAAAGCATTTATATTTTTTGGAAAAAATTGCTAAAAAAGATTTTTTTTTAATTTTTCGATTCATTGATAATTCTGATATCTCTGAATTGTATCGTCTCATTAGTCCTCGTGTAGCAAAATAGTAAATAATTCATAGCATTTCTAAGATCTCTATACATGTGTCAAAGAAATTTTCGATCAAGTTAATTAGTTACTAATTTTTAAAAGTAATACAAGAATTGTACTTAGTGTATAACGTATTACTTGTTGAAGACGCTACCGGTCTACAACAAACAATTCAGCAGAAAGATATCGATGTATTCCCATGAAACAACGCTTTTTCAGCAGTTGAAGCCATGGCTTTTAAGTGCATTTTTAAAGAAACGAAAATAAAAATCCAATAATTTCAGAGAATAATTTTGAATTTTGAATTTTTATCCTTTTTATCACTCCCTACTACAAAGTAAATTATTTGAATTATGAAAAATTTCGATTCTTTCGGAAATATCTATACAATGATAAAAATATCTATGTAACGGATATTAACAGTGCAGTTGTCATCAGAGGGCAGTATTTGAGCTCTACTCAGACAACACCGTTACCTTGAGAAAACGTAACCAACTTTGAAT
Source organism: Pardosa pseudoannulata (assembly GCA_032207245.1). Lineage (NCBI taxonomy): Eukaryota > Metazoa > Arthropoda > Arachnida > Araneae > Lycosidae > Pardosa > Pardosa pseudoannulata. Next base: position 37,031,822 of record CM063498.1, read on the forward strand.
TTTTAAAGTAAAATGCAAGTAATAAATCTGGTGACACATCATACAATCAAAAAAAAAAATTTTAAATGCACTTAAAATTTAATATACGCATGAATAAATCATGTGCTATCCCCAATCAGTTTTCATTTTATTATTATTATTACTATTACATAACGATACTATAAAATTCCCATACACTTGTAGTTTAATAACCTTAGTTTTATGGTTTCAATTTGTCTTTCGACCTAATTTTATCACTTTGCAACGTCCTTCAAAATCAAATAAAAATGTAATTGAAAACGTTTTCCAGAGCAAATAAAAATTACTGAAGTTTTCATATTTATCACTTATAATACGTATATCTAGAAAAAGCTTCAAAATCAAAGACGTAAAGCATACCATTGTCAACCTTATCGTATCACATCAATAGCTAAATTTTGCCTTATAATTGAAAAATTTTCTGAAATTTTAACTTATTTAATTTCAAGGAGTAAGTAAATTGTTTCTTTTTAGCAATTAGTACATCTTACCAATTTTTTAAATAAAATTGTGACTAGTTTTTTGGTACACCACACCCTCAGTTATATTTTAACATTTAATTTTTCAAGAATATAACTCTTCAAGGACATGAAAAATTTATATGCGTTCCTAGTTAATTTTGTTCCTTATAACTGTAACGATATAAAAACAAGACTGACAAACTTGACATCTGGATAAAAAGATTGAAATTTCTACGAATGTAAAGAATAATTCTGTGTTGCGTCATAAAAAGCTTCGCATTTTTTTATAGTGATGAAATAACTGCTTTTGACAAGAGGGATTCAGCACAAATAATAACTTTTTGACATTTACGGAGTTGAAATAAGTGAATATAGGAATATTTCCTGAATCTGAAGAGTATTCTTCTCGTATATTGGGCGTTATCAATATAGTAAACACAAAAACCGGTTATTTAAGGAAACTGCCGAAGAACATAAAAGTGCATATTTGTTGATACGCGTGATACTAACGTCTGAGAAGGATAACTGTATGTTTCTAAGTAAAGCATCTAGAAACCTGGAACAAATTCTAAACGGCTACATGTCTTCACTGTTATTAACGAAACGAAACACCGGAGGAATGTTCCCCCTTGTTAATTCCTTAACAATCGCATATTTTTTAGGAAAACTATCATAAAAGTTCCCATTTTTTATTCAAGAAAATTATATAACACTCTGCGTATGTATAATACAGTCGAACTTCGATAACTCGACTTCCTATAAGTCGAATAATCCGCTAACTCGAACTTTTAATCAAGTCCCGAATCATTTCTATACCTTTCTTTAAAAAACCGTCTCGATAACTTGAAGTGAACATCTTCTAAGTTGAAGTTTTTGTGATAGATTTCCGCGGTAAAAAACACAATTCTGTTCAAAACTTCGAATGCCAGTCCACTCGTGACCTTCGAGAACCTTCTTTCTCAAAGGTCACGAGCAAACACAAGACGCTATTCACATCTTACAACAATACCCGGAGACCACCAAAGTTACAGACAACACCTTATTTAACTGTATTCAAAAATTAGGTGACTTTGTGAATGCCAACAACCATAAAATTAACTGCTTTTTTCAAATGAGATTTACATGATATGTATACTAATTAATATGTAATGAGGCCAAATTTCTTGAGTTTTAAACCTTTTGAACCCATTCTTCTCTTGTTATTTACATATTAAAAAATTTAAATGTGAACAACTATAGTATTATGGCACATATCAAAACATTTAAACCATGTCGACCCATTTTAAGTGCCAGTTGAGAGGAATGGTAGGTAACTTCGATAACTCGAACTTCGGATAAGTCGAATATTTTTGGGGGTCCCCTGGGACTTCGAGTTATTGAAGTTCGACTGTATATACATTCATTTTTAATTTTGGGTTCATTTTGAGCTTACAATAAATAACATTTGTAACGGACAGAACAGTAGTGCTCCTATCGGGAGAAAAACGAAACGTCAGTCGAGTGAGAGCCATGGACCTTGAAGCATGCCATGAACTCCGTCCCCGATAATTATTGCAAACAGTTTAAGGTTGATCTGTATAAAGGCGTGTTATGTTATTAATAAGTGTTATTGAAAAATGTTCAAAAATCCAATAGCTAGCCTCCAGGATGTTTATAAATTATCTTGAAAAACCAAGATTCAGGGTTAATATGACTAAATATTGGTTTTCCAGCAAATACAAAAAATTTTAAAAGTATATGATTTAAACATTGTAAGATAATTTTATTACACTTGCGTATAATATAAATAAATATTATTAATTTTTTCTTGTGTGATAAATTTCAAAGTACGAAATACAAAGTCCAACATCTCAATCTGAACAGTAGTACCGAAGTTCTTGCATCTCTTATTGTTTTCATTTCTTCTGGCCCAACAAACTTTGCATTCTCTTGTGGTCACCGTGTCTTATCAATGGAAGTTATCTGCCTAATAAAATGCCTTTCAATCAAACTGTTGGGTTATTATCTAAGCTTTCCCGGGCTATTTTTGCAAAGGTATGTGATGTATTGTTTATAGTAAATAAGGTATGAGTTCAAAATAGTTTGATCTAACACGTTACAAATAGTCTGCCATCGGGTGTATAAATTGAGAAATAAACATGATTCTAAGCATAAGAAATAGATTGGTTTAACATTTTTAACGCGTTACTTTTGAACACTCCAGCCCCGAGATATCAAGTATAGGGAGAAACTTCAACCCGCCATTTTGACGGAAGCAAGAAGGAAAGGAGTTAGATTGTGAAATATAAAAATAGAACACAATGGATTATTTCTGTAATTGTTTGAAAATTTGAAGAGCATTTCCAAAAAACACAAGTTTAACAATTGTATCAACTAACAGCATTTTGCTCAATCTGACATGTCAGACATCTAGGCTGAGTTGTGAAGTACCAGATATCTAGGCTAACTGAGTATGTTAACTTATAGATTATAAATAGAAATATATGTTTCTTATATTGTTTTTTACATAGAAACAATATAAAAAACAATAATCGTGATTGTTTGGTTTTTATTCCTAAAGAATTTGTGAGATTTCTATTTTAATCAGTCAGAAACATTTATACTTCCTTTAATAATATTTTGAAAATTGTTATTCTAACGAAAAAAGTTAATAATTGCTATTAAAATGTTATTTAACCAATCCGACCGTGCTATACAAGTTGATTTTTTTTTACTTTATAACCAATTTCTTTATTTTAATCTACTTTAAAAAAAGAGACAGAAAATAATCCTATGACGCCGAAGTAATAGCAGCTTTTGGCTACCCTGGTATGTCGTTTAATATATCAGAGAATTTTTTTATCACCTAGTAATTTTCCAAAATATCTTTTCTGATTAGATGTTTCCTCATTTAACGATAAAGAAATTTACTACACCGCTCAAGAATAAAATTCTTTTGACATCTAATGTGTAAAAAGATAAACTTCCGGAAGTTGATATTTGATTTCCTCAGGATTAATTTCACCAAAAATAAATGGCGTAAATTCTTAGAATTTCCTGTAACTCGTAGCGTAAGTGTACCATTTTACTTGTCAAAAAAAAGTTTACAGTATCAGTAAAAATTTCCTTCTGATATCGGAAGTGGACACTTACTTTTGGGGGAAAAGAAGCGCAGAAACTGATAAATTAAACATTGCCATTCTTTTTTAAAGCTGGTAACTTTATAAACAATGATAGTTCTACGATTAAATTTTAAACTGTGCTAAAATTTAATAAAACAAACGGAAAAATCTCTTATTGAATTCACTTATGTTAGATCAACTTTATTTTAATGCGGAATCTTCCTAAGTATACTATATATTTTTAAAATCCTTGTTTATTTACATTAATAAATGCAGAATACTGTATAATGCTTGAAATCATCAATCAAATTCTAAATAGAGTTTTTCAAATGTTTAACGACGGTAGCAAAGACGAGAACGATGTATACGGTAGTTCATTTACATTAATAAATACAGTGCACTGTATAGTGCTTCAAATCATCAATTAAATTCTAAATACAGGTTTCCAAATGTTTACTGACGGTAGGAAAGACAAGAACAATGTATACGGTATTATAGTCTTCTTCAAGACTATTTTGTTCGATCAACATCGAGATTAGAAACTCAAACTTTTGTTCAAATTTTAAACTTGAACTTATTGCTACTGAATAACTATTTGATACAATTAAATCTAAAACTTCTTCTATTGATATTTGAATATCATTTGGCACCATCAAGCACCAAAGTAGCTGGAACAAAGTAGGAGATAAAATTAGTGTTTTGATTCTAGGAACTCTCTAATAATTTTCACAGAATCAAGGTACCTCTAGTTCACAAACTACAGATGTCACTCTAACTTTCCTTAAAATCTTTACAAAAAGCGAGAATTTCAAACCAACAATTATGGAATACAACTCCAATTCATTCATGAATTGGTGATGAGGGCTCGTTAGTTTTAAAGATGATAGAGATATCCAGATCATCATCTCTGGATTTGAAAGAAGAGGACTGCATGGCATGAATTTCGTCCAGCAGGATTGCCGGATAATCCCTCTAATCCTGAAATTTCTAATAATTGAAAACGAATGAAAAGTAACTCATAAAAGTAAGATTAAAAAGAAGTAATAGATGAGGGAGTTCATCAACTCAACAAATGCTTAGAGAGAGAGAATTTAGGGATAAAAAAAACTATTTGTACTTCTAGAGCCCATCCGCTAAGATCGATGGGCGAATTTAAAGTGATTGTTAGTGTACACATTACCAGTCTTACTCTTAACTCTCTGGCTGCTTATCCCGAAATTTCCACGGGCATTTGTTTTTCTTCCTATTTTGAGAAGCGCATCCCATTTTTTCACCGTTTAACCAGTGAAATAAATTATATACATTATTAGACGTTTAATTATGTAATAAACAGAATTATATGAATAGAAGTATAGTTATATTAGAAAATATAATTATAATTATGTTATGTAATAAATAGAAATTAACTGTAATTCAATTGAAATATATTAAAAAAATATTTTCTTGTGATAACATCTGAAACTGGTTTTTTTGACAGTTTAACTTCTCACTATAAAAATCTATATAAAAAATCTCTTCTAGAAAGAAAAAGTGCATATTCCATTTTTTCAATATATATAGATTTAAAATGTACAAAAAAAAATGCAGACTTTTTGAACCGATTTTGGTTTACAAATTGAGCAGTCTGAGGGTTAAAGATAACATAGTCAAGGACTTAGTCAAGAATCTAGCTATACCGAGAGAATTAAGTCACAGCAACATTTATGTTGCTTTGTTTGTAAAACAAAGCCTTAAACTACAAGAAAAATCAAATTATTAAAAAAGATTATTTAAGAAAAATTACTCCTGCCCATTTTTAATGTGATTTTTTAACTTGTATATTTTTTTTCTAAAGATCGGTCTTATTAACTGATGACTGAATTCTCGTTTCAGAACTTGTAACTAACCTGTGTTTATATTTAGTGTTAGTTGTTCTGGAAAGAAAAGCCCAATTTCTTACAAATATATTGTACAGAATGACAGCAAAAACTGAAGCGCCGTCTTTGATAAAATCAAATATTCGGGATATCGAATATATGTATCGAAAATTGTATGTAATATCGAATATTTGTAGAATTCGGTCATACCAAAAGTTATTTAGGGTAATTTCTTTAAATCTGCCTTTCACACTTTGAATTTTATACAGAGCCCCCAAAAATTTTAGTAGAACCCTAAAATTCCACGGAAAATTGACTTAGAATCGATGTGTTACATAAATGATTATGTTGGACTTTAGAAACGTAACTGGCAGAAAAACTCAGCGTGTCATTTGGTGCTTTTGGAAAAATAAATAAATAATATAAATAGATAAAAATAAATATAGAAGAAAAAGTTTAAAGAAATAAGAGAATTGGAATTCCAGATTAATGTTACATGGAAATACTAAATTTTTATCTCACTTTTAAAAAAATATATTCTCTTTTAATAATGTTTGTTTCGCAATTCACTTTGATAAAATGTCTACAAATAAATATAACAGATATTAAAAACAAACAATATTTAATTACCTAAAAATTTAGTAAAATATTTTACCTTTATCGATACCCTTAATGTATTAAATGGAATATTTTATCCTATTAAATAGTGTTTTCCTATATCATAAATATAGTGGAAGTTTGATAACATTTTAAAAATTAACAACTACTGACTACACATTTTTATCAAAAAAAGTGGTAAAGAAAATCTAAAACAATGATTTATTACCTTTTTTAATAGATTTATCGGCGTCTGTACCAATAATAAACGTTTTAAAGTAACTGTTCCGATGTAGATCTAAAATTTGCATCTTTTGTCCTAAATAATTTTTCGTTTCTTCAGACATTTCTAAAGATATAAATTAAAAATACTTCTCAGATGAATGATTCTTAACGATATTGTACTATACATGAAAGTAAATTAAGCATTAGAAAACTAAGAAACACAAATAGTAATTTCTTAAAAGGATAAGTTACAAAACACAAATACTGATTCCACAATACCCAAACAATATATAACTATGTATATAACACATCTTTGTACAATAAAATTATAAACTTTTTGAATACTTTTTGTTACTTATTGCAAAATCCTACGTTTCATAACATAATATCTATTTAAAAAATACTTTTATCATATAAAAAATACTTGCAAATCAAATAACAAATTTCAAAACATTTTACTAACACCATTTAACATTTTATAAGGCAAAATTTTTCCTAGGTATGGTATTTTAAAACACTTTTTGAATTGTGGCAAATTTTAAGAAAATAATTTAAATTATTATATTTATATTAATTTATTTAGTTAATTTGATTATAATTTCTTTAATACTTGTTTATTCAATAACAAATTTCACAACATTTTATTAACAGAATTTAACCCTTTATACAACAAATATTTTTCTAGCAATGGAACATTAAAACACTTTTTGAATTGAGGCAAATCAAGAAAATAAATTAATTTATATTATATTTAGATTATTATATATAGTTAATTTGATTTTAACTTCTTTAATCTGTATATTCAATAATAGACTTCACATCATTTTTTATCAGGATTTATCTCTTTATAAGACATTTTTTTATCCTAGCAATTATATATTAGAATACTTTTTGAATTGAAATGGATTTAGGAAAATAAATTCATTTAGATTATTAGAATTAATTAATTTGATTTTAATTTCTTCATTTTAAAACTATGCTTACCACCGCCCACAGGGTTCTAATAAAAGGTAGGATATTTTATACTTTTTACTTCTTTTTACGTTGTAATACGTAATATTCATAAAGCATATTTTGCATATACTTTAATCTAAAAATGAATTAGTATCGAATGAATGAAAGTGAATCAAATGAACAAAGGATTATGGGCAGAAGAAAATGGCTCCCTAATACTGTCTACTCTTTTTCTTGCATAATTAGCCGAAAGAGGGTCGATTGGTTAGGGTGCTGGCACTCGGTACCGGAGTTCGTGGGTTCGAATCTCACAATGGCATGGATGTTCGTAGCCGTTCGGAATCGGCTTTAAGCTGTAAATCCCGGTCTCATTAGCCCTCATGTTGCAAAAAGTAGACCGTAGCACTCCAAACCAAACCAAACAAAATTTGCATAATTAAGCTTAATTGTTAAAATCCTGAAATGGAGGTCAGATGTTTATCAATTTTCTGATTTCTTAAGTCATTGATAAATAAATGGCAGATCTAATGAAAGGTGGTAAAATGTTTACCACAGATATTTAAAAAAATTGACTTTGGTAATAAATATATTTACCGTGGTCTTAGAAAGAGTTAAATAAAACTATGTCAACAAGTGTTCAATGTTTTGATAATTTTAAAAAATGTGATAGCAAAAAATATAACTCTTTCCAAAAGTGAAGAAGCAATGTGTCAGGATAGTGCATCATTTGGTAATTTTACACGTTTGATAATCAAATTGATAATACTCCTTCTCCTTAATAAATATTTCTTCCAAAACTATTACAACCCTCCCCCCACACACCCAACCCCCCTTAAATAAACGATGGCCGATTGGTTAGGGTGCTGGCCTTCGGAACCGGAGTTCGTGGGTTCGAATCCCACTGTGGCATGGATGTTCGTAGCCGTTCGGAATCGGCTTTAAGCTGTAGGTCCCGGTCTCATTAGCCCTCGTGTTGCAAAAAATAGACCGTAGCACTCCAAACCAAACCACTCAAATAAATAAATAAATAAAGCAGTGCATAATGTTTTAAAGCTTCAGAAAACTTAATCTCAGTTACATTTTTAGCAATACAGTAGTTAAAATTACAATTCATGATTGCAATTTTTTTTTTTTTTCAGAGGAGTTTGGAGAAGAGATGTAACAAATTTGTTTTAGAAGTTAATACAAATTTCTATTATACTAATTCATTGCAAATTTTTCAATAAATTTTAAATTTGTAAATATTTATCCCAATTCCCTTACCATCTAATAGTTTGTATCAAATATTTAATGAATAATCGCTATAAATACAGTCCTCTATTAACCCTCTGACTGCTTATCCCGCGATTTCCACGGGCATTTGCTTTTCTTCCTTTTTTGAGAAGCGCATCCCACTTTTTATTTTTTAACCAGTGAAATAAATTATATACATTATTAGACTTTTAATTATGTAATAAACAGAATTATGTGAGTAGAACTATAGTTATATTGGATAATATAATTATAATTATAGTGTGTAATAAATAGAAATTAACTGTAATTCAAATGAAATTCATTAAAAAAAATTTCTTGTGATAACATCTGATATTGGTTTTTTTACAGTTTAATTTCTCACGATAAGAATCTTTCCTAGAAAATCTTTTCTAGAAGGAAAAAGTGCATATTTTATTTAATATAGATTTAAAATGTATAAAAAAATTGGACACTTTTTCAACAGATTTTGGTCTACAAATTGAGCAGTCAGGGGGTTAATATTTTGGTCTACAAATTGAGCAGTCAGAGGGTTAAATAATCTTCTTTCTATGAATGGTAATCCTAACATCATAAATTCATGATCATTTATCATTATTCCAGATATTATTTAGTGTATATAAGGTATACAATTAATATTATAAAGTATACTATCATAACTTTGTCAACTCACTTACCATCTACATCCATTTCCAATAGGTCATGGGGCTCGACAACAACTAAAATTATAAAACAAATAAATAAACAATCCTTTGAAACATGATATCATTCTCTCTTCAAAGTTTAAATAGCAACCAATGCATTGTTGCGCACAATGCCACAAGAAAATTGTTTTTAATTTAGTTCTTTCCATTTAATCAAAATGATAAAAGTTATTTTAGGCATAGAAATAACGTGAGAGAGTAGAATATTTTAAACTTGACTAGTAATTTGCATTAAGTACTGCAACTGAAAGGGAAATTGTTCAGTTAAAGTTAAGATTTACAACTTTGAGAGTGAATGAAGTACTACAACGCCTCGTATTGACTTTTTAGGCAGTCTCCTTGTCGCATTACCACATATTTTTAAAATGGCTAGAAGTGATCTTTAGTAGTGAGTTAGACTGCTTCATCGTAAACTTTTAAATATGAGAGATCTTGAAAAACTAAAGTCTAGAGTAGCTTTTCAATTAATACACAGCGTACCCCCTTTTGTGATGCCTTGACCATTTTAAAAATGAATAAGTAATTTAGCCGTCAAGAAAAGGAGAATCAAAACATGTTGATTCAGATTTCAACTAAATACCGTGTGAGCCGAATCTATAGTAAAAGTATTTTTTCTTGTTGATCTTCCTGTGGCATCAACTACACCACATTGAGCGTGAATATAGCTGAAGCAGAAAACACGTTTCTAAGAGCTAGTTACCTGGTGGTTATTCTCCCTGTAAATGTAGTACATTTAATTAAGCAGTATCAATTAAAAAGTTGACAGTTGTACTAATCGAATATCATAAATTATTTTTATAGCCCAATTAGATTCAGAAAAATTTCCAACATTATTTTTTAATGTGTTCAGATACAAAATAGCACCTTTTTTATTCAGACTTCCAAAAGTAGAAAATTATCAAATTCCCAATGGACAGTTTCTGAATTAATATCTACAAGTTTACAATTTTGGAGGAAAGAGGATGCATGTTTTTTAGGTCCAAAAGTTTAAATTAGCACCCGTCGTTCTTATGCGATAAAAGTTTAAAATATATACCCCCAAAGAACATTTTATTTAATCCATGAATTGATCTACAGTGACCAGATAATTGGTTTGTTAAATTTGTAATTAAACTGAAACTGTAGAGTTCAGAAAGGTCTCGTTAATACTGTACACTAGTGATCTTCAAACTCTTAAGACTCATTGCACTCTTGGAACTATATGATCTTCTTTTGGAACCTTATATCTTTCTCCAAAAGAATATGTAAGTTAGATGTTAGTCACATTATATGGGATATGAAAATAAACGTGAAAGAAAAGTGAAACAATGAAATTAAAAATTTACACAATATTTTATTTATCTAAATAACATGACTAGTACTACCAATGTCACCAACTTTTACATCGTCACATGTAATGACTGGGATGTAGTTGCATTTCTTTACCTGACCAATCGAAATCCAACACTATACATTTTGTCTGTACAAGCGTTTCGTATTCGCTGTTATGCTTGCTATATTTATTTCTTGTTGCCACATATGCGGAAAATGGTTTTCACATAAATACGCTGTTCTAAATTGCAATAAATATGTAATGGCTGAGTTGGTAACAGAAGTAACCTTAACAACTAGGATCAGACTGTTGAAGAACATTTTCTCCTAAATTTCTCGTAAATTTAAGCAAGCACATACTTTAGCATCTGACTTGAAACCTTATTTCTAGAGATCAAGGTAATTACGGATTTAACACCTAACTATCTCATAGATTTAATAATAACTATAGTCGATATTTGTTTGCATTCAAAATAAAAATAAAAAATTCATGGCACCTGAGAATTCTGTGGAACACAGTTTGAAAACCTTTACCGAAAACCTACGACGTAACTAACAGTTTAGGGATGTAACATAGTTGATTGTCTAAATTACTCAAAATGTTGTCTCTAGGAAAAATCTTAATGGCCGTTTTTCTGACGAAATAAAATTCCTTTTTTAAAAAATGGGATTTAAAAAGGAAATTATCAAGTTATGCCACAGTAATGATACCTCTCTGATACCGGACGATACCAGAAATTTCAGAGTGATAGCCCTATCTAGCTCCTCGTATTTTCAGTAAAGAGGGATATCGGAATTAAATAATAGTGAAAAATAGTTCTTAAAATAAAAGCATGCGCTCTATCTAATTTTTTGTACCTATACATTATTTATTTGCTTCTAAATTCGAACTGTTTGTTAAATAAAACAACGTTTCAAAAGGAAATAAATGCACCTTCTTACCAATATGAGTTGGAAAAATTCCTTTTTTCCTAAAAAGAAACGCTTCGTTCCGACTTCTGGGAAAGCCTTCTAGAATCCAACCATTTCGACAACAATCGGGGATTTGAATGCGCTTTTTTATCAAGTGCACCAAGCTTGTCATCTTATTCTAGAGATAAATTGATTAATTAATCCAACTTGTATGTAGTACTTTTGTATAGATCAGAGCTTAGTCAAAATTTGGACGATTTAACTGATGCGAAAGATAATAACATTACTTTTCAATTCTTCGCGGTAACCTGTGCTAGGATTATGTATCAAAGTTGAAATTTTCTTTCTCTTACATTGGTTGAATTTTGGAAAGGTGAAATTCGCCTAACACTACAAATGGTAATCTATAAAAAATTATTATTATTATTCGATCATACCCAGTTCTTTTTCTAGAGAACGTGAGAGAGTGAGTAGGTGAAATAAAACATTGGGAAATTAATTTATTCTCGATTCATTGTCGAATACCACATACCACTTTGAGGCGTTTTGAAACTTTTCCTCACTCTGACCATACACAAGTAGCCTACTGTGTGATTTAAGTATTGTATGAAAAGAATATATTTTGTCGTATTTCATTAACAGAAAGGAGAAATAATAAAGATTTTTTGATATTTTATTGTGTGCATAATTTAAGAACTATGCTTATATCAAGGAGATAAATTCTGTTCTACGCAACTTTCCGAATATCCACAATAGCTATTATCTACAGAGAAAACTCATAAAGAAACAAGAAAATAAGATAATTTAAAATCGTCTCCCCTACTAGTCTGACCTATCGTGAAAAGCATCCCTTGATCACCTGCCTGCGCTATTATGAGTGTGCAATAAAACTACTTTCTAATTAAACTAAGATCCAAAGTCATTAATTGGAAAGCATTATTTTTAAAGAAGCTTAAATACTATATATAGCAAAGATTTACTGGAAGTTCGAAAGTTTATCATTTAATCATCACTCACAAGGCAAAGATTCACTGGAGTTCGAGTGGAAGCTTTCTTGTGGGTCATCAAACAAATGTATCGCACCTTACTTTAATGAATGAACGAGTTTCCTAAAGCCTCTTGACTCGATTGTTAAACTCTTAAACTGATCTCAAGGTGGTCTTGTTGGTGTTCAGCTGGCTGAGATAGAATCCCGGAGTGCTATGTTCCAGCCTGGCAGGTGCACTTAACATCTACCTGTATGCCAAGAGAATGTGCAGGTTAAATCTCTGGGTTTAGATGTCCTCAATCAGGGAAATTGCCAGGGAAGAGAGAGGTTCAGAATCCTGAAGATGGTCAAAATTAAAAGTATTTTCCAGCCTGCTATCCCGGACGTTTTACACCTGTCAGAGAAGGCTACCGAGGTATCGAACTGCATCATCCACGATTAACTGTTCTTGTTGACACGGAAAAAGCATCCCTGACACTAATTTTCATTGGGAAGTTCTTGATTTACCTTAATTTTCTAATTGTTTCTGAAGCAATGACAAATAAAGATCGAGGAAAAATTCTGAAGTCAAAAAAGAATAGTAATGCTTTGAGTTGTTGAGTCTCCCTACTCACTGCTAGATAGCTTGCAGTGAGTGGGAACCCATTATTGCGTTCCCCTACTCATGACTCTAATTGTAATCGTTTAACAGTTCCAAATTAGAAACAGATGCTTGTTGTGCTGCTCCCATATTTCAACTGCGCATTAGTAACATTGATTCTTATATGATTTATTTGCATTCTTGCTTAGAAGCTTACTATATATTTTTTTATTTTCTAATTACCACATCCTGGCGTTTCTCTTCACGTAGGCTCTCGTAGGTTAAATGAATCAATCCCAGTTTCAGAGTTAATGACGTGGAAACCAAAGTGCGATCAAGGGAAGGTGGTCCTAAGACATACACATGAGGAACTTGGAAAAGAAAAAGATTACATTAAAAAGGTTTTAAAAAAAAGGTATTGAGGTAATTTTTTAATATTTCAATAACACTGCAACTTTTCCCAATCCTTATCTATTATTAATCAATCTGAAAAGACAGTTTCTTCAATTATAGAATTAGAAAATGAGATTTTTCAAATTATACTTCAACACAAAGACCAAAGAACCCTTATTTCTGTAAGAAGTATTTTTCATAGAATTCAATTTTGTTTCCATATCAGTCGCATTCAATACAATAAATAAAAGATCCTAACAATAAGCAAAGACACGAATGCTTTCCTTCTCCCATTTGTAAATTTTAGGCGGGTAATTATGACAAAAATACCATAGGCTAACTACTAAAAATAACTCTGTTGGGTCGGCTTGAGCTTCCCCGGTTCACAGATTGGTCTTTTCTCTGCTACTCTTGGCTTCGGTGGTCTACAACTATTACTTTGGAGCAAGAGTGTACTTTGTATACTCTATTCATATTGTCATCAATACAGGTGAATCGGGTTTGTTAGTTGATTCCTATAAAATACTTCATTTCATACTATTAATTCATTCATTTCATACAATAAATGACATACATTTATTCATTTCATATAATTAATATATCCTGTATACAAAACCACCTAAGGATGACCTCTTCATTACAAAGCAAAGAAAAATATATATTCTGTTACCCGTTCTTCAAAATGCTAATTCACCTCGTAAAATATTGTCTCACTATGGTAAAAGAATAGCATTTCATCCTATGTTTAAATTAAATATTTCTTCATTCTACTCTTCTAATATATATACGATTCAAGCATTTAAAACTGGGCTAGTAGAAGAAGATTTTTTACTAAACAGAAATAAAACAGGAAAATGTTTTATCCAAAGATCTAATTTACTCAATGAAATCTCCTAGGCGTGTTTTTATTCAACATCTTACCATCAAACACGGCTTCTTTAGTCAACAGTTTACGGAGATATCCCAAAGGGTTTTCGGGACGATCTACAGCAATCCTTTCTAATATATTCTGGAATGAAAACATTTAAAAGAGCATAAAATATCTCGAAAATATGCTTAATATATCTGTAAATTTTAAAAAAATTAAATCTGAAGCATTGAAAAATACGTTAACTCCATATCGTCCGAAAAACTTGTAGAATATTTTTTGATAATCGTTTAGTTTTGCCATTAACAATGATTAATTGTCAGTGAACAATGCCAGTAATAATAATTATTTTTAAAATTGACATAAACCTTGATTATGCTCTGTATAAATCAATCTAGAAGCATGACACCTGCAAATCATCACATTGTTCCACGTCGTGAAATCCAACTGTCAGAGTGGTTTACGTAGCATTTTGTCATTATCTGGGATACTGATAGTGAATCGTAACAAAGTTCGGAAGGTCCCAACTCTTACTAATCAAAACTAAATCAGATACGAATCAGCTCAGTGTCGTACCTTTTTCTCCAGATCGCAAAATATATTATGTATATCGACATTTTTTTTGGTGCAAGTTTTTTGGTTTCTCGTCTTCAACACATATTAAATAGAAATATCGCTTAAAAAATACAAAATTTTTAAACAAAATGTTTTTCTGTAGATCCATTTCGTATGTAGCTCTTTTAACCAAGATACAAATTCATCTCGATTAAGTTCGTGAAATCCGTCCTCTCTTTATTACGAATTACTGAATTTATATCAGTCATATCTACCAGTTAATTAAGAAAAGCTTTATTAAATTTAAATTATAATCTATATTTTTGATTAGTCGAATTTTATTTACAACGTAAGTCTTTCTTTGTAAACTACTGATTAGCAACTCAAAACAGTTTTAAAAATGGACTTACCTGAAACTAATTAAAAGAATGTTGCACCACGCGTAAACCGCTATAAAACTATGAATATGCAAAATTGGTAAAATCGGGATGCCTCTTTTATATATGCAATATATCAAAATTATTTAACTTTAATATTTCATTAATAACCTCCTCTCTCCCATTCTAATTCCTTAAAATCTTTTTCCCAGCTTCTAAATATCTTAATCAAAGGAGCGTCCTCGACTTAAAATTCTTTCGATACAATTCCCAAGCTTTCTATCCTATAGATGTCAATTTTCTGTCTATTCAACACGTTTTCCAGCTGTCGCCGGCAAAGGCTCCAGGTTTTTCTGATCTTAACACTTAAATTCGCTGAGTAAGTTTCTTGTCCCTTGGGAAAATTCTTTCTGTCTTTGCTCTTGGGTGCACCTCTGTTCGAGCAGAGTGATTTTTGTGTCTTTCTCTTGTCTGTCGTTGACTAGTAAAGATGTCCGTTTTAGCAGCTCAAAATAAAGTTTTAAATAGACTTGTGCCGGTTTCTTTCAATGGCCCGACTGCATCGTTAGCTGATTTAGGCTTTCTCCTTGTACAGTAGCCCGGGCAAGTAAAAACAATAGGGGCTATATAATTATTGTGACCGAAGAGAATAATTATTACATATATGTGTGTGTGTGTATTAAAGCCAGTAGTGTCAACATGCCATTTAAGATGGCGGCGATAAACATCTATGAGAGCAATAAAAGGCAATAAAAAGCATAAAATATAAATATTAATATAGTGTAAAATACAGTATAGATAAAATCTATACACAGATTGTATCAAATTTTTAAATTTGCAAACGAATAAAGAACGATTTTTATAAATTTTAAATCATAGTGAAACTTGACAGAAAATATGGATACTTATTTTATAAAAGAAATGAAAATGGAATAAAAAGCATAAACTATGAGTATTAAAGTGTTTAAAACAGTATACAAAAATTTTACGCACAACAGTAGTCGGAAAAGCCCTCAGGTTACCATATGTCCGAAAATACACATACATGGCGATGAAATAGATAAAGAATCAATTGCCTGGCGCACCCTAAACTGCAGTGAAGCCAACTACGGTAAACATATACTGAGTTCGCTAAACACTCTCAGAAATAAGCACTTAAATAATCATTTTAAATTGTGTAGGTAGGAAAAAGAAAGCATTTCTTAGTTTTATTTAACTTTTAATGTTCATTCAGAATATGTTCTTTTAGAATATCGGCAAGTACAATCAAATGGCTCTTGTATTAAATACCAAATGCAGTAAAACAAATAAAGAAGAGTAAATCTTAACGATTCCTTTTTAAGAGTATTATTATCCCCTAATACAATAATAATAATTTCAGAATATCAATAATCAGTTAACTCTAGATAAACATAAAGAAAGATTACAGTTGAAAAAAGCGCATCCGTTTATAAACTTGGCTACATTTAACATTTGATAGCCAAATTGGCAGGGATAATTTCTTTTGTAGTGGAGTAAAACAGTCTAAAAGAAGAAATGAAACATAATAATATTAATCTATACAAAACAATATTTCGTTATTTTTATTCAATAGGATAGAGAGATTACCAGGGGTTTTTTTATTTATCATTTAAGACTAGTTAGTATATATGGGTTAATTTTGCATACTAGATATAAACAAACACATCTTTCCGAGCAACTTAGAAACATATAACATAAAGATACAGTTATCCTAGAAAATAAAGATACGTAGCAAGCTATCCCATCCCTACCAAACTTGGCTACATTTAACAATTGATAGCCAAATTGGCAGGGATTTCTTTTGTAGTGAAGCCTAACTTTAGTCCTAATCTACAACCGTAAAACACGGCTACATAAACCTTAAGATACCCTTAAAGGCCTCCATAAATTTAATGATGAAAAATAAATAAGAATATAGGTGTCAATACCAACCACTTATACTTAATACACATACTTGGCATAAAATTAGACAAAGATTTAAAAAAAAAATTTAACCTGAAAGATTTCAAATATCTTTTTATTCTCAGCATATGCAAACAACTCTGCTGAAGCACTGTGAGGGCGAAATGTAGCATCCATTTGTTCTATAAGTTATTTTATTCAAGCAACTATATTGTACTTCCTTCCTAAACTCAGTTCGCATCCAAAAGTATCTATTACCATGGTGTATTTATATGCATTGCCATCATGCAAAATGCACCATTAAGAAAAAAAAATGAAAAAAATAAGTATTGAACGCTATAGTAAATTTTCCAGAAAAAAAAGTTAATTTTATATCAATTGTTATTTTTAACTTCCAAACTGCATCGATATTTGACCTTCATGTGTTTTTGCCATGTGTCAATAGTTTTAGGGTGCTACCATACTGCCTTCAAGGTATGTCTTACGTAACCAAATGTAAGACATACCTTGAACGGGACTGTCCCTTTTTACAATTACGAGTCCCGGTGTCCCCAAAATGGGCTGTGGGATGCAAAATTGTCCCGTTTTCAGAAACCGCGCGAAAATTTGAGTAGCAGACGGCCGGCTCCGCCCTGCTTTTCTATTGTAATTGAATATATTTTATGGATACAGTCTAATTATCCCCTAATTAGACAACGCGTTGGTTACTCATAATTTTTTATGAGAACGTTCTCACCTCTTCGCTCTCTTGTGAGCTGGAGTGTATTAAATTTTTGTTTGGATTACTTTTTGCCTAGAGGCCTAAATTTATGTTTTGATCTGCTTACGTTCGGAGGTTAAAGTGAAGACCTTCCACTTCGCTAGGTACTCCGTTAAACCCAATTACCTTGACCTTGACCTTGAATATATTTTATGTTTGCCTGCTACAAATACTCCAGTAGAAAAAGTATTTTCTATTATGAGCAAATTGTGGACATCTGAGAAAACCCAGTTACAAATTTCAGTTCTAAAGGCGATGTCGATAATTAAGATGAATATAAAAAAAAAACGTGCCAAGAGTTTCATTCTTACTTGAAATCGTCACCAGCTATATTAAAACAAACTTGTTCTTCTGATAAATATAAATACAAGTAAATATTTGGGTAACTATATTTTGTGATTCTTAACTTTTAAACTGAATGCTGTAACTTTTTCTGAATAAATAACTTTAAAAAAGTGTTGTTTTTTCATTGACTACCTATGATTTCACCTAAATAAACCAATGTCCCGTTTCGAATCAAAAAATAAATGGTCACGTTAGGTATGTCACAGGCGGCTTCTGCTTCATAATGATGTCAGAGAGGGAAATTTATGGTACCAAATTCCCACCACTGGAGACTTCCGTGTCTTAATGACATCAAAAGTCGACAAATAGGAATTTTGTACCACAAATTTCCCTTTTTACCGCGTCATAATGACGACTTCTGGCATCATTATGACTCATGTCATCTGTGACAAATTTCGACTGTAAATATGGTAGCACTCTTATTGTAAAAACAATTATAGTACCTACAGTTAAAGCCTCTGTATGGTAGTTTGCAGCTCACTCTAATTTATTCAAAATAAAATATTTAGAAAGATTGTTAAAGCTCAAAAATACTTGGGAAACGATGGTTTTAGATTAAATATCCTCACAATAAATAAATATTATATGAAGCATTCTCAAATTTTGTATAATAAACTGCATTTCAAAAGAGATCATGCTTAATTGCCAGTTTATGGTCATAGGATAACAGGAATCCACCAAGAATTGCCCTGTCGTCGTAAACGTAACATATAGATCAGCATTTCAACTAACTGCGAGCAAAAGCTTGTATATAAAATATTTCATAGCTCATAGAATTTTGTCTTCTAGGAAATCCATTAAAAATCAGAACTCTCACTTCGCGAATCGTCTTTGCTTCATCTTCTGAGAATTAACAGAACTGGCGATAGATATCCGTCCATTGATTAATGGAGGTGACCATCCTTTTTCATCTTGCTTACATAATTTTTAGTTTCGCTTTACTTTTCTTGCCATTTGCTTATATTAGTTTAAATAAACTAACAATGTTGAGGGATTTTCAGTATTAAACTGCTTATTTATATTTTCACTCTTTTATAAAATTGTAAAATAATGTTATAAGAGTTAATTATTTCACTTATAAAAGTAATATCTATTTTGATTTCCTACTTTCTCATTTTATTCTTACATTTTAAATGTACAAGAGCATGCAGAAATGTATTTCATAACACGGCCGTAGGCAAGAGAAGGGATTTAGGGGACTGATCCCCCCCCCCGAAATTTTGAAAGACCCTTTTGTAGATAGACAATGTCCCACGTTTGTGTATGTGTGTGCTATCTGCCTAACTGTTCATGAACATAAACAGTTATTCTCTTTAAAAAAAAAAAAAACGCTCAGACCATAAAAGTCTTCCCTTTCCGCTAGCCGGAAATACAGCACTGTATTTCAGAAATACAGTGCTTTCCCTTTCATCAATTGAAGTACCATTCACAAATAAAGATGTCTTTCTCCCTTGGTCCCCCTCAGAAAATAATTTCTGGCTACAGCCCAGTTTTATAACCCATGGGATTCAAACTGTTTAAGTAACTAAAATGACTAAATGTTTGGTTCAATTAAACTATGATTGAATAATATACTCAATTGAGCATATTGTACATTATTTCATTCTGGTACTTTTGTCTAACTTTCCGAATTTTACAAAAACTGGCCAACCATAGAAGTGCATACCCCTAATAATGCTTAAGGTTTCTAATGTAGCCTTTGAGCCTTTGCATATTACAAACTCTTGATATAGATAAAATCTTTACAACTCTTCTCTTGATAATATTGCATAAATTAATTTTACTATTATTCTTTGTAGTTACATTTTTAATCTTTGAATTTTATTAACTTTTCTACTTGTAATTTTTTATTTTTTAAACTTAAAATAAGTGGCTTAAATTAATAAAAAAAATTTTTTTAATTCTTTCAAAATGTTTTCCTAAGTTAAATGCCAAATGTTTGTAATATTTTCTAAATTTTTATATACAGCTAATATTAACATGTATCTAATAAAATTTATACTATTCTTTCCTTTTTTAGTGTTCCATTAAAAATTTTCCATTTGAATAATTTTCTTATGTCAAAACTGCTATATTAAATTCTTTTAAGATCTAAATCTTCTAATTTTCCAGATACATTAAATTCGTTAGCATCCATTAACGAAGGCATCTTAATATTTCTTTTTCATCAGCAAGCTGACTGTAATAAAACTTCACCTTCAAACTATGCTTAAAGCTCATCTGCCTAGATACCCTCATTCAAGTGCCAAATGTGCATATGCTCCATCATTTGATTCTTGGAGGGAAGGCAAATTAAAAGGCCCCAGTCTCCTGTATAACACAACTCATTTGAGTTTAATGATGAAAAAAAATAATAAAGAATGAAAAAATTACTTTTCTGTTACCTAAAAACACTAAAACATTTTTGTTTACAAAACTCAATAATATGACTAAATAAAATACCAATGAATATTAAACAATGCCACCCATATAATGATTTCTTCCATTTAACCCATTAGTGCCCAGTGATCTATTTTTAGATCGCTAAACATAGCTTGGTAAACTCGCTTTTAGAGGACCTTAAACCCACCCCACACATTCTATACTGCATAGGGGGCAAGACAAGGCATGCACCTGTTTACCAACAAGTGGTTTTCTTGTTTTGTTTATATCATTGATCTAAAGAGATAAGAGAAAGTTTGTATCGCCCTTTCGTTCCGCCGTTTTTCTACGTTTCTTAGCAAAAACACTGAAAACAGCTAAGTAATAAGCGAAAGTTAAATTTTTTTGGCGATTTAATATCTTCATAGATGTAGCTATCAGAATATAAACCGATGTTATCTTAAAACAAATATAAATAGTAAAAATTAGTGTCAAAATACTGCTGATCTAGAAATAGATCACTGGGCGTTCGGGCGTTTTTTTTTTCCTGACCCTGGTAATATTACGTTTTTTCACCTTTAGATGAAAATATGAGTTGAAAAGTATTTAATAGCTTTCAGGATGCAGTTGATTATCTGTTTTCTGAACAAATTAAAGAGGATATTATTGCCATATCCACTGATGTAGATGAACTGACAGATGAAGAGAAAATAGATGATAAGTTACATGCTCCATTTGTAAATGATATTGTTGGTAAAATAGAAGTAATATCAAAATATGAGTGTGATTAAATTGATTTACCTTCAACATTTGAGAAGAAGCCTAAAATATTAAAAACAGAAAAGCCAAAAATTGTTTGGAAAAAAAAAACCGAATTATACCAAATGGTCGGAATTAGGGGAAACATATAAGAATAATATTTTGGCAATGGAAAATGATCTTGCAAATACATCTTGCATCATTGCTTTGAAAAACTTTTTTCTGATGAAGTATATAACGTAATTGTGGATGAGACTATTTTCTATGCTAAAAATGTCAAAAACGACCATGATTTAATTATCACTAAAGAAGATATAAAGATATTTATAGGGGTTTTGATATATTTTGGCTATCTTACTCTTTCAAATGAAATATATTATTGGAGTGATGTAGAAGATTTAGTGATAGGTCTTGTACAAGACTCTTTTAATAAAAATGCTTACCTAAAAATAAAGTCATATATTCATTTACAAGACATTTCAAAAGCAGATGAACGTAAGAATGACAAATCAAGATAAAACTCCTTTTGGAGAGAATAAGAGGTAAAATATGGTACTGGTGTCTATTCACTCGAATAATTGATATGGCTGTAGTTAATGCAAGTATTCTGCACAGAAATATTCATAAAGATGATTCTATGCCCATGTAAGATTTTCGAAGAGCTGTTGCTGTAAAATATCTAAAATTGGGAATCAGAAAAAAAGTTTTGAAAGGTCGACCTTACAGTTTTCCTTCATCCTCAAAAGCTAATCTCAGTCATGATGTTCGCTTTTATAAAAGGATCACAATATGGGACAAAGAAAGGGCAAAAGACGCTGTTGATTTGTAGGATGCCAAGGAAGTCCCCTAACATATTGTGTTAAGTGCGATGAAACTTTATGAAAGAAGTGTTTCTTCAAATTCCACACTAAACTGTAGAAACATTGAAATTTTATTATTTTAAAATAATTAAACTTTACTAAGTACATTCTGTAATATTTTGAAATTCTGCATAAATAAACGTTTTTTAAAAGAAAATGCATTAGTTTTTATCTATTTGGTTCGATTTTACCACGTTATTGAAGTACTAATGATTGTTGTGTATTTTCTAAAATATATCCTCCGAACGCCCAGTGATCTATTTTTAGATCAGCACTTTTAAAAAAAACTAAGGTACGTATTGATAAAATTCGATAATAATATTCATGTTGATGGTAAAAGACACCCAATTTATGAATTATATGTCAGTGCGTCAAAATAAAATAATTTGGGCGTTAATGGGTTAAATAATCTCACCATGAAACAAAACAGAGAATAGTCATAATAAAACAAAACTATGCATACCTAAAGTGAAACCTTACTTAACATATCCCTATGATAAACATTTTATTCTCAATAAATGGTAGGAAAAGAGAAAGCACCTGTAATTTGATTTACAAGCTAGCACTTTAAAGCCAGTTCCATATTTTTTGACACAAGTGTATCAATTTCTATAAAACTTTATAAAATAAACATTTGTTCTTACAGTTCAACAGTAAATTAATTTTTAATTTGTTTCTTAAATTTTACCAAAATTTTAACCCTTTTCTTTTTTAAAATGTTTGCTGATTTTAGCCAGTTTATATTGGTGTTCCACCATGAAAAAATTTTGTCAGTACATTAAAATTAAAGAAAGGAATAGCATAAAACTAAGTATGAATTATCAAAAATCGCTCAAATAATATTTTGTATCCAGATGGAAGTAAATTCAATATTTCTTGTTTGCTTAAGAATATATAATGTCAGTGAAGAATGAAGCAATCTAAAAGTGAATGTTCCATGGAAAACTGAAGCAAATTGTTGAAGGTGTCCTAGTATTTGTGATATGCAGGGTCAGTTCTATATATTTTGCTGCTTCTATCCAGTAAAGAAAATTTAAGTGTCATAAAATATAAAATAAAATTCTTATTACATAACTTAAAACACTTGAGATTTTAGTTAATAAGTCTTTAGTAATCTTTAGTTGAACCTGCATTTTATTTGGTTCTTGAATATCAGTAACATTAGGTAATGATATCAAAGATTGATAGGTAGTATCAGTAAAGAATTTAAGACTCTTATTTTAAGATTTATTTTTTTGCTTTTCCTGTTGCTTATTTTATTGGGCTTCAGATAACTTTGTTTTTCTATATGCCATTTCAATTTCACCAAGATGAAATTATCAAAAATATGAAAATCAAGTAATAGGAATGAAAACTAAAAACTTACTCTTAACTTGGAACCCTTTACTTCTTACCTCATTATTTTAATAATTTACCCCAGATTTAAACAAAAACCTTATTTCAATCACATCCAAGAATAGAATTGCATATATACTTGGGAATATTCTAATCCCAGTTTTCAGTAATGTTTAAAATCCACTTTAAAATATGGTAAAGGGTGTATATGCAGTGTCACATGACTGTGTACTATCTCAAAAATGCTTTTGTGTAGTTGGCATGAAATGTAACTGTTCTTAAACATAACAATAACTGCTGTCTTCAAAAACAAAATATGTAGGATAAAATTACAAAACTGAGAAGTATAATTTAAATTCAGTAAGGCAATATGATTGGTTTGGAGCGCTATGGTCTACTGTTTTGCACACGAGGGCTAATGAGACCGGGACCTACTGCTTTAAGCCGATTCCAAACGGCTACAAATATCCATGCCATAGTGGAATTCGAACCCACGAACTCCAGTACTGACAGTCAGCGCCCTAACCAATCAGCCAACGTTCAGCATAAGGCAGTATGAAGATATTACAGTTTATTCTTGCATAATCTAGTACTACTTAACCCTTTCGAAATTTCTGCATATGTTACTAAACTGATTCCTGAGAGTGAGCATTTTGAGATAAGCCAATTGGAGGGGAAAAAAAAAAAAATGTGATCTTATTTTTGAACATTATGAGAGATGACCACTTAGGTAATTATCAGAATTATTTTGAAAATTTTATTATATATGTTCCTTCACAATTTTATAAAAAATTTAGAATAAAACTCTTGACTTTTCTTTTTTTTAACCTGCTTAATAGGTGGTTTTAAATTTATTTTGCAGAACTTTTATGAATGATTCTAATATTTTTACACTGCTATCAGGAGTTAAAATACAAGATTGAGAAAAATACCTGGTGAAATAATTCTAATGAAATGTGATGAAAGCATGTCATTGGTGCTAAAATTAGGCTTTTCAATTATTTCCTCATCAACATAATCAAACAAGACACTTTCTTTTGCTCAGATATGGCATCTGAAAATTTGAGGTAAAAAAGTTCCATTTGAGAGAATAAAAATGTTTGCCAAACGATAATGTTTACCTCAATGCTAGCTAAATACAATAAAGAACAAATAAAATCTTTAAAACAACAAAACATCGCCCCACCCCACAAAAACAAAAAAAGCAAATGAAAGTATCAACACCTTGTAAATGTGTTTATATCATGATAGAATAAAAAACAGAGCAATATTTATTTATATGCCTCAACCCCAAGATTCTCCCTTCCATGGAACAAAAAACTATGAATAAAAAATATTTTATCCAAATAAAGGTCAACATTCTCCAGTATCAATATAAATTCTACTATAACAGACATGTGACAACATCTAATGGTACCAAAAAATAGTAATTAAATATTCCATTTAAAATATGCATTATATATTGAAACCTAAGTGAATTTAACAGGTGTTAAATATATGAACATGAAGGTGGTGCATATATACACCTGTCTTCAAAGAATTAAAGCCAATTCTACAAATAGTTGCAAACACACATGCTATCAAAAGGAATTGAATGTTTAGACACAGGTATCTGAAGACAGTGCTCTACCTGTTCGACCATCATCTAGTAGCAAACATGGCACTAAAGTCAACTTTTTGCTACATAAGGACTCATTAGACAATAATTAGATTTGAGATTCTTTTTCATGCTTGACTAACTGAAGATACAAACTGGTAATTTTTAATGCATATATTGATTTTAAACTCAATTTTCATTTTTCCAATTTCATCCACTCCTTATAATTGCCTGTGGAATTAAAATGCATTTATAATTGTTTTTTTATATGTTCAAGAGCTGTTATTATACATAATAGAAATATAACAAATAACTGTGTAAAATATAATTTAATTTTTAAGAATGATATTGGCACATTTCATTTAAAACATTCAGTATACCTCTATATGTATCATTAAAGATATATACACAGACAAATAGGCAGACAGATTTATTTCTAACAGTAAAAAAAATAACTTTAACAGATTTAACTAAAACTTATAAAAAATTGAATATTAGGGCAATTTTTTTGAGGAAAATCTAATAAGTTTAAGAAAAAATGTATGCAATACATGACTTTCACTTTATATTATATAACACACAAATTTAATGAGCTTAAAACTGTCATTATAATTTTTTTAATTTCAAGTAAAAACCACAATCTCTCATACATATTTTTTTTTTACCAAAGTTTAAAACTTCTTCAAGAACATACACTATGTCAAGGTAAAAGAAAACCATCAAATTATATAAATTATTTAAGCTATTAAATTACCACTAAAAATATAACAAATAATCATACAATTTAAAATAAAAATCCTCATTTAATAGCTCAAGTGATAGCTATACTTTTACAGTAAGTAAATGTAAAAGTTTTCAAAAATTAAAAGACATCAGTCTACTGAAGTGATCATATTATCTGACAATGAAAGATTAAATAAAGAAAATTATTCACAGTAAAATATTTTCAGAAAATTTTTATTATGAATAGAAATAAAATAGAAATAGTAAATACATCTCAGGAAAATATATATATGTATATATACGGCTAACAACATAAGTTTTTCAAATACCGGAAAAGCTGCTAATAGTCAAAAAAATAAACATAATCTACATGTCATTGAGCTTTTTTTCTAATTTTACAAAATAATATTAACAAGATTCAGTCAAAAAACTTTTCTAAACATACCGGATGGTTAGAAAAGATTATCATGAAATATGGTCAGGAATTGTTGCATGCAATAAAATATTTAAAACTTAAAAGAAAACAACAATGTCAAGTTAAACATATTATGATAAGGTATATTTATTTTTAGAGAGGAAAACAGAGATCAAACCAGAACATTCTGCATGCAAAAATTCCATTAGTAGCTCCAGATTTCTTCTGGTGATCACAATTGATTTTAGTTTTGGAAATATGTATATAAAGGCTTATTGTCCTTTTTACAATATCCAGAAGTATAAAAATACTACAAAGACTACAGTGGCTGCTGCAGCTAATTTAGTATACGTAGAACTGATGTTCAGAAAGTGGGCATCTTTCTTGTACTTTTCTGACAGCAAAGACAAATTGCTGGCTTTAGAATCCAATTCTATAAGAAATACAAATATAGACAGTTAGAGTAAAATAAAAGTTTGCAACATTTATATTCATAGACATCAGTGTTTTTTGCATGGTAGAGAAAAAATTTTACGAATTTGATGGACTTATACAAACATCAAGAAGGGTGCAAAAACAAATATTAGCAACTGGTACACTCGAGAATGGAGGAATCAAATCCCTTCCATAAAAATAAAAAAAAAATTAAATAAAAAAACTTTTAAAGATGTGAACATATGTAAAACTCACTTAAAAGAAAAATGATTAGAAACAACACATCTTAGAAACAATTCTGGGACTAAATTTTATTCTGTAAAAAGGGAAATTAAAGTAACAGCAGATTTTTTTAAACTACAAGAATTACTTCTCTAAATAAAAACAAACATTCAGTTTCTTTTGTTAACTAATATAACAAGTAAGCTCTCTTGAGCACTGCTTGTACTTTCATCCCTGTTCAATGAAAACAGTATCTTTATATTGCTGGTATGTGGTCTCCCATATTCAACAACTTTCAGTTCTAAACATATCTACCCTCTCAGAATAATAAAAGCCCCTTGTCTTTTTCAGTTCCTTTCTGAAGAGTGCACTCAAAAGAGGTTTAGGTTTGGAGTGCTACAGTCTACGTTTTGGGCTAATGTGACCAGGCCCTACTACTTAATGCTGATTCCAAATAGCTATAAACATCCATGCCATTGT
The DNA here is from genome assembly GCA_032207245.1 of Pardosa pseudoannulata. NCBI lineage: Eukaryota > Metazoa > Arthropoda > Arachnida > Araneae > Lycosidae > Pardosa > Pardosa pseudoannulata. Next base: position 37,059,188 of record CM063498.1, read on the forward strand.
GGGATTCAAATCCATGAACTCGAATACTGAAGATCAGCACCCTAACTATTCAGCCATCATTTGGCCTTACTAAGGTTTAACCAATTACTTTAAGATTTAACAGTCCAGTAGACAGTGTCATACCAGATAAGGGATTATTTGAGAGTCATATAAAACATGCTGTATTCATTCACTGTCAAAAGTAAACAGAAAAGAGTAAGGAGAAATAATTTGTAATCTTATTTCTCCAGAATTGCAAAGATGGTTAAAGCAAAATCTCTATAACTAAAACTTTCAATCAACACCTGGACATATATGCATTTATAATTATTAATGCATAGATTATTTAAAGATTGTGAATAAGAAAAGAAATAATTTTGAGCAAAATAAAAGTTATGGACAATTTTTCTCTTAAAAATTTCATTTTTCTAAACATTCATAAACTACATAAAAAGAATTCTCATATTTTGTTGCTCTTTAATCAAAAATTGCACATAAAGAGTATTTTAAAAAAAGGATTCTTATAATAATATAAACACATATTCATAATCATCAATATGCTCTATCTTCTTTACTTCTACAATATGAAAAATTAAATTATTAAGACTCTTGATGAAATATGTCAAATTTTTCTATAACTATATGCCCTATAATTTAAAACATGCCATTTGAAAATAATATATAATAAAGTGCTTTCATTTTGCATAAATACTTTTACAAAAATCATTACTAATTTTTGATTATGATATGACTAATAAAATTTTGATAACAGTTATAATAAATCTAGACTGTTCCTTATTAGTTGTAAAACAAAAACATTTTTTTAATTTATTCATTTCAAACAGAAATCTTTTAAAAATTACTGGAGCAGTGCTCAAATGTTCCTAAGAATATTTAACAATTTGTTTTCAATATAAGTATACTTTAAAACTAGCTTTCAGATAATATTTTTCAATCACAAAAATTTTTAGAAAAGATTAATTTGAATATATCTATTAGTTAAAGAGAGAGGTAAAAATTAGAAAGTAAAATTCTCAAAAAACATTACCAGACAAAGCAGCTCCTCTTTGCAAGACATCATCAATATTTTGAACCATAATTCTTTGAACATCTTGCAATTCAGTATTTAAATGAGTAAGATTTCTTCTAGCCCGATTATCAGAATAGGATTTTTTGGCTTTCTGCATATATGTATCTAAAGTAGTAAATTAGAACATTTAGAACATTAAAGAAATGAAAATTACAGAGGAGTAACAAAAAGGGTTTTATTAATCTAAAAAATTAAAATCTATAAATCAAATTTATTTATACAATAAAAATAAATAAAATGAGAGAATGACTAAAAATATTACATCAGGTTTATCTTTTGTTAGGACTTTTAAGCAACTATAGTTATAAGCAAATCTTTTTAACATGATAAAAAATAGTTCATGAAAATTCACATTTCACTCTTAAGATGAAATTGAAAATATCATTCAATAAATACTGAACTTGGATGATACTTAATGAAACTATATGAATCATTGCATACATAATATCATGAAGGGTAAAAAAGCTATAATAGGGTGCTACTGAATTGCTGTATGAATCCATTTCCTGACATTTTGGGGCACTTCTAAAAAACTTCCTGACATTCTTTTTTGAAAAAAAAATCTTAGAAAAAAATTACATATGTAATACATATACACATGCTGCAAAAAACTACATTTAATTTTTATGAAAATATAAAAAGATTCAATCTAATGCTAAAAAATTGATTTAAATAAATGAGCATAACAGATATTCTGGTGTCTTTTCCTGTAGAAAATTCTAATTATAACGTAACATAGAAAATTATTTAGAGCAGTAAGTTACAAATCCTTAAAAGGATTTGTAACTTATTGCTCTAAATAATTTTCCACTTTTTTTATGTATCTAAATATTTTTTCATTTTAATTATTAAATAGAGTTTACAGAATTTCAAGCAACCTGGAAAGTCAGGGTATTGCAAAGTGGTCAAGAAAAATCAGAAGATATAGAATATTTATCAAAAGTCAGGGAATAGCCCAAAATAAAGAAAATAATTTAGAAGGTAAAATTTTAGAATTATTAATCTTTAATATTTTTTATTTTCTGATTTCATACTTTTATTTGTATTATAAAGAAAATAATTTAGCAAATTAGTTAATGCAATATATATATATCGGACAAAACTGTCCTAATCACTGAAAAACTCTTTTTTAACAAAAAAAATCACTCTTTGATTAAAACTCCTGAAGACACCCTGTATAATTAAGGATATGGTTTGGTTTGGTTTGGAATGCTACAGTCTACTTTTTGCAACATAACGGAAAATGAGACCAGGTCGGTACGGCTTAAGATCAATTCCAAATGGCTACGAACAACCATGCCATAATGAAATGTATAATTAAGGAAGAAACATAGTTAATATTTAAGAGCTGAAGATTCTTCTTCTTAGAAAAAACTTATGATTGAAATAATTTTTATCAACAGTTTTACCTGTATATTAACTTTTAAATCTACTAAAAATTAGATCTATACAAATATTTTGTGAGTAATATTCACTTAAAGGTATGTGATCACTGCATACGCACCATTCATAGAACACATTTCAAACAAGCAAATTGAGATTACTATTTGAATACTAACCAAATTCAATACAACTGTAAGGCCTGACAGCTGTCGATACCATTCTTCCATAATGTGTACTAAATTCATTTTTCAAGTCCTCCAAATAAGCAAAAGCTAGTCTTTTAGAAAATGCTTTTTCACATAAAGCAAGATAACAAACTGTTTCATGAATTAAATAACTGAAAAGAAAAATAAAAAGGGAGTAATCACTTCTAAGATACAGATATTATAATGAATACAAATCTGACAGTTAAATTTTAATTACAATATTATTGCTATATTAAATTTTATCAAGCATTACTTTTCTGCTACATCTATTTTGAAACTATATTAAATGTTAAAATGCTGTAATAGCATGCAGACTAAAACCATTACTTTTACTCTCATTATTCAGTAACTATTAGAAATTGGAACCTAATATTAAGGATTATAAATACATTATGAACAAAAACAGTGGAGAATATATTTTACTACAGCAGATTTTCAAGGAAGGAATTAAATACATACTGAAAATAATATGGCCCTGTTTCTATGCTACAAACTGGAACTGACTGTGGATTTAACTTACGAAGAATTGACTTTGCTTGGCCATGATATTCATAAGTAGAACGACTAGTCTGAAAGAAATACTTCATTTGAAAAAATATCTAATTGGCAACAATATAATATCATTTACAAAATAAGGAAGTGCCAACTATATCCAAATAACTCTTATTTTTTCATTACGACAAATCAGCAAGAATAAATTTTTATCAATCTTACATCCATAAGATTTTAATTATAGTATAAGGAAAAAGTATACTAATTATTAACTTTTTATGAACATATCTCTACTTTTCCTACATCATATGTTTATGTAAAGGTATTTATTCTTATACAAAAATTAAATGAAAATTGAAATAAACTACCATTTAACAGGCAGTAATAAAAAGACTAATAGCTTCAAACAAATTATAAATTTAATCGATAAAAATTAAGTACAAGAAATGCGATGATAGAAATCCTTAAGAGATGATAAAAAAGATTTGAATCTAAGTACATATAGAAAGTTCAAAATGAGATAAGAAAAGCCATACTTCTTCATCCTGCTGTACAGATTCCGTCAGTATTAAACCATCACCAATACGAGCTATCATAGTTAAAACAATCATTTTGAAGTTAAATGTCCAGTTTCCTTGTTTACACAAAATAAATTAGAATGAGGTTTAATGAGAAAACGGGATCTTTATTACAGCTATTAACAACACTCTGGTATTTTTACAACATACAAAAAGCTACATAAAAATGAAAATTTTCTAACAAAATTTAAATTTCCTTGTAAGTTTAGAAATCTCTAACTGATGACGGAACGCATCGTACACCAGTCAGGCAGTTGTAGTTACATTCATTACGAGGAACCGGAAAAAATAGATAAACTATTTAGTGTTTTAACATATATAAAATATCAAAGTGGGAGAAGATTCAAAAGTATATTCACTTCTATAAAAATTTTTCCTAATCAAATTTGTTATTTAGCTTGTGAATGTGATTGACTTCTTCTAATTGAAGTATCTAATTTTGCTCACTGTAACTGTTTATACTGTTACAAATTTAATAAATTACATATTATTTGCCCGAAAGATTTTAAGTTTCCGTAGCAGGGTGTCAACAACCCCTTTTCTATATAAATAAGCAAATGAATATAACTTAATCTAGCTTTTTTCAGTATTGTGCCGATTTAACCGGCTTTTAGTTTATTTTAGATTTGTAATGGGTACAAGGAGGTAAGTCGGCATGTGTAGAAAAAAGGGAAATATTTATGATCTTTTAGTTTTTATTTCATTCTTTTGCATAAAAATGTTAAAAAACAACAAAGAAAATAATTTTGATTGACCAAAAAATTTAAGTCTGACATAATAACAAGCTATCCTCTATAAAATTTTAATTCAAGTGCAATCTGTGAAAATAAATCTTATAAAACAACTATCTGTGTTTCTTTCATGCATAATAAAAGTTAAACATCTTACCATTTTGTAGAAAAACTAATTTATTCTTTTTTTATTCTCAATATACATTTTCAAAGCGCTAAGAATTCGTCATTTTTTAATGAAACCCTATTGTTTTATTATACTAACCTTCCAAGAACTACTATGTTTATGAAGGCAAATATAAACTACTATATTTTAAACAAAGAATATTTTGGTACAGGAAATTATGTATGGAATTTATGTACACTTTAAAATATTTAGAAATCTAATCTCAGTGGAATTTCTTGTAAATGAACGATTTTTTTATATATTCATTCAAAATAAAATATAAAAAATATATTGTCGTTGTTATATCTTTGATAATGTATAAATATATATGTCATTTCACTTTAACAGACCTGCTTAAAAATGTATCGTACCAAACATACCTATTTCAAAGCTGAGCATTATGAATGGATACAGATTTCTAACTTGCTGCTTGGGATTTATTAGTATATATCTAAAAATTTTGATTTATTGATCAGGAATTATTTATATATAATATTTAAAAAGTAATCAATTTAAAAATGTTTTAGCCCTTTGACACTGACACTCTTGCAGCATCACTTGACAGCTGACACTCCTGCGCATGTTCTGCCACAGTTGATGAGTTTGACACATCAACTGTTTTGTTAATATAGTTGACAAACCTACCTTGTCAACTATATAAAAAATAGATCAATTTTAACTACTATAGAAGTTTTTGGTTTGTAACCTAATAAATTGTTAAAACTTTGTATGTCTATCAATAAAATAAATGAATTCTTCAAGAAAGTATGTTATATTTACATATTATTAATATACCAACAAATTAAATATGTTCCGTTTGCAATAAACAATCTGTTCTCAAAGGTACTCTTTATTTATTTCATGACAAAAAGTTGTCATGCAGTTGTTTTAAAGTTACCAACGACAGGTCTAATTGATTATTCAAATCTTCCACAATTTTACATAATATTCTGTGCATCAACAAATCAAATTCATTCCAAACAGATTTTTTTTTTTGGGGGGGGGGGGTCTTTTTTTAATTTTTTTCCCAAATAAAGCAAGTGTGTCATTTGTAACAAACCTCCAAAATTTATAGTAAAAGTTTTCTTTATATGAAGTTTGAAAAAAAATTTATCTGGATAACTTATACTGTCATAGAAATGTTTGTATTGGATAAAAAGAATTGTCATAGTTCTTCTCTGTTTAAATGGGGGAAAATGTTCTTTAAAAATAAAATTAAATGTCTATACTTCATATTTTCTAGTATGAAAATACATAATTGTTTATCTCTAAAATCACATAACTGTCTGTAAAAAAAAGGGACTTGTCTTTAATTATTTATTTATACTTGAATTTTAAAAAAGTAGCTTTTGAAATAACATTTATTTATTTATAAAGGTTCTATATAATTTTCTAAAATGATTATATGTGTGTTTACATATGTATTTTTTTTTTTTTCAGTCATAGTCGCTGGTTCCATCCAAATATAACTGGGGTTGAAGCAGAAAAAATGTTAACTGATCGTGGGCTTGATGGGAGTTTTTTAGCAAGACCTAGTAAATCAAATCCTGGTGACTTTACTCTTTCTGTGCGGTAAGTATGTACATTTTATTTTAAAAATTCTTTATATAAGTTGAAATTGTTGTAAGAAAATTATGTTTATTACCACAATAAAAGTATTTTTCTAAGGTGACAAGACAGAAAGAAAGCCTTTTTTTGTGTGTGTATTATTTTTCAATTTAAGTATAGTCTAACAAAAGTTTATGGCAATGCTCAATCTGGCCCTGAAAAAAGCTATCAGAGTCTCTAGTTTTAGAACTAAAAGAATTATCTATCAAAAAACACTGCAAGTTTTGGCATTCACTATTGACATTGCTTAAGTAAGTAGATCCTGAAAGTATGTCACAAAGGTATTCAATTTGTTAGAAGCCAAGGCTAATAAATTGGGCCTAATAATAATTAAAGATAAAACTGAATATAATACATTTAACTCAATACCATTAGTCTTAAAAATTTATACTTTTGAAAAAGTATCACAATTTAAATATCTTGGAATTGTTGTGTCTAATAACAATAATTTGACTGTTGAAATAAACTATAGATTTTATATGGCAAATAGATGTTATCATGGTCTTAAAAATTAATTTAAATCTCAGTACATTAGCTGTAGCATCATTCGGTACAATAAACCATTGGTCGCAGTGCTGGTGCTTTTTTGAGGTGCCCCAACTTAAGTCCTAAGCCCTAGCACCAAATTTAATATATCTATATATGTATATAGAGCTCTATTATGACCTGTGATACTTTATGGCTGTGAACATTAAAAGTGACTAATCTGTGAAAAGCTAACTATTGTCTTTTAAGCACAGGATAGTAAAAAAAATATTTGGCACAGTTTTAAAACAGTGTTTCAAGATCAGTGTTTAATTTTGAAATCTATAGACAACCAGACATCATTAAGATCATATGAAGTTATAGGATTTGTGGCTAAGACATTTAGAGCTGAAAATACCAATCCAGTAAAAAATGTTCACTTTTACCAAACCTATGGGAACTAGAAAGCAGCGTAGACCACCAATTAGGTGCCTTGACTTTGTTGAAAGTGACTTGAAACTCTTACGTTGGGGAAACTGAAGGGGCATTACCTTAAAATAGGATCAAATGGTAGAGACTAATGGGGTAGCATTGGCCTGTAAAAAGCTGTAGTGTCATAGAAGAAGAAATTTTAAGTGCAATAAAGATTAAAAAGAACTAAAATTAACTTTGCTTTTAGTAGCACATTTTATTTAATTGTTTTGAATCAAACATTTTGGCTGCACTTCAAAAAGATTTAGCATGTTTTGTTTAAAGTTAAAATTATATAACAAAAGTAATAAATTATTTCAATTTGTAAAAGAAATTTAGCAGTTAATTCTATTTTAGCTGAACAACAGAAATGTAAATGGCATATTAAATAACATTAATATAGTAGATAAGATTCCAACCAGTTTATATTGTCATTGTATATAATAGAAAATTTTTATTCTAAATCATGTTTCTAGTCTAAAAATAATCCTAACAAACTAAGAAGTTGAAAATTGTTTTTGAGATTTTAAAATTGTTTGATTGTTTACTTGTTGAACAATTTCAAGGCTGATATGCAATAAGTCAAAAGAGAAATTTTTATTGTTGTTATTTTCTGAATAACTTAATGCCACATTTATAATTAAAAATCTGGCCAGCTTTTGATTAGCAAACACATTGGCCTAAACACTGTCAAACCCCCAACCAAAGAATTATGACAATTTCAGTAAAACATCTTTGTTGTAAAGTAAATATCAAAAACAATTTAAAATATATATTTGATTAATTTTTAAAATCTGAATTATATTTGTGTAATTTTTAATTTAAATTTTAATTAAACTGATTCTATATGTTGTTAAAATTGTTTAAAAGTACATCACATCAGAAATTGGTTAGCAGTAAAAGGATTAAAAGGTATACCAGAAAATAACTTAGGTTTTTCATGTAATTGTTATTTTGTGTTATTTAAAAATTCTTAAAGAAGAAAAAATACAAGTTCATATATGGATATCCTTTTATAATTACTTTATGTTTTCAATATTTATTTATTAACTCCTGTTGTGTATTTAAAGGAGAAATGGAGAAGTTACTCATATTAAGATTCAAAATACTGGTGACTATTATGACTTGTATGGAGGTGAAAAGTTTGCAACTTTGGCTGAACTTGTGCAATATTATATGGAGAACCAAGGACAATTAAAAGAAAAAAATGGAGAAGTCATTGAACTGAAATATCCTTTGGTTTGTGCTGATCCTACTACTGAAAGGTAATGTAGATTATTCAAAACTGTTTAATTTTTAAATAAGTTAATTTTATTCTGTTTTACATATATTTTACTTTTATTAAATAAAAATTATAAATTTGTTTAAATTAAGTATATTTATTTATTGCTATTCCTGATAATAGTATTTGATACACAGATCATTAATCAGTGTGCTCATTTATATAGCCCCAAGAAAATAAAGATGACAATATATATATTAAAACAAAAACATAAAAACCTTTAAAATAATTAAATCAAATTTAGTTCTGGAAAATCAACCACTTGAATAGATTTATCTTTTTAACATTTATATGTATTTCAAAAGTATTTCCTCAGAAGGATATACAGTTTATTGTATCCATAATCTTCTTCACCTCCAGTATGGTAAGAGTAGTAAAGAAATGTTTTCTGAAATTTGTTACATTTGAGGTTGTTTCTACAATACAGTAAATAGTACAGTAAGTCAAATCTTTCAGCTTAGAAGTTATTCTCAGTTGATTTTAATTTTGGATATTACTCCATACCATATTGTACTGACATAATATACATATCACATTATATAAATAATTTTACTAGCTTAAAATCTATAACAATCATAATGGGGAATTAACTTCTGCCTAGGTCCTCTTTATCACCTAAGATCTTGTTGATCAGTAAATACTACATTAAAAGTTTATAGAGTCTACTCAAGTAAAAGACAGCATGCATGTATTTTCAGTGAAAAGCCTTTATTTTTTTTACCTTTCTCACCATAGTTTTATACATTTTGCTTCTTAAAGAGATAAGTTTGTTAATTACATAAGTCTGTACCATATATCCCTGGACAAAATTACATGTTTCATTCAATTTTTGTTATAAAGTGAAAAACCAATACCTCGTTTTACTTTATAATTCTTTCAGTTACAAATTGTTACAATTTTAGGTGGTTCCATGGCCCATTATCAGGGAAAGAGGCTGAGCGTATTCTGATGGATAAAGGAAAAAATGGGAGCTTTTTAGTTCGAGAAAGCCAAAGTAAACCTGGAGATTTTGTATTGTCTGTCAGAACAGATGATAAAGTTACTCATGTTATGATACGTTACCAGGTAGCTAATAACTTTGCTGTAATAGTAGATAAAAATTGAATTATTCAAATGCTTATATTTGCTTGTTAAAATACTTTAAAAGACAGAATATATTTAAATCAGATATCTTGCATGGAAGGAAATACATAAACTAATAAAATTGTACTGATTAGATTATTTTTTCATTATTTTATACATTATTATTTGACGTCAGCTTGTAGACATTTTGACCCTTCCTTATATGTATAAGCTGCTTTTAAAAATAAGTTGTATATTTTAGAGTTCATTTCTATATAAATCTTCATTTAAACTTTTGAAAAATAAATAAATAAGGAGAAATTACTGAATTAATTTGTTTCACCTTTTCCTACTCATTTAAATTGGAAAAACATGGTAAAACTGTTCTCATAATAGGTTGTAGTATGATAAACAATCTAAAAGTATAAGAATGGGTATATACAGGGACTGAACAAGTAGTATGAATACCTGGTAAATGTCGCAAAATTTTTATTAATAAGCTGTTGGTTAACCTTTTACATCAATTGCTGCTTTTATTTGTTATGGTATGCACAAATACAAGTCATGCTCAACAGTTACAGGGATACAGCTACTCCTGCGAAAAGACTACTGTTTCAAAAAGTGTCTTTGGTAGAATACAACTGTGTAATTTGCTCTCCAAAATACCTCACCAAGCTTAAACTATATTAAGATCAGGGAAATTAGGGGACCAAGGTGTTGCAGTTCATAATGCCAGTATCTGACAACTCCTTCAGTATAAATGAGGATGTTATCTTGGAATAGGTGTTGAGAATCAAGAAGCATATTTTGCACCATTGGATGAAGATGGTCATCTGGAATACTGACATTTGCTGTAATTTGCCCATGGAGAGCAATATATATAATCCTAGACTATGGCGAGACATCATGTGCCACAACAAGCTTAATTGTAGGAAGTAAACAGTCAACATCATAGGCTTGTGCTGGCCTTCTCTAAACGTAAACATGTCTGTTAGTCTGGGATAATGGGAACAATAATTCATTTGAGCAATTGACATTCTCACATTGTTGTTAAACCCAGTTCTTATGGTCATGACACCATTTATGTCTTTTCAAGACATTGTGCACCAGTGATTTCGGAATAGACACTTTACCGTGTATGTTGGCTTACAATTCATTACAGATAGTGTCGATATACTTTCTTGTAGATGTTATCTAGAATGCTATTTTCTTTTGATTTCTGCCTACAATCCACTTAAACCCTCTTGTCTCTATCAGTCAGCTTCTACTTTTGGTGATTGTTATATTTGGCAGATGTCTTTCCCTGTTTGTTGTAAGTTATTGACACATTACTTTTCCTGACTCCAACAAGGATGGCCATTTTTGTCACTATGGCTCCAGCAATAGTACTTCTTTTGAAATTTGTTAGTTGAGCCATAGCAAAGTTTTAATGTACCATATAATTTCTCATCTGAATGCTATTGCTGCTACGATGAGACTGATTTGTACACATTTTCCTCTTCTAAGTGGTACTTTTCCACCCTAAAGAGAAGTATATAACAGGTTCCCTTTAGTATTGATATTTTTTTTTTTTTTTTCACAGATTCATATTTGTCCGATTCTTGCAGCTTCCTTTCACTTGATCAATAGACCATTAAATAATTTAATATATTTTAAGTTAGCATTATTCTGTATAACCTTTTTGTTATTTTTCCAATTACTAGAATAACTAAATAGTATTTTGTATCAAATAATTTCTAAATGGTATAAAATAAATTTTGTATTCAACAATTTTAAAACTTATAATGCAGATTCCCTTTTAATTATAATTATTTTTTACCTTTTTAGTATGTTGATTCATTTAGTAAAGGAAGTAGCAGATGTATTATGAATTATGTATACGAATTTCTAACTGCAACTCTTAATGCCAAAATGTCTATTTTCATTAGGATGGAAAATATGATGTTGGTGGAGGTGAAAAATTTGATAGTTTAACTGATTTGGTTGAACATTATAAGAAAAATCCCATGGTTGAAACTACTGGAACAGTTGTCCACTTGAAAATGCCATTTAATGCAACTCGAATAACTGCTTCTACTATTGAATGCAGAGTCCAACAATTAGCAAAAGAGAATAGTCAAAGCAGTGGTAAAGCTGGATTTTGGGAAGAATTTGAGGTAATATAATTTGGTTAATATCTGTTGTTTAATTAAGATTTCTAAATTAATTTTTCTGAATTGAAATTTTTACTTAAGATTTGCAGTAAAATAGAATATAAGTTTAGAGTAATATTGGCTCTGCCTTGGTAACTTCTGACAAAATGACACCAGGCAGTGTTATGTTTACCTTATAAACATGATTTTGTAGTGTATTATGATGCTAGCAAAATTGCAAGCTAGCAAAATTGTCAAAAATATTGCATTTAGAGTTTGGTGACTTTCACCTAGGATTTGGTATATTTCCCTAAACTTTTATTCAGCCATAAAATAAAGCTGCTGCTATGTTGCAGTTAATTTTTGTTATATGAGTTTAATATGAAATACTAAATATGTAATTGTTTTTGGTATTTTTTCTTCTTTCAGTATTTGCAACAGCGAGAATGCAAGCATTTATACAGTAGAAAAGAAGGTCAAAAACCAGAAAATCGATCCAAAAACAGATATAAAAACATCCTTCCATGTAAGAATACCTTTATTTTCTTTTTAAATGTTAAGCTAACTCCTTTACTTTTAAAAGCTTTATCTGTATTTAACTTATTTTTACAACTTTAATTGCTTTCAAAATATTGTTCTCCTTATGATATTATTCTTCCTTTATCTGCTATTTGTGCTATTATTTTAATAACTGAATCATCCCATACTGTTAATTATGTACCTGGTTATTATTTATACTTTTTAAAAAATTAATTTGAAATATTTAGTTTCTAAAATGAGTATCATGTTGAGATTTTTTTTTTTTAATTATCTAAAAAATTTCCACCTAAAGAATGTTTATTATTAAAAAGATAATTTGTATAGGTAATAGCTGTGTATCTGTCAAGAACATGTTCGGACAAAACAACCTCAAAAATTACAAAACAACAATTTTTTTTTTCACTTTAGATATGCACTTAAAAAAGTTTACTCAGTATTTAGGCATTTAATGAGTTATTTTAAATTGATTTATGTTAAAATTAAATGTTATGTGGTATTTTATTATTCTGTACAATATATTCATTATTATAACATTTTAAAATATAAACACTACTCAACTCTTATATTATGTATTGCCAATCCTGGAAAAGTAATGTCACAGATAAAATGATGGGGGCTCCTAATGAAATAATACTTTGAATTGTGAGTTTTACAATTTATCTAAAAGGATCTTTTAAAACAATATTAAAAATGGATCAAATATCTTTAAAACAATAAATTCAGTAGTTTTAATTTGTTGCTGTGATAAGCTAGTTGAAAAAATGATACATTCTTCGGTTATTAGTCTAAAAATGATTTGTTCCTTCAGTTGCCAGAGAATATGTATATACCATTGCATAAAAACAGTAGTTCTTTTTGCTGTTTGTAAAAGTCAGGATTTATAAAAAAAGAAATTAATAAAATAAAAAAGGATAGAAAAAATACAAGCTAAGAGAAAATTATTTTATGCTATTTTGGACCTATTTATATTTGTTTGTTCTTCATCTATACTGACTTTTAGTGCTAATAAGATTTCTACTGCTATTCTTGCCTCAGGCTGAACTTCTAGTTATAATACTAACAGAGTTCCCATGGTCCTTAAAAGTCCTTAAGAACTCCTTAATTTTAGCTTTCATTTTTAAGGGCCCTTAAAACTACTTAACTTTTGTCAAAGGTCCTTAAAATCTCCTTAATTTTTAAATTGGAACTTGATCAATTTATGCATCGTCTCGTGATTTCCTATCAGTTTTCTCCGTACTCTCTAAACTTTCTGGTTTTGTAAGTTTGGAGTTAAACTTTCCCCAAACTGGTTCTAAGAATGCCAGAACAGGTGATAAGTATTGGTCAAAGAATATATAAAAAAATTTTTAATGTTCATAACATTCTCTTACCTTTTCTAGCCAAAAGTGCAGTATTAATAATAAAGAAAATCCTCAAACACATATATTTTCAGTGTATTTCTGTAGGAATTCAAAATTGCTTTCCTTGATATCTTTAAAATATTATGAAAATGCTTTTAGTTTATTAGTACTTTTATGGTTACAAGCTAGAAAACTTTTTTGACAAATAATCTTTCTCATACTGAAAAGGTTTTTAAAGTCACCTTTCCTAATAGCTAACAGTCATGCAGGTTTTAATTAAATGAAGCATGGATGTTGGGGGGTTGGGGTAGATATTGCAGTTACTTATGGAAGTTTAATTTCCTTTGCATTGAATGTAATAAAAAAATCTAAAACTTTCTTGTTTCCCAAGCAACATCAGGTATAATCAGCTAGTATACACACACACACACACACACACACACACACATATATATATATATATATATATATATATATATATGTATATCAGTCATTTTTAAACCCTCAGAATGTATGGTTTATCATATTATATTTTATTCACAATTTATTTTTAATTTGATCACTCAAAAAACTTTAGATGTACATTTTCAAAAATGTTTTGGCCAAATAGGTTTATCTTATATTAATTTTTAGGTATTTTTAAAAATTTAATTCTGAAATATTGTAGGACATTTATTAAACATGCCATGTCTAGTTCATAATTATTAAAATATGTTCCTTAGGAAATAGGGTTTATGTCATTATGCCGTGTATTTCAAGTAGGTCCTTATAAAAAGTTACTTTGGTCCTTAGAAAGTCCTTAATTTTTGTTCCGGAAAAAGAGTGGGAACCCTGACTAATAATTATTATTTTAACCATTTACCTTTTTAGAACCATTCTATATTTATGAATGTGTAAATTAACTTCACTTTTTGTTTATGTTTTTTTGTTTTCCCTTTGATGTACTTTACTGATTATTATTTCAATTATTCTAATTAATCACATATTTATAATCCTGTAGTGTTAATATTTACTCTTTTCTGTCCTCCAGTTGACCACACACGGGTAATATTGCGTGATGTTGATGTTAATGTTCCTGGTTCTGACTATGTTAACGCAAATATAATTAATGTAAGCATAGTTTTTAGAACTCTAGAATGATGAATTTTGTAGCTTGTATGTTTCAGATTTAAAAAAAATATATATATCTAAATTTAATTGAAATTTCTACAGCCTGAAGATGATACCAATAATGATGGTCCTAAAAAATATTATATTGCCACACAAGGTTGTTTACCCAATACAGTTGCAGATTTCTGGTGGATGGTATGGCAAGAAAATACTAGGGTCATTGTAATGACAACCAAAGAAATTGAAAGAGGGAAAGTAGGTTTTTATTTTTCGTATTCAAATTTAATTGACTGAAGTTTTTTAATAAAATCTACCATTTTACTTTTCATAATATATTCATTTAAATTACAGTGTTTATCCACACCTTTTGACATGGGTCACTAACCTATTTGTTCCACTTAATAATATCATAACTTGCTCAAGGACATTAACTATATGTTGTCATAATATGTGTATATTTTATTAAGTGTGAGTATATATGTGTGAATAATATATATATATATATATATATATATACTTTGTCTTCAGTAGTCACTTATGTATGATTATATAATTCCTAAATAATCAATTTTTAATCTCTTCTATCAAATATCTAATGGCAAATTTTTTCTAAATATCTGCAGAAAAAAAATATGCCATTTTAAATTATGTTAACATTTTAATCTAATATTATATTATGAGCTCAATTTTTATCAAGTGCAAAGTATAGACCATTTGTATTAGTAGAATACTTATGTATTCGTTATGTTGTAACTGATGTGCTTACTTGTTAATTTTACAGAATTTTAGGGCTGTAAATTGTATTTCTCATACAAATAACAGACACCTTATTCTGAAGATTCTTTCTTATAATCGTATTCAGTGATAGTAATTTTATTCTATTCCTTTGTAGAATAAATGTGTTCGTTACTGGCCTGATGAAAATCAAACAAAAGAAGTTGGAAAATTTGTTTTAAAAAACATTACAGAATCTTCTACTACAGATTACATATTACGAGAATTCCATCTTACAAAAGAAGATTGTGTAAGTCTCTAAAATATTTCTTAAGCTAGTTTTTTTATGTGTGTTTTTGTAAAATATATTATAATTTTCTCTAAGAGATTTTTATGAGATTATTTCTTATTTATATTCATAGACATATTAATTTTTTAATACTTAAAAAAGAAACCTTTGATCAGGGAGATTATTACCTAAAAAAAATAGCCTTCATCTATAAGTTTTGTTAAAAAATTTAACTTTTTTTAAGAATTTGGTGTTAAGTGTTTGGGTTCTTGTGATTTACTAAAGTAAAAGGTGATGATTATAACTCAGTAACAAGCAAATAAGGTGTAATTTTAAGTAATTTAGCAGTGTCCAAAGTAAAAGACTTATCCACCTTTTATTACAAAAATACAGATGTTTTGATGTTATTTGAAATTAAAGACTGTTTCTCTTTTTTACATTACAAAAATATAAATAACTTCCGGAAAATGATAAAGAATTTTAAAAGCCATAAAAATATTATTAAACAGTGTGCTTTGTACACCAAACAATTCTTTATTTTAATCTTGTGTGCAATTGTGCTACTGTTGTGTAACTCAGTTTTCATATTTTGTGTTATTAGGACTTTAATTGAATTTATATAGTAACTAAACGTAGCTTGTTTTGCATATAAATGCCAGAATTCTATTTTTGAAAAAAAAGGGGGGGGTTACGTGTAACAAAATATTTTACTTTTATTCTATGATTATAACTGTGGTTTAAAATAATTTTTATTTAAAAGTAACAAAGTATTGCAAAAATAACCATTTACTTATCTTTTATTTATTTACATAGTTGGAATCACGCACAATTTATCATTACCATTTTACTGCATGGCCAGATCATGGTGTTCCATCTGATCCTGGTTGTGTTCTTAATTTTCTTCATGATGTTAATCATCGCCAAGAATCAATCACAGGAGCTGGTCCAATTGTAGTTCATTGCAGGTACTTTATTTACATTTTCATCATATGAAAAACATTTAGATGCTAATTTGTTATCCTTTTTACACTTCAGTGCTAATTTTTGTCGGATAAATTCCCAAGTATTTCTCATGGGCATTTTCTTTCTTCTGACCAAAATAAAATTATGATTTTTAACTAATTTCATTAAGTTACTTTTTTTTTTTCCATTTGAATGAAATTTATAATATTGGAAAACTTCATCCATTCATATGTTCAAAGAGTTTAAAAGTGTGGTAAACTTAAATCAAAAGAAGTAATGCATAATAAAATTCCAGGGTTCCCACGGTCATGAAAAGTCATTGAAAAGTGCTTAAATTTTCTTTTTGCTTTTTAAGGCCTTAAAAGTTTTTGAATTTTCTTTGAGGTCATTGAATTTGAGGTCCGGTGCTTGATTTTTCTTTTTTAAGTCCCCGCAAGATGTTATGTAGCCTCCACACTATGGCCAATTGTTCACCACTTCCTAATGGGGACCTTGAACGATGGTTCAGGCTTGGTTGCATCCACACGCTGGGCCACTCAATGAGCGAGCTCATGGATTCATCCATTGGGTCTACTGCGCACTTTAGTGGCGCATCTGGCTGCCTTTGACCTTTGGAGAAAAACCACCTCCGAAGCCATAGTTCGTCAAGGCTATTTTATCGTTTGCTGCCATCGACCACCATAAGCCATACCCCTTCCAGACGGTGGTGATGGCTTGCAGTGAACCATAGTGTGGAGGGGCCTTTAATTCATGTCTGCACTGAAAATTGAGAAGGATCGTTATTGGCAATTGTTGGCGTGTCACGTGACTCATCTTTCAGGTACAGCAAAATGCACTAGCTACTGTCGCTGGCTTGATAAAATATGATTTAAAAAGGGATATAAAAAAATAAAAACTTTCGAATACTTTAAAAAGAAACTGTATTTTTAAACCAGTATATGTGTGCTTATAGCCCTTCCTTTTTTTACACCATTTCAAAAGCCTGATTTTTTTTTTCTGGGAAAAGAGTGAACATTATATATATAGTTCTACTGTTTTGGGGAGTTATTTAAAAATTTTTTTTCAATTATGAACACCGTATCAAAGAGGTGCTTGAAAAAAATATCAGGTTTTGGAAAAGTCATTGAAAAGTGCTTGAAATTTTCAGAAGCAAAAGAGTGGGAACCATGTATTCTTTAGGATTTGTTTATTCCTTTGTACTACTGTGTTGCAGATCAGCATCGTACCCCAGAATTGGTATTTTCACAGTGAGCTTTGAAAAACTGTTCTGTCTATTCTTGTTATCTTGTAACACTGCAATTAACACAGTTGGCTAATAGGATAAATACCGAATGGGGATATTAAATTTAATATCAAAATTTCATTCATCATTTAATTGGATAGCACATAATTATTGCTGAAATAGACTTGGGGTTTATTAAGCTTTTGATAGCACATAATTGTTGCTGAAATAGACTTAGGGTTTATTAAGCTTTTAAAAAATATGGAGTTGTCAGAACTATATTTATCATAAAGGTAGTTTCGAATTCTTTATGTAAAGATAATTTTTGTGCAAATTTGCAGTATTTTTAAGAAAAATGTTGTTTATTAATTTTGTAAAAACTACACTTTTTGCTAATAAATTTTCTCTTTCTATTTCAAGCAAAAAAAAAAAAGTATTTTAACATCTTGGAAAATATTTTTTTAATTCAAGATTGTTGAGATACAAAAAATTAAAGTCATAAATTACATTATTTTGATTTGGTTTGCTTAAATCTTAAGATTTTTAGACTCATATAAGTAAATAATAAACACCTCTTTTGTGAAAAATACTAGAAAACCAATCAATAATTTTAAGAAATAAAATATCTGTGTTTATGTAATTTATATCATTTATATAAATTGTTTTATTTATATTTGCTTTATTTCTGTGTACACATATATTTTAAAAAATGTGTATACTTAGATAAATGATATAATCATTAGGGTTGTTTTATCTATTTTCATATTGCAGTTTTCAGCATTATAACACAAGTACATCTTAAGAATATTTTACTATGTTTTCTGTTGAAAAATGCTAGAAAAATTATTAAATAATAAATGCTAAACTAAAAAAAAATATTAAGAATCGTTTATTCTAGTTTGCTTTAACCTTTGTCATATTTAAAATTTTGCTATTCTTACTTCTTTTATTGTAACTTTTGTAACTAAACTATATGCTTAGGAGTTTCATCTATAACTGTTAATTCTTGAGTTCTTGTGTAACCTTTATCATATTTAAAATTTAAGTGGCCTACCTCTTTGTATTGTATCTTTTTTTAACTGAATTATATTTTTATGTCTTTTAACTAGTAAAGGTAATTAGTGCTTTAGTTAAACAGGTGATAAGCTCTAGTCATCTCATACTTTTTTTATTCAATTTTAAGTATTCTCTTTTTCATAGTGCTGGTATTGGAAGAACTGGAACATTTATAGTCATAGATATGATTGTAGACCTAATAAAACGACAAGGTATTTATATCAATCTTTTTATTTCTCTTTTGGTTTGACATCAAAACAGGAAACCCCTTGCCATCTTGGCAATAAAACCCTAGACAGGCAAGCTAATTTTTTCTCCTTATCTTGCCATGCCTTTATTTTGATTTATATTAATTTGGTATCCATCTCTGATTGTGCAACCTTTTTGTTACGTATGAAATGCAATATTTCATATATAAAGTACTAATTCTTATTGGTTTTTAATTCTGTGAAATTCAGTTGATTGGCTTCAGTGAATAATGGGAATTTTACCAAAAATTTAAACCACTGAAACTTGTATTCTATCATTTCTGTTGAATGCACCAATTAAAGTGGCCAAAATTACCAAGGGATGCCCTATTCTGATGGAAACCATTTCTTTAGTTGTAATAATCATTCTTTGACAATATTTAAATACTTTATTATGTTACAAGCTTAATTTGTCATTTCAGGTCTTGATTGTGAAATAGATATTCAAAGAACTATTCAAATGGTCAGATCTCAGAGATCTGGTATGGTACAAACAGAGGCTCAGTACAAATTTGTTTACTTAGCAGTACAGCATTATATTGACACGTTGCAGCAACGAATACAAGCTGAGCAGGTTTAGTTGCATTTTTATTCTTACTCAATAATATAGCTTGTTATTAATCAGTTACTGTTTTAATTACGTATTCTAATTTTCTAGCTTGTTCTTTCCAGAAATATAAGTCATTCCCATAAATGTATCAAAGTTTTTAAAAATCTAAAAATTAGTTTTTCTTGTTTGATATGAATAATAATTACACAAAATAAGAGAAAGTTTCATAAATCTAAAAGTATATATTCCTTGATTGAACTCTAAAATCTAAGTAAAATGCATTACTTATTCATTTTTAAAGTATGGTTTTAGAAAACATAAACAATCTTTGTTTTTATCAATCAACTAAGTTTTTAGCTTTGTTATGAACAAACCAGCATCACTGAATGATATTTCAGCTTCAGCTGATGTTGAGCGAATTGTTTCTAAAGCCTCACATAGTTTCATGATATTGATGTGGGATTTGTTGTTGAGTCGAATAACTGCAAGTCTTGCTTCATTATCTCACTCAAACTAGAACAACATAGGATCTTTGTATTTGGATGGATTCCTTTTTTAAATTTTTCACTTCCTTAAAGAGAAATGAGTTCTGTGATCTCTTTTCCTGCATGTAAAGTGTTAAAAAGTGGTATGTCTTCATCACGAAAGTGTTGTCAAGCTTGTTTAACTGAAATAAACTTTTTTTTATCAGTTATGTTCCAGGTTTTCTTCCTGTAAATATAAGTTTTTTAAGACATGTATTCATATAATTTTGGGGATCTGCACTTTTGTTTCAGGGAATACAAATATAATAAAAATTGCTCTAGTTGCTAGATTCCTGAAAAAGTAACTCAAATATTAGTATGGTATTAGTGTGGGAGGGAATTTAAGTTAAAACTTTCTTTTTTGAATTAAAAGTATATTTTGCAAGGATATAATATATATAAATCATATCCTTGCAAATATATAGAATTTTACATAAGCAAAAAATCTGAAAAGATATATTCTAGATATGTCATTATTTACAGTATATACTGTAACTAATGACATGTAAAATATTAGTAGGTATGTTGTTATGAAATAACATTATGAAATTTACAATGATAATTAGGGTCAAATTTCTGCCAAATTAAAAGTTTAAGAAACTTGGAAGTGAAAAAGTGAAATTTCAAATGTACATTTTATATAATTTTGATTTTATACTGCAGATTCTGCTTTAAACAAAAATCTAAAGATGGTAATAAAAAAAATAAGTTCCATGTGTTAGGAATAATTTAATCATAAAATGAAAATGTTTTATTTAGAGCATTAATTGAGGCATTATTTAACATATTTCAGGATTTCATTGCAGGATAAACATTTTGAAAATTTTCCAGATAGTGTTTTTTTCTAATATCTAAAGGAATTAAAGAAACTTTTGAAAATATTCTCTCAACAGTAGCAGAACTAGGAGAGCAAATTTTCTTTGAAATAGTGCAAACAGATTAAATGCATTCCTACCATTTGTAAGCTGTAACTGATTAAATAACACTATCAATGAAGTATGTATTTGGACTGTTCAAATTAAAATTTTATTGCTAGAGATATGTAAATTGGATCTATACATTAGGAACTTTCTCTAGTATGATTAGCGAGTTTACTCACCAAACTTTTCAGAAAAACCAGATAGATTTTCTTAACATCCATTGTTACCTTAATAATGTTTAATAATCATATTTTTGCTGCACAGTTTCATTATATTTGTTGTGGTATCTTATTTCTCATCTTTTACTGATCCTTTATTTAATTGCAGAAAAGTATCCAGTTAGGAAGAGAATATACAAATATAAAATATACTGCAGAAGCTGCTGGTGCCAATGAACCTGCTAAAGTGCTCTCAAATGTACCTCTTTGTGCAACAACTCTTAGTCCTCCTACACCAACTATGCCTCCTCTAGTGTCTAGGACATCTTGTGAAAATTTAAAACCACCTGTGCCTCCAAGACCTAGTCCTGACACAATAGTTCCAAGGTTAATATTTTTCTGCTAATAACTCTCTCTCTCTTTATATATATATATATATATATATATATATATAATTATGCAAGTATGCATGGTTGTTTACTACATATTCCAAAATAACTGGATTACTATTCAAGAAAATTTATATGTTAATTCTGATAACATTTTAAATTGATAAATGATTCAAAAATCTAGGCCATGACAGAGGTAGAACCCTTTATTGGTCTCCATGCATGGTGACCATATAGTTAGGTGCATTTAGATACATTTGGATTCAAATTCTGCTACTACCATGGATGTTTGTAGCTTTTTGGATTTGTCTTTAAGTAATAGGTCCCAGTCTCATTAGCTCTCATACAGCAAAAAATTAAACCATAGCACTCTAAACCACCAACCACTGTATTATTTTTCTGCTCATAATTTGCTAAAATTATTAAAACTTTTCAAGCAACTTAATTAATCTGATAATGCTTAAAGTGTGTTATAGGATAATATAAGTTTTCCTGCTTTTTGACTGAATTTACTTTAGTTTTTTAATTTTATTTATTTTTATTTGTTATATTTCTTTCTTTTTTATTCCTGTTTCATCATTTTCCCATGCCAATGTATTCTGTTAAGTACCTCAGTTCTCTTTAGAAATATATAATTTTTCATTAGCCTAATGCAAGAATAAATTGCTAAGCATAGCAGTTCTATTTCTTTATTATACATTTAAGTTGATAAAAATGAGTTGTTTGTACTTTTCAAAATTGCTTATATTGTTGATGTTATATAGTCTAAAATCTAATTTAGATTTCCAAATATAATCATTTGACAACCTTAATTACCCAGACTGAAAGCTGGGTGCGAAATGGCTAGTCTGTTATATATTTTTCTGTTTAAGTTTAAACTATGCATAACCAGTACAATAACTTGTTTACTTCCAGACCACCTGATGAACCACTTCAATTATATGAAAATATTCCATTAAAAGATAAACCAATACTGGTACCTTTATCATCATCTTTCAACATAGGACCCCCGCCAACAATTGCCCCACCTCCTCCTCCAAGGAAAACATGACACTTCATAACTGCAAACTGGGGTAAAAGTTGCTTTAAAAACATTTCTCTTTAAATGTACTTATTTGTTATAAAATTAATACTAATATTAAATATTCATATTTTTTATGTTTTCATAGTTACTAAATATCAATAAATATCAACATATTTAATAATAAGGAATTTTACACCTTATTTCATGTATTATTTAATTCTTATAAAATTTATTTTGCTTTTTATAAATTAGTTCAACAAAATTATGTTTTGTTAGCTTTTAAAATTGTATTATTATGGTTTGATTCATATAATTTTTTGGATAGATATGCACTTTCTCTAATTACAGCAGCTTCCAATCTGAGAAGTGGAAGCTATTGCCAGGAGAAATACTAAAATATGTTAATAAAAAATTAATTTTCTAACTATAAAATAGGATAAAAGTACTTTTATTAATCTTTGTATTACATTTTCCTAACATCTATAAATTGCTTATCTGTTGCTTTGCAATTCCAAAGGTTATTAACTTCAAAGAAATCCCTGATTTTCAGGGATTTTGCACTAACCATATCTGGATTTCTAGAGAAATAAAATTGTGAATTATTCTCCTTTCTATTTACTTTGAAAGTACACTAAAGAATGCCACACATTCCCTTGGATTCAAATGAATCATGTGACTGCTGCGATACAGTCTGCTAAACCCTGGATTTTAAAATAGCATTATTGAAACTTGTTAAGCTACTTTGACAGTACACTGCAGGAAGGTACTGAAAGAGTCATTTATGCTTTTAAGGGGTAAAAATCCTTGGAGATGAAGGTCATGGAGTCGGTGATACCATATAGCAGTAGTTAAAAGTTAAAACTAAAAGAGACAGTGTTTCATCAAATGTAGGCAAAAGTACAGGCAAAGCTAAAAAGTATTTATCTTAGTTTAAAGGATCTCAATGCTTGTCTTTACTTTAAGAAAAAAATTCCAGTAATTTAACTTTTATATGTGTTAAACATACTTCCATATCTTTAGTAGATTCTTTTACTATTTATTTATTTTATACAAGTGATTTAATTCCCCTTCAACCCTCTGAAATGACATTTATTAATACTCATTTTTGCATCCCTCTTGACATTAATTTAATAAAATTTTCCAATAATTTTGTTTTGGCCCTATGACAACTTACAGCTCGAAGAGCTTCCACATTTATAATGAATCTGTGGAATGCTTATTAACATGTCTTATATATAAAATTAATAGTTAAAATAATGTGATAACTTCAATAGCAAAATGAAAAACTTTTTGCTAATAAACATATTTCATTATTTAAAGGAATAAATGCTTTGTTTTACTATAGCAAAAAATAGTAAAAAAAAGAAATCATGATTTTTCCTCATCAAAACTTTGATATCTTTATTTATTTTAGTTAAATAAATTTTATTATATTTTTTTTTTAAACATATTATATCTATTCAAAAATAGAAAATAAAAGCTCTATACATATATACATTGTTTGTTCTGAAAGTAATTAATTTGCTTTTATTATTAATTTCTTTTTTGTTGAATTTTTTATTTATATATTATTATAAAATAAAAGATTTTTTCATAAATATATACAGGCAATCTTATGTATTTATTTTTAAAAATACAATGTAATCATAAAAAAATCATTTTTTTTATATGTTTAGATATTTTTTTAATTTTATAAATTATATAAATTAATAATATTTTTTATTTTTATATAATTTTTTATTAATAATTTTGTTATATATACTTTATATTTTATATCACTATGATATAAAATTAATATAAAATATTTGTATCTTATATTTTTTAAATATATATAAAATATTAATTAACATTATGTTTATTTTTAAAATAATTATAAACAATATATGATTTAGATAAACTTTTTCACATAAATACGTTATTCATTTTTAAAAATAATGCATTTTGCTATATTAATGAATAAAACATGTCATGTATTCCATCTTTGCTGTTATTATTCATTTTTTTTTTATTATTATTTTATATTTTTATTTTATGTTTTTAATAAAAAATTCATATTTTAACTGAGTAATATTACATTAAATATGAATTTTGTAACAATTTAAGTTTTTTTCTATAAAAAATTCCTTGAAATATTAAATGATTAACTGTTTTCTTTAAGAATCATTTTTTTTACTATATTTCAACTATCAGATATTTTTTTAATTCACTACAACTTCATTTTTTCAATAAAATTATTTTAATGACTGATAATCAAGGATACTTTTAGTCACTTATTTGGGTTAAAAATTTTTTTTAGGAAAAAATTTCCACTGATATTCTTTAATTTTTTTTTTGTTTCAAAATTATTTCTTTGATATTTAATCTTTTTAAAAATTTTAAAATTTTAATTTAAAAAAATTCAGAAGTCTCATCAACAATTTCTTAATAAATTTTTAATTTTAAAAAAAATACCTTTAGAAGATTTTATTTTTTTTTTTTTTTTTGGGTTTAATTTTTTTTTGTTTTCTTATGTTTATTTTTTTTTACAGATAGTTTTTTTTCCAATTAAACATAAATGTTAGTTTTCATAAAAATATTTTAAAAAAAAAAAGAAATATAGTATTATTTTATTAACTGATGCATTTAATTTGTGTTTTTAACTGTCCTTCTGATAGTCAAAAATTTGGTTATATTCTTTAATTTTTTTTTTTTTCTTCATTATATTTCTTTTTTTGATTTTTTTTTTTGCTAGGGAGCTGAAATAAAAAAAAAAAAAAAAAAAAAAAAAAAAAAAAAAAAAAAAAAAAAAAAAAAAAATAAAGAATCAAAAAAAAAAAAAAAAAAAAAAAAAAAAAAAAAAAAATAAAAAAATATTTACAAAAAATAAAAAAATAAAAAAATTTTAATTTTAAATAAAAAAAAAATAAATTAAAATTAATTATATATAATAAATAAATAATTAAAAAAAATGAATTAATGTATTCAATACTAAAAAATGAATAATTTAATAAAATACATGCATATTTTTTTTTCTTAACTATCAAAATTTTCATAAACATTTGTTGTCTTAAAAATTAGTAAAATAAAAATCTGAAAAACACCATTTTAAAATTTTTTATAATAAAATGTAAAACATTAATTTAAACATTATTTTATCTTTAAATTTTATGTTACGTATTTTAATTATACTCAACATTACTTGTATTTAAATTTGTGTATGTTGTTCAGAAAAGGACCATCAGAAAATATGGTTTGTCTAAAAATGTGTTGCATGAAATATTTATTGAATAAATGAAAATTTATTAAAAATTAGTTTTATTTTAAAAATTTGTCTCTTACAGATAAATTGAAGAGTAATAAAGTTAGTATTCTGCTGCTCATTGCATGAGATATCTCTTAGCTCCAGCCAGCAGATGCTTTAAGACTGAGTTGCTGAGCAACGCTACCAGTATATTTGCAGATGTGCTTTAATAACTATTTTTTAAATACATTTTGCTTTGTATATAATTGATATCATTCCAAGTGCTTTTGTTTTTCATCATTTAATGAAATTCAGAATTATTTGTCAGCATCTTATTTAACTATCTGGGTGTATGCAATATTTTATTCATCTACAAGTTTTCAGTTAACTAGTTGAAGTTATGTTAAAACGAGACTATCTAGCCTTATAACAGGTATATAGAGCTTTGTAGAGGCATTTATATAAATTGATCTTTGGCATTATATTTCAAGCTTATAAAAGATGTATTTGTAATTTGTTTATTTTTCTAGTTCCACAAATGATATATGTAACACTGTTTCCAACTGCAGATGTGTAATGTTTAACTAATTTTGAAAGTGCAAGTGCTTCATTGTTACCTTATCTGTTAACAACGTTATTTTTTGATTGTGCTCTAGTAAATACACCAGATTTCTCGAAAATAAATGACTGCCACTGAAGTTTACTAGTGTTTATATGATAAAAGCTAGTTGCATTAAATACATTTACAAAATGCATAGCAGCGGTATGCTGAGATTTATTTTATACTCGAAATTATCTTTTACATTTAAAGTCAGTATCTTTCTGGAAACAGAATGGCTGTATTCTCAAGGTTTAAAAAATTTCATATAAGATTAATTACTTTCTATAAGATGAGATATATATAATATAATCATAATTAACGCAACTAATATATTTATATGTCATCATCGGTGCATATAAGTTTTAGCATATTAATTTTTGTTTATTTAACACTAGAATGTCCATTGGTGTCATTTTGATTTTAAACCATGTATGTGTAAAATCTGTATGTAATATATATATATAATCATGTTTATATATGATATAAGTATATCCATGATGCCTAAAATTTAGACAAATATTAGAGAGAAAAAAATCAGCCTTTATTTTGTTTGCCAAGGCTAGACTGAATTATTCCAGTTTCAAGCCTTCATTAAACTTGCACGAAAAACTAAAAAACAGTCGTGGCCAAAAATTTATAAATATTTAGTTCATTGCATCAGTTATGAATCTCAGCATTGCATATACGTCTTTACACCACAAGATCTGCCAAAAAAGCATAGTTGGCATGTCATCCCTGAATAAGAATCATTCCACTTCTCATGAAAAGTTATTTTAGCTCAGCATTCCTAGGTGCTAGGAATTGTCAGCTAGTAAGAGAAAAGTTGCCTTTCTGTATGAAAGGGAAAAATCAGTCACCAAAATTTCAGAAAATCATAATGGAATATGGAAACAATTGCTAGTTAATGATTTTTTCCATAAGAACAAAATTATTGCACTCTGATTTGAGGATCCTTTTCCCCATCACAATGGGGAATTAAAATTAGGAAAAGAAATAGAACTTGCTGTTACCATATACTACAGTACATTGGATTAATACTGTATTGCACAGCATGGGGAGGGATGAATAAATCATGAAATAAAAGCATGTGAAAAACCTATAGTTAAAAAATTAATTTTGAACTTGTAACAGGAAAAATAAAATCCCTTTAGATAAACCTCAGACATTTAATTTCAACTTGTTAAAATTTATGAGCTGCAGCATATCTACTTGATTGCTCTTGCATTATTTTTGTGCCTATAAACAACTTTATATATCAGTTAAAAGGAAAAAAGATTAAAGTTTGAAAGGTGCTCAAACTAATTTTTGACTTTACATATATATGTATGTGTATACACATATATATATATATATATAATTTCAGCCCATATTCTTGGCAGTAGCAAGGTTCTGGGCATTCTAGTGTTAAAATTTAAAATATGAGAATTTTGAACTAAAACCTGTAAGAAATAAAACTAAAACTGCATTTAAAAGTTTTGGTTTTTATGTATCAATATATATTGTGAAAAACAAATAAAAATTTTGAATGTTTTTGAGGATTTTAAGTTATATGCCGAGTTTAATTTTCAATTAAGTTTTGAAATTTATGTTGTGCTTTTTAAATTATTAATAAATTTGTTAATTTAAGTATTTTGTTTTTAATTTTAACTTCTGAATATACCTTAGAAATTAATCTATAACTAATAATTTCTTAATACAAAAAAGGTTATGTTTTTTTATGTTATATAGTTCAATTTATCATTATTATTTTTCTTGTAAATATGTTGCTTTTTGTATTGTATTGTATTATCATTATGATGATGATCTATTTAAGGGAATTGTATTAAAAATCAATGTATGATTTCTACCATATTTAGATTAGGTGCATTATTTGAATAATTGTAACAGTTATACACATAGAATGTGTGGCAATATATATTTATGTAAATTATATTGTATTTTATAGTTAAATTTTAATTGAGTTGATTGTGGGAAGAAATTTTAATGTTTTGCATGAAAAGTTCTTAAGTAGTTAAAAATTGTTGTTTTAGTAATTTGCACCAATTAAAATAAGGAATAATGAAGGAATTTTATAAATGAAACATTAAAAAACTATTAAAAATTAACTAGCTTTTTAGTAACAGTTATAACCCTTTGTATCTCATCAACTCCAAAAGGAAAAATATTTACACAAATGTTTGAAAAATCATTTCTTGTTAATGTAAAATTTAAAAAATAATCAAATTTATAACATGAAAAACAAACTTTACTATAAAAAAATGTACATAAAAAAATTAAAGATTTCTTATCAATAAATTGTACAACAATTAACTTTCTATAATGAAACCTATTCAACCTACTTTAGTAAACTACTATGGTATCTTAGGTCTTTCTTAATTTTGCTAATGCAGAGTTTATGTTTCAGGAATAATCAAGATATTTATCAAGTGATAATAAAACTTTGATATGAAATGTAAACTTCGTATTGTCATTTATTAAGGACTACAATAAAAATTGTGTTAATTATGGTGTTATAGGATACAAATAATTCTATAAAATTATTTATTAAACCTTATTGAGGAAATGACATTAGCTTTTTATGTATGTTGCAAATTTTCATCATTGTGATACAAAGGGTTAAGTAATCATTGAGTGATGTGTATGTTCTAAATAAAACAATATCTGCAATAAGTCAGTAATTTTACATTTTTACATGAATGTACACCATATTTCAAAGTTCTTGTCTTTTCATTTTGTTTAGCCTCTAGTATGTTTTTATTTAGCCTTCCCTTAACTTTTACATTTACCAAGTTGCATTAACTTTACAACTGTCTTGTCAAACAACTAAAGCAGATGTAGTTATGCAATGTGTGTAACTCTGAAACCTACTTCATTGTTTAAAGATTAGAAAAGTACTAAAATGTACATGCTAGGGCCTTTAAATTCATAAGCCAATTATGCTACCTTACATAGTCTTTTTACTATCACACCCTTTGTAGCTGTTGGAAAAACTGGTTTCATACTTAATATTAACCCTTTCAGGATGACCATCAATGTGTGTCTCTGAGAAATATTTTTATGAATGTTTTCTGATTTTTGTAAAATTAAAGAGTACAAATAATATTTGTTTATTTAAAGAGTTTATTCATTTTTGACAATAATTATTGTTTATTATTATTCGGGATAAACCATGTAGGTGTATAATCTCAACTTGTATAATACACTTATCCTGAAAGCGTTAAGAGTATGTATCGGTAAATTAACTATAAAACAGCATTGGTGCCCTAATTGTTAAATATAATTTTATGGGTGTATCTGATTGATTGCCTACTGTACATATCACCAAACAGTATTTATATGGTGCAGCAATCAAGAATCTTAGTGATGCACCCAAACAGCTAATATAAAAATGAAATATTAATTGCCCTTTAAGACTTATTCATAAGTCCCCTAGAATGAACAGAAAATAGGGCAGGAGAACTTTGAATCACACAATATGTATAATATTTCATAATAATTTCAAGTCTGTTATGTAATCAAATGTTAAATTTTAAGAACCTTTTTTATTTATATTCTTTGTTATACTACACTGAAAAAAATTATAATAATGTACTTGAGTAAATATTTGCATAAATTCCTCTTAGAATTTTATGCAGTATAGATTATGTTAGTTCATTGTTTAACTTTATTAAAAAAATTAATATGTAGTAGCCCAAGAATTTTTAAATTCTAATATATTTATTAACATTGTTATTGAGTATTATGATCTACTTATTATTTAACCTGCCTATTTTGATGTTCAACATTGGGAACAATGTTCAATTAAGCATTGTTATTATTGTTAATTTATTCTTTCATTGTAGTGGGAAGTTAAAATTCCCCTAGAACTTTTATTGGCATTTTTGAAAATTAGAATAATTTTTCAAATTATGCATGTGTGATTTTACATTATTTAGCATTTGTGATGAAGTTGCCAAAATGATAGAGATAACATTTTCATCCATTTCTTTTTAACATTGTAAAACTGAATCATAATTGTTGGGATTGTAAGTTACTGAGCAAATATGTTTCATCCTTATCTAAAGATTATCTGGAAACAAGACTGGGTTTATTTATTTGTTTTTAACCTTCATTTAAAATGAACATATAAGTATATAATTTGTATTTCTCAGTATTATTACTTCTCTTACTAATTTGTATTCTACTTGTGACTTCCATACACATTTGAAAATAATTTTTCAGGGTTCATACACTGCTTAAAAACTTTTTAATTTTGCATGCTCCTTAAAAAAAGTCCTTAAAACCCTTAATTTTTTAGGAAATTAATTTTTTAACAGTAGCCTAATTTGAAATAAATTCTAAAAATGAAAAGCCAAATATGTAGCATCTTCAAGAGATTACATTTTATAACTCTGTCATCTAAAATGAAATTTCAACCAGTTTTGGTTCCATCTTTTTTGGACTTTCTGCTGCTGAAAATATTTTATAAAAAGTTAAATCATTAACTCTTTCTACACATCTTCAGATATCAATAGATGGTTCATCTGTCTATAAAAGCTTTTAATTAAGCTTTACAAAATGATTTAGAAAAGAAGTTGTGACTGGATTTATGCTTGCATATATAGATGTAACAATAATGCTGTTCGAACGAGGGCATTATCTCAGAGGCTTATATATGATACACTTGTCCTTGAAAGGGTTAAGGAATTGTGTAAAATTTTCTAATAGGAAGTATAATCCAAATTGTAAATGTGAATACATTTTTTTCATTTTTAATTTTCTTTCTCAGATCCTTATGAAAGTCATGACTCCTGAGATTCTCTTAAATTTTCACTTTCAGACATATCCATAAAAAAGGTTGAAAAGCTCCTTAAAAAAACTCCTTAATTTCCCTTTTCAATAACCTGTATGAACCCTATCTTAGTTGAATAATAAACTTCTTGGAAAATAAAGTCTGAAAATAAGTTTTATTGGAGTTTGAAATATCTTTATTTATTTCCAGTGATATTGCATATATATTATAGAAATCCTTTATCAATAGGAAAATCGAATTTTGATCAGAATGCATAACTATATTCATAGTTTTATCGCTTCAGAATACATAAGCAAATTTATAATACAACTATATTTGTTTTACAAATAAAGGTAAATAAAATTTGAATCAGTATTATAAATTAATATTTAGGAATCAGTATCGATTACAAGGCATACAATATTTAGCTTTGATGTTTGAACAATTAGATTTTAAAAATTGTAAACATGCTAAACTAAGACATTGTAATTTGCTAAAGTTTAATATTTAAGACAAAAACATATTTTTAACAATTTATAAGATTTCTTTATTGGACTACACTGAAGTAAGAATAAATAGTTAAATATAACTACCATTCTGTTTTAAATCATTAGATAGTTACATCATGATTCTAATTTAGTCTGGTAATATTCAAGCAAGTCTGAAAACACATTTGATTTTTGTTGCTTTTAAATTATTTAAAGTTCACTCTAAAAACTGTCTAGAATGTTTTTTCTTTTTCCCCCTTCCTCCAAATGGTTGTTTCTAAACTACTTAACACAGTGGATAAAACTAAGCATTGGGATAATGAATAAAACAAATTTAGTCATGAGCCCACTTTAGATTTACATGAAAGGATATAAAATTTTGTTTTGAGAGAAAAAGGGAACAGCTTTAAGCTGAAGAAAATATTTGCTTTCAAACAAATAAGGTTGTGTGTATAATTTATTATTTTTAAAAAATGACTTTATGCAAATGTTCAAACTTGAAACAGGAGCTCATTTTTTTGTCAATAGAATTTAAGAAAAATGATTTGATGACATATGCTTAAAAGCTCAAAAAAACTAGATATAATCTTTACTATTGTAAAGCTATTTTGTAGCAAAGAAAAAAATCCTATTTTTAAATGTCATACAATCAATGTTGTGCAAAAATAAGCTAATATATATAGTAACAAATTGTAAAATCATCTAATTTATTTTTTACCTAGCTTGCATTTACATTGTCAATTTTACATGAGTGTCTATCAAGTCATACATATGTGTACTTGTCTCACTTATGGATATTTGAATTAAACAGCATATTCTTAGATAAAATTTAGAATATAAACATAAGAAAACATATTGCTGTAATATCCAGCTCTTGTCCAACATATTTTCTTAGATGTATTTACATAATCTTTGCTCATTGTGATCTATTTTGCAATGCATAAAGGACTTAATTTTGTGTTAGTGTTTCATGTTATAACAGTATGTTCAACAATTATATAAGATTGATGTAAATTTAAATGTATATAAATTGTTTTGCCTAATAAATATAATTTCTGACACTTGTGTTTGTACCCTTTGACTTGGACAGATTTTAAGGAAACAATATAAAGTACTATATGTATGTTAATTAAAACAGATAAAAATTTTTAGAAGGAGACCATAACATATATTTACAGATCCCTTAATTATCTTTCAGCATTTAACCTTTATACGATGTTACAATGCTGCATATCCGTATGATGTTAGTTAAAAATGACCCATAGTGTGAAAATTGAATAATATATTGAATTGCTGTGTTTATCTTCCTAAGCATTGAGTATACACACCAGTCAAATTGTCCTGAACTTATGTGCTACGATTTTTACTCTTAAAAACTACTGTTTGAAAAACAAATTTACACATTGCCATATATACAGGGTGATTATAATTAAAATTTCAAAACGCTGTAAAAAAAAAAAAAAAGGGAACAACTGATCAGAATGACGTCAAATTTGAAAAAAATATTATTGAAGTACGAAGAAAACGTATGGGAAAAGAAAAAAATAGTTTAAAATTCTAACAATAGATGGCACTGAAAGCGTCATAATATATAAATAAAAAAATTCATTTGTACAGCTCGTTTCAGTTGTTATAAAAACGCCAGGTACACGGCTTCTCGTTTGTTGTTGCATATAAAAGAATGACACCCAGTAAGGAATTAATATCTTGCTACAGGGGATTCGGCCTAGGTACCCCGCAAAACCTTACTACTTGGACTTTTCATTTTGCGTTTGAGAAATTCGCCATGACTCTCGCTGAAGGACTGCGCTCTGCTTGTTAAGCTTTTTACAAGAAAATAGACTGTGCACCAGTAGCTCTGCAGAAGTTCTAGGCACTCAAGTGTATTAATAAAAATGGCATTGGACCGATGACTGCCAATGATCTGGAGAAATTTGGAAAGACAGGTTTTTTTATGTGCTATTTGGTAGAGGGAGGAAAAAACTGATTCGACGGTTGTTAAAGTGGCAACAGCAGTGCAGGAAGAATTGAACGATAGTGTGCAACCATGCAGTACACAGAGAATTGCCCAAACATTGGACAGGTCAGTGAGCATGCATAAAATTCTACGAAACATCTTGCATTGTTATCATTACAAAATTATCCATCATCAGGAGTTGTTTCCTTCTGAGCTGCATGCAAGAGACTTTTGCTTTAGAATTTCTTGCTCTCGTGGAAGTAGACAATGAATGGTAGTGAAAAATTATGCGGACAGATGAATCCTATTTCCATCTAGCAGGCTATGTTAATGCACAGAATTGCCGAGTGGAACAGAAAATTTACTCGAAACTCAACCGGTACCACTTCATCCTGCAAAGGTTACTGTGTGGTGTTGGTTTACGGCATCTTTTATCATAGAGACATATTTTTTCGAAGAGATGATGCTTTCCGTTCTGTTAACGTTACTGTCATTGGTCTTTTGTGCAATCAAATCAATAGGAATACATAAAATTGTTTCACATATAGCTGAAATACACATAACATTGTCAACACCTTTTAAGACAAAAGGGGTGATTAATCCTTTCATGACCTTTTCCAGTTGAACCTGGCAGCAACACATACTTCATATTAGTATGTATTAGTAAAGTCTTCCTCAGAACAAACAAGTGTTACACATTCCACTGTTGAATAATAACCTAGGACACAATTTTGCAATAATTGAATCAAATATTTTGTACACAAAGAGATTTTAGTTAAATAGTAGTTTTTTATCATATTTAAGAATCTGACTCTGGTTTTGGGAAAAAGGAGAAATTATCACTCATTTTTTTGTGATGATAAACCTTGAAATATTAATAATTTTTTTAATGTCTCATATGGTGTTATCAAATATATGTATGTATAATAAAAACTATAAGCACAAAATTATTTACAAATTTTTTATTCTTAAAAAATATGTACACAATTTTCTACAAGAAATAAAATTATGTCAAAGTATCTTCACTTCTTATATATTCGCCAATATCAGCTTGATGATAAGCAATGACTCCAAGAGGATCAGCTGTACGGGTCTCTTCAGCAGATTTTGCAGATACTCCAAAACCCTGTGGATTCAAAAATTAGAATTTTTAAAAAAGTTATGACAGAGATTTTTTTGACATTTCAAAAACTACTATACAGCAATAATTTTAACCTTTCCATTTTTATGTTGAGTACAGTTTGATTATCTTTTCTTGCAAAAGCAATAACAACTAGAGCCCGATACAAGATTATAAATGGAATACAGATAATTATCAACCTCTAATTCAATTGCACCTATAACAAAAATAAAGATATCCACAAAAGAAAAAAGCAATTTAGACCCAAATTATGCTTATTACTTGTAGCTTTTTTTTTTTTAAATTTATAAAACAGAAACATGATTCTATTAAGTCCCTTCTCCCTAAATAACCGAGGAATTGACTTTACTTATTCTCCTCCTCCTTCCCCCTTAATTTTGAATTTTTTGGTTATACTTAAAATTGTACCCACATTGTACTTTCTTTAGTAAGCAAAAAAAAAAATAAATAAATAAAATAAAAAATTTGTATGAGGGTAGAATTGTGGTAATTTAGCTTCTATAAATAAGCTCTCATTTGTGTTGCACATAAAACAAATCTCCCTGAAGCTTACCTAATCAATTTAGTATATTTGAAGCAAACAATCATGAGTAATATAATAACTTTTAACAGCATTTTTCTAATTTAGAAAAATCTTTTAAAATTTCACAAAATATGAAGATTTAATTTGGAGCTCTAGTCTAATGATTTGCTATACATCAGCTAATGAGACCAGGACCTACTTACAGCAAATTCCAAAAATTTATGAACATCTATCAGTGAGATTCGAACTTACAACCTCTAGTACTGAAGAGCTGCACCCTACCCATTCAATCATACTTAAAAGTGTGAAATATATATATATATATAAATGTAAGGAAAATTCTCAGGGGTTTTCAAAACTTAAATTAAGGGCTAAAAATTCCTGCACCATTTTGGATTCCCCTTTTTAACCCCTAACCTAAATTGGCCACTGGGGCTAGAGTTTATGCCCTCGGAGAAGGGACCTGACCAATTATAAACCTACATGGCCCTAGCGGACAATTTAGGAAATTTCCAAATAAAAAGGAGATACGCGCTGTCAAAGACAGATTTTTCTAGAGATATTTTCCCACAGATGTTGATCCAGGTGTTAAGTGTCTTGTACATAGAACTTCATGCTAGCTGACCCTTCAGTTTGTCCTGTCCCTATGATAAAGTGAAAACCTGTCCTTCAACGTTATCTTAATAAAGGTCTTTAGCTGAAACAATATCATTTTTATGGCCATGACTGCAACCACCTTTCGAGAAGTCTGTCTCATTATATATATATATATATATATATATATATTAGGTTATATTCTGAAACATTTCAATTTATAGCCTTTATTCAGTGTAAAATACATTTATAAATCCCTTTATAGATCTTTACTTCAACACTAGTCTTTTCTATTTTTAAAAAGCCACTCATATCACTCAATTTGGTTCAATAACAGTTACCAAACAGAAACATTTTAATTTAGTATCTTATATATAATTTTCACTGAAATTATTACAATGTGATTTATAACATATATATTGACTATTGTTCACCTCAAGCATACAGGTATCATTGTAGAGACTTGATTGGGAATCAGGAGAAGAAATAGCACATTTAACTACTTATGCTATGGTGGTCAAAGGATATTTCTCAAGTAAAAGCAACAAAATGTAGAAAACAAATTGCTAAATAAGAGGTGAATCTTCCAAGGTTAATAAGAAAGAACCTTGTTTTATATTTATTTAAACTTCAAGGAGGAACTGGTTTGTGTCATGCAAGAAAAAAAAAGAAGGAAATTAATCCACATACTCCAGGATACTAATCTGTGAAATAAAATACATGTTTGTAATATACTAACCAAAGGTAAGTCACTCAAAGAATATATTATTACTCCTTGGTATTTCAGTGTATTCTCAGATATTCTAGCTAGACCAGTTTTCAAAACATTGTGTCCGTACAAAAACTGCTGCTCAGCACTGGGCTTCAGCCATATTTTATGCTGAAACAATAAAACAAAAATTTTAAGTTTCACAAGCACAATATATATATATATATATATATATATAAAGCATAATTTATAAAATGATTGAAATCTACTTACTTTAGCATATGGTGCTAAATAATCCAAAGCAGTAATATGAAGTCTAAATTTATTTGTTTTGGTGAATTTCCCAAAGCATGTCCCAAAACTAACAAGGTTTTCTCTAGCAACACTACATGCAAGTTTCATGTTTATTTCACTGAAAGAAAAAGAAGATGGACAAACTGTTAATTATATTTCATAAAATTATTATATAAAAATATTAAAACAAGATTTTGATGAAAAAATCCTTGAAACATAGCAACAACTTTGTGAAATATTAATCATTAAAATTCCATTTTTTCTAATACAGAGACATTTATAATTAACATCAGGTTTGGCATGATTTAAATCAGTTGATTGTTTTTAAAAAAATCATTGATTTAAATCATTCTTTTTCACTTTTTTTAAAACCTATATTCCAAAGAGAGGAGAATTTGGAATCAGTCAGCACAGAAATACCGATAAGTAAATAATTGTAAATAGACAGCATGTACTTTCCAAGAATTTAGAGGTAGTTCATCAGAAAGTATGTAGTAGGAGTAGGTACAATGAATGATTATGACTGGTGGAATTCATTTTATGTAATGGGAGGTAAAGAGAGTATTACAGAACTTGAAATCCAGTTTATCTACCAAATAACAACAGCCATGGCTTCATGTACTGGAATGAAAGACAGTTTTCTTCTTTTGGTATTGTTCATTCAAGCCTTCATAACAAATTAGGAATGGAAAAAGCTTCGAAACTATGTGTTTATTGAAACAGTCAAATCCATGATTCATTGCTTAAAAAATATTGAAAAAACTGTAATTTTTTTTAAATAAATAGTTTGCACTATCTAATTACAAAATAATGGAATGTATTTAGATTAAAATTTATATATTTAATTTCTAGATATTCAGTGTGTAGAATTTACTAGATAGATAAGATGTTACTTCATATAAAAACTATTCTATGTATATTACAAAAAACATAAAAACACAACAATAATTAAAATTAGAATTCAGAAAAAAAGATCAAATAAATCTGATTTAAATCAAATCTGATTTTTTTTTTCCAACCCTGGTTAACATAGATAGTGCTGAATTTGCTTTGGATTATAAATGATTTTGTTTTTATACATAAAATACGATATTGCAACAATACTGAAGATAAAGTATTTTTGTATGTTTAAAGTATTATGGCAAAGAATGTTCTGTTGAAAATTTTTAGGCTGAGTGAAAATGAAGGTATGTTTGATTTTGAAATGTTTAAAAACTCATAATTTTATCATCTAAAGGTAATCTAAATAACTGATACTTCTATTAGAAAGACTGACATTATAGATAAATAGCATGATGTTACATTTTATATAAAAATTCCAGAATCAATTGTAGCATATGATCAGAATTCTTATTCTGGAACTAAGATGGGTTATCTCCACAACAATAAGATTACAAAATTCTTGAAATACGGCAGAACTAATATATTATGCAAATGCTTTACATAGGTAATTTTTTGAATACAATTACAGAAGAAATAAATACAAATGGCAAAAGAGATCAGATGCAACAACCCATTACAAGCAAGAATGAAAAGCACTGTACATACATATTTGGTTAGGAGGACTAGACTTATTTTTTGCTACACAAAGCTAAGACCAGAACCCTACTGTTTAAAGCCAATTCTGAACAACTCTGACCATCCTTGCCA
The DNA here is from genome assembly GCA_032207245.1 of Pardosa pseudoannulata. Classification (NCBI taxonomy): domain Eukaryota; kingdom Metazoa; phylum Arthropoda; class Arachnida; order Araneae; family Lycosidae; genus Pardosa; species Pardosa pseudoannulata. The sequence goes on from CM063498.1 coordinate 37,097,828, forward strand.
GGAGTAGGATTTGAACTCATAGATCTAGTACCAAAGAACAGTCCACTACAGGGTTCCCGCTCTTTTTCCAGAACAAAAATTAAGGACTTTTTAAGAACTTTCTCAGGACCAAAGTAACTTTTTATAAGGACCTACTTGAAATACATGACATAACAATTTTGATATAACGGCATAACCCTATTTCCTGAGGAAAATATTTTAATGATTATGAACACAACAAGGCATGTTCAATAAATGCCCTACAATATTTCAGAATTAAGTTTTTAAAAATGCCTAAAAATTAGTATAAGATAAATCTATTTAACAAAATCTAATTTTGAAAAATGTACATCTAAAGTTTAAGTGATCAAACTAAAAATAAATTGTGAATAAAAACATTATAAACAGTACATTCTGAGGGTTTAAAAATGACTCTGATATATATAATCATTTTATTCATTTATATATATATATATATATATATATATATTGTGTGTGTGTGTGTGTGTGTATATATCTCAGAGTCATTTATATATATATATATATATATATATATATATATATATATATATATATGTATATACTAGCTGATTATACCCAACATTCCCAGGGAAAGAAGAAAGTTTTAGACTTTTCTATTACATTGAATGCAAGGAAAATTAAACTTCCATAAATGAAATATCTATAAACCCCCATCGTACATGCTTCATTTAATTAAAATCTACATGACTGTTAGCTATTAGGAAAGGGCAGCTAACTTTATACTTTAAACCTTTTAAGTATTTGAAAGATTATTTATTTGTCCAATAAGTAACTAAGAAAAAAAACCTGTCAAATAAGAAAACTAATAGGAAATAACATGATAGCGAATTTCGTCAATGGAGAAATTGATCGCATTCCAATTTAAAAATTAAGGAGTTTTTAAGGACCTTTGACAAAAATTAATTAAGTAGTTTTAAGGGCCCTTAAAAATAAAAGCTAAAATTAAGGAGTTCTTAAGGACTTTTAAGGACCGTGGGAACCCTGTACTACTACTCATTTAACAACTGTACATACATAGCAGAACACCAAAAAAGATTGCTGATTAATTTTGTGATGTTGAGTAGGAGACACCCCTACCCCATCAAATATTTTGCTGTGCCATTAGTATGACTTAAGATGACTTGAATAAGATTTTGATTTAATACACAGTCCTCTTGTCGATTATCTCTCTCTCTCTCTTTTTTTTTTTTTTTTAAAGATATGTAATTCTACAAAAAAAAAACTTTCCCTTATTTGGTCTACCGAGGACAGACTTAACATATTACATTGCAGCTTTAGATCTTCATTAACTTCCTACCAAACTCTACATAAAACAGTCAGAAACAGTCTACTAAAATCACTTTTATTTCAATCCATTACAAGTTATCAATAGCATGAGATCTGCATGGAAATACTGAGTTGCAAGTTAAATATTATATTTGTCAGAAACAAGTAATTACTCAATTTGAATTAAAGGTATTTTTCATAACAAAATAGAATTAAAATTTGTAAAAATAATTTAGCTACTTCCTGGAATGGATGGATTTTTAATAAATTATATGTATGTCCATGTATACACATCAGACAAACTCATAAAAATACAACTAAATCTTCCTATTTTTATCCTAAGTTCAAAAATAAAATAGTTTAAGAAACTGCATTCAAGAAATGAACTGAGAATGGCAATATTATATGATATATTACAAGGCATTTTGCAATTAGAATATTCAGAATGGGGCTTATCACTACATTACTTAAATGGAATTTGAATTAGTTATAAAAACTTATATAATTATAATAAAAAATTACCATTTACTCATACCTTCTCAACATTATATATATTAGGAAGAAAAGTGTACAAATCTTTTATAGTAATTAGTTATATTTAGATACAAATTACTCTTATGTAAAAATACTAAGCCTAAATAATTTTGAAATATTCATCTTTCAAAATAATTTAGGGATTTTTTATCAACATGCAATTGAAAATTATAATATTACAATAAGCATACAACTTAAACTGATCACAGAAAAAAATACCTTATATAATACACCCTATTACGATGAAGCCTGAAACAGTATAATCCATCTGGTCTATCAATGAGCAACTTTATATTTTCTCCAATGCTAAAAAAGGCAGAAAGATTATGCAATTTATATAAAATGCTAATTTAGCCAATGCTAATAAAAAAATATTTTTAAATGCCAATTTAAAATTTTTTTTTATAGATTCTTAAAAATCAAGATGTCATATCTACAAATATTTATAACTGCTAAAACTATGTTTACTGATTTAATATTTTTAAATTTCTTAAGAAAATGGCTTGAAGTGTTTGAATACCTGATTATAATTTAATGCAGAATCATAATTTATACTAACACTCCATGCAGAAAAATTTCCCTTAAATGTAAATAAGGAATAACATTAACCTAAGATAACACTAATTCACATTATTATTAAGAACCACAAACAGCTATTTCAAAACTGAATTAATTTTTGAAAATACGAACAAAAATTTACTCTGTAACATAGATACAAGAAGAAAAAAAATTATTACACAGAGAACACTCTGGAAATAGTGAAAATTCATATAAAGAAAATTGCAAAGTTTGTGTTTTTTAATACCCGCTAAAGCAAAACCAATTAATGTAATAAAACATATGCTGTGTACACAAAGTTTTACATAAGAAATTTATGTAAACAAATGCTGTACAAAACGAATTTCAAAACGGATTTATGAAATCCATATTAAATTACTAATAGTGATAATCGTAAAATAAACTAAACATTGAAATTCATACATTTTAAGTATCATTCGCCGATATTAATTTTAAGTATTATTCGCCGATAATTTTGAAAAAAATTTAGAAGTATAATTTTTACAAAATATACAAAAGAAAAGCATCAGAAGTCATAACTAAAATAATAGTTTTTATTTTTCAAAAAGCACAACATGAAATTTTTACTTCGTAAGTGTACACATTGAAAAATTAATATATACAATGAAATGAACTATAAAAGAATAAAAAACAACTAACTATTTTGACAACTTTTCAAATACAACTTTAGTCTCATCATCGGTGAGAGGACGCATTTTTAATCAAAATGTTAGAACCTCACGTGTAACAGAAAACACAGACGAGCTAATGTTTACGGTAGCAATACGATAAGTTGAGTTGTAACCAAAGGACTATAATTTTAGATGACCATGGTCGTACTCTAGGCTCTACTATGTAGGGATTAATACCCAAAATATCTGATCGGTCCACCAAATGACCTCGTTGTGCCTGTAATATATCTATTTTTATTTTATAAAATGAGATATTAGAATCACCATTCGCACATTATATTAAACGCTTAAGAAGAGATTTCCGCTCTATGAGCTACATTATCCAGCCCGGTATGGGCTACATTACATAAAACTCCAATGTGAGACCCGAAGAATTAATATTCGTTATGTTGAGACAATTTATTGCCTAAATAAGTCTCCTAAATCAAAATAATTCCCTGTTGCAATACTTCTACTCCGTACCAAGCAGCAATAAACAAAAATATTTTAAAATTATTCTCCAAAATTAGTAAATATTTATTCTTGTTATCTAAAAATGGACTTTAAAGCATTGCTTCAACTTTTTAAAGAGCATTGTTACTAGTGATTATGAATATTAATACCTTTGATTTGCATTAATGCAGATCGGTACAGAATATAACGGTTATAATGAGATTTTACGTTCTATATATTGCTTATTTTAGCCTGAAATTTTCATAGTGTTAAACACAAACTATTGATATTTTCAAATAATTAATTTTTAGTTATACCTACAGCGTTAATATAACAACTTATATTTAAATTTTTCGTTAAATAGAGTACAGATTGCAATCAAGAGGCCAAGATGCACAAGTAGGTGTTAATGAGTTCCTAAATACAAATCTTAGCAATCTACGGATAATCGTTTTTCATTATGATCCCACAGCATCAATATACGTTATACTGGGGGGGGCAGCTAAAAAGAAAGAAGTGGTCACCTTGGGTTTGCTGCGGAAGCCAGCAGCTTGGGTCTTGGCTTCGACTAATGTTGACCACTTTGCCGAGTCACTCATCATTACAGACCTAATCCTACCTTGACCAGTAGTCTCCCTTGTGGGAGAATCTGTCTTGCTCTAAGGTTAGGAAAACCTAACAGTCGATTGTGGATTTCCTGGCAGTTCAGGGGAAACATCAAGAGCCGAAACTAGAAACTGTTAGAAGGCGAACCTGAAAGAAAGAATGATGTTAGAAATTAGAAAAGAGGACTTACCCCATGAGGGTAGTTTGAGGCTGGAAGGAAAAGGAAGAGTATAGCGTCACCTATTTGTGTGATGTGTATCCTTCTGTCCAGGATAAGTTAATATTAAGGAGGAAAAACAAAAATATTTAGCTAGAAATTTTGGGATAGATGCGCTGGGCTTAAAAGTCGATCGGGGGGGGGGAGGAACCGTGATTAACAGAATTACTCAATAAATCGTGCTTTGTTGTGACAAGCTAGCTTACAAACGACTATACTAAACATCAGAGGTGATTATTTTTGCAAGCTGGTTTTTTTAAGTTTAAAATTTTTTTGTTATAAAGAAATGAATTACTGAGATTAATTTAGCCTATTCAACCAACCAACCAGGAATCAACCAACTACCAACCAATATGCTTCGTGGACAGATGAAACGTTAGGGAGAAGTAGAAGCAGAGGTCGAATATGACACAGGAAACAAAAAAATAATCAATTTGAAATATTTATTGGACATAGTGAATACAAATGCTGTACACTACATGTATGTCTACAAGCTCAACGTTCGTCTTCTGTTTCATGCTCTTCGTATTCCACTAAGTGGTGCTGTACATGAAAGTTGAAAAAACAATGAGAATTTTCTCATCAGAGTAGTAGTCAACATACGAAAAGCCCTGAACAGCATACAAAAGATGTGCTTGTAAACATGCACTTTGTATGGAATAACTGAGAATGATGGACGAACCACTTCACACATTTATTAAGAACGCTTCCCAAACAGATATCAACCTCTTCACAGTTTGTTTGCAAGCCTGCAGCAAAATTTCGAAGAATAAGAGTCATCAGTAAGTGGCAGTAGAAGAGAAAGCAACGTTGGGTCTTTAGGTAGGAAAGTGTGTTGGATAACGTGGAAAGCTTCTTATTGTGTTTTTCCCCGAAACAGTTTTTGCTCCTATACGTCTAAGTTGTATTAAACACTATATTCTAGAATGGGTCATTCTCATCTGCACTGAATATGTACTTCTTATTAGACCTCTCCAATATCCCTTTTAGATCTATTTTCCATTCTATAACTATATTTTCATCTACAGTGCCACTTTCGCTAAATATGGCTTTAAATGAAAGCATTTACCTTTCTTTGAAATTTGTAGGCAATCAGCTAGGCATCCTAATGTCAGTTTTCGCTGCAATAACATAAAGTATGTCCTTTATTTTAAAATTTCTTTTCAAAAGCAAATTTTTATATCTAGCAATTCGGGTTACCTTACGTAATTTCTTTCAAGGAAAATTGCTAGTTTGGAGGAATTTTGACAACTTAATTACGCCAACTACGTCTAGCTATTCGAATTCAGTAATCCTATAGAGAAAGTTCATGTTTGAAAACAAATATGAGTGATGACTACAACTCAACTTTTCGTTGGCAAAACATTGCTTGTTTCATTATTTTATGAGCTTCGATATGGATCACGTATACAACAAAACTAAATTTTATTTAAGGGAAGGGGAAGGAAACATCAGAAACTGGCCAAGTAATTCAAAATAGATATTTTTAGCACTTACAAAAGTATATATATATATGTATATATTAAAAATGAAACACTTTACACAGTACTATTCAGTATCATAATATAAGTATAACTACTTTGATTATGTTAACAGGCGCAATAAACTATTACATAAATAAGAATCTAATAAAAATATGTAAAAATTGATCATTTTAAACACGAAAAATGATTACATACGAAAAATAATTACATAAGTACAGTACTTCTCAGATAAGCATAGAAAATACGTTAAAAATATGAAAAAAAAAGGAACTTAGTAATAATAAAAAAATTCTTAGAGCATAATAATTTTATACAATCTATTACATTACAGTAAGGTTAACGTTTTATTATCATACTGAAAATGTTTGCCGCAAATTCTCGAAGAACTCGGAGTCCAGTCTTGCCTTTTTAAAGCTTTTATCTAATGCATTCGCAATGTAGGATCTTTAGGATAGCAATAAAATCGAATATATTCACATTTTTTGAAACGCTTAGTACAGCCATATGTACAGCACCTTGTTACTATTTTCAGATAATTGGCAAAATTAAAACCCCAATAACAAGCACAATTCGTAGGGAATCCAAATGTTTTGCCAACGAGGAAGTTGAGCTGCAAATTTTTGCTGCCTCGGACGTCATGCGCCCATTCTTTATATGACTGGTCGTGTTGCGTAATCGAGCATGCGCAGTGCAATCGTGTATCTTTACGCAATGCATACCGGCTAGTTTGTAGTGAGAGACTGGGAATTTATGAAAAATAATTTGTTAACAGAAATAAATAAATCCATTCTTGAATAGAGAATGGCTGCGGGTCCTATAGCCGAAAGAAATCAGGGTAACTTTTTATTTATCAACGATTGTCTGTCGTGCATTGTTATGTTGTCAAAACTTAAAATGTTTATATTTCTATCTGTTATTATAGTAATATATATCTGATATCTAGACATGTACACGTATTTTACAATGAAACTAATACCATTTTAGTTTTTATATGGATTGTAGTAGTTATTTAATAGTAGAATCACTTTAATATTTTTGTTCACAAATAACGTGTTGTACAATTCTCATTTTTCCGTTCATATTAGTTATGTCTAGTTCAATTAGATGCAATTGGTATTTTTCAAATAACTGTTATTCTATATTAGCTTAGAGATAATTGTTTTTCTTCCAAAACTTGCTTAATATAAATTATCAGTCTATTATATTAAAGGATACTGAGGTATATTTATGATCGTGTTTAGACAGATGTTACTATTTCAAGCAATATTCATTTGTCTACCTAATTGCATCTTTATATATATATATGACATCCCTATATTTTAGCCTTGTAATTTCAAGAATAAAAGCTAGACATGAAAAAATACATTGACGTTTTATTCCTTCATTAACTTCACCTCGAAACACAAGAAGTAAGTTGTTATGAAATCTGGACAGTAGTTACTGTTTGCCCTTACAACATCGAATTTGCTACCAAAGTGTAGGAAAATGTTGGAAATGTTGCCCCATCACAAGAGAAGTTGATTCCTATGAGAATTACTGTAAGTTATCACTTTTTGATTGCTGAAATCGGCAGAGGGCAATAATAATTGGCCTTGACATTGTTTAAAGTCCGAAGGAATCACTATGATCTCATGAAAACTGCATTGAAAAATGGAAAATAATTGCGAGTTAGGGATTTATACCTGGGGGAAAAAGGAAGTAAATTAAGAGTAAAGTAAATAAAAAGAAAATAAAAAATAAAAGGAAGTAAATTAAAATTTGGGAAAATGATTTAGTTATTAGAATAAATTTTTAATACATTACACACACACATATATTCATTTAATATGTTAGGTTATCCCTTTCTTACTCTACATTTATAATTAGAAGGTACAGATTATTTATTATAACATATATATTTGAAATATGACATGTAGAGATGCAGTTAGAAAATCAAGTGCATAAAAATTGAAGATTTTAATCTGTATCTTAAATTAAATTATAACTGTTTTTTTTTGGGGGGGGGGTGGATGGGGTGTTTGGAAATTAATTGGTTTTGATACCAGGACAAACATATCAACTACTCCAGATTCTCTGGAGAAATGAAAAAATTTGATAACTTCGGAAACTTCTCAGATCGCTCTGGAAAGTAACAAAACTTTTGAACAGCTAAAAGTTTACTATTTAGTAGTAGAATACAAAGTCTTGCTGAAAATAATGCTGAATATGATACTCTGTCGACACATTAATGTTACATGTGAAAGAGTTTTCAGTACTGTTCAGAAAAACCAAACTGAATTTAGGTCAAATTTGAATAGACAAACTCTAGAATTCCTGATGATAGAAAAATGGAAATCAGGATCAATGTTGCTATAAGAAAAGCTGTTTTGAAAAATAAGTTGCTAAAGCTAAAAAAGCTACTCATAAATTTTAATTTACTTTTTACAATTTACTACTTTGTAAATATTTTAAATTTAATTTTAATTTAGAAACTAATAAGTTATGTACTTACGTATAATCTCTAATTATCATGTTAAAATTTCAAACCACACTGTTGCTTCTGATACAAGTGCCTGAATGTTGGCATTTCTGCCATGAAAAGAAAATTCTGCTGCATTTTTTATTTTAGCAAATACTGGGTGTTGAATCTGTACTGTATTTGTAAAGGACAATCATCTCTGACAAGTGATATTTATAAAATATGAATATATTTCCTATTAATAAAATTAAGTTGATTTTATTTAAAGAAAGAAACAAATAAAAAAATCCTTTTGTAACTTAATTTTTATTTTATTTTTATTATCTAGATGCAACAATCTACGTTGGTGGTTTGGATGAAAAGGTCAGCGAGACTATTTTATGGGAGCTTTTTGTTCAAGCTGGACCTGTTGGTTAGTGAATTTAGCTTATTTGATTATTAATTATTTTTTTCTTTAAATATTTATTGAATATCAACTCTAAGAAACAAATTTAATGTTTTTCTAAAAGATTTACCTTTAGTTATAGTTTTTGATATCATTAGCTGTTAACATACTATAAAATTAAGCTTTATAGCATTACATAATATTAGAAAGTCTTTTGTGTTTTAGTTTTTTTAACCCATTAACGCCCAAATTATTTTATTTTGACGCACTGACATATAATTCATAAATTGGGTGTCTTTTACCATCAACATGAATATTATTATCGAATTTTATCAATACGTACCTTAGTTTTTTTTAAAAATGCTGATCTAAAAATAGATCACTGGGCGTTTGGAGGATATATTTTAGCAAATACACAACAGTCATTAGTACTTCAATAACGTGGTAAAATCGAACCAAATAGATAAAAACTAAAGCATTTTCTTTTAAAAAACGTTTATTTATGCAGAATTTCACAATATTACAGAATGTACTTAGTAAAGTTTAATTATTTTAAAATAATAAAATTTCAATGTTTTTACAGTTTAGTGTGGAATTTGAAGAAACAATTCTTGCATAAAGTTTCATCGCACTTCACACAATATGTTAGGGGACTTCCTTGGCACCCTACAAGTCTACAGCGTCTTTTGCCCTTTCTTTGTCTCATATTGTGATCCCTTTTATAAAAGCGAACATCATGACTGAGATTAGCTTTTGAGGATGAAGGAAAACTCATAGGTCGACCTTTCAAAACTTTTTTTCCGATTCCCAATTTTAGATATTTTACAGCAACAGCTCTTCGAAAACCTTACATGGGCATAGAATCACCTTTATGAATATTTCTGTGCAGAATACTTGCATTAACTACAGCCATATCAATTATTCGAGTGAATAGACACCAGTACCATATTTTACCTCTTATTCTCTCCAAAAGGAGTTTTATCTTTATTTGTCATTCTTACGTTCATCTGCTTTTGAAATGTCTTGGAAATGAATATATGACTTTATTTTTAGGTAAGCATTTTTATTAAAAGAGTCCTGTACAAGACCTATCACTAAATCTTCTACATCACCCCAATAATATCTTTCACTTGAAAGAGTAAGATAGCCAAAATATATCAAAAACCCTATAAATATCTTTATATCTTCTTTAGTGATAATTAAATCATGGTCATTTTTGACATTTTTAGCATAGAAAATAGTCTCATCCACAATTACGTTATATACTTCATCAGAAAAAAGTTTTTCAAAGCAATGATGCAAGATGCATTTGCAAGATCATTTTCCATTGCCAAAATATTATTCTTATACGTTTCCCCTAATTCCGACCATTTGGTATAATTCGGGTTTTTTTTCCAAACAATTTTTGGCTTTTCTGTTTTTAATATTTTAGGCTTCCTCTCAAACGTTGAAGGTAAATCTATTTAATCACACTCATATTTTGATATTACTTCTATTTTACCAACAATATCATTTACAAATGGAGCATGTAACTTATCATCTATTTTCTCTTCATCTGTCAGTTCATCTACATCAGTGGATATGGCAATAATATCCTCTTTAATTTGTTCAGAAAACAGATAATCAACTGCATCCTGAAAGCTATTAAATACTTTTCAACTCATATTTTCATCTAAAGGTGAAAAAACGTAATACTACCAGAGTCAGGAAAAAAAACGCCCGAACGCCCAGTGATCTATTTCTAGATCAGCAGTATTTTAACACTAATTTTTACTATTTATATTTGTTTTAAGATAAAATCGGTTTATAATCTGATAGCTACATCTATGAAGATATTAAATCGCCAAAAAAAAATTTAACTTTCGCTAATTACTTAGCTGTTTTCAGTGTTTATGCTAAGAAACGTAGAAAAACGGCAGACCGAAAGGGCGACACAAACTTTCTATTATCGCTTTAGATCAATGATATAAACAAAACAAGAAAACCACTTGTTGGTAAACAGGTGCATGCCTTGTCTTGTCCCCTGTGCAGTATAGAATGTGTGGGGTGGGTTTAAGGTCATCTAAAAGCGAGTTTACCAAGCTATGTTTAGCGATCTAAAAATAGATCACTGGGCGCTAATGGGTTAATTACTTGCTAGGCAGTTTAATATCCAATAAGCTGTACTAGATGTATTTACTTTTTAAGTATTAAATTATTTTCTAAGACATTAAACTCATTGAATATATATATATATATATATATATATATATATATATATATATATATATATATATACCTTAAACAGTAACTAGTAAATTGTTTGGATTCTGAGAGCTGTATTGCTAAGCCATCAGCCTAAACAGTGCAGTTTCAACTCAGATTTATGAACTGAAATCTTCATTAATCAAAATTTAATTTCCTGTAGGTTTTGCTGAAAAATAATTCAATCAGGATATTACAGCCCAAACTGTAAAGATAAGTTTTATTAATGAGTTATTATTTAGAGTTTTATTTACAGTTAAGTGAAATTTAAAAATATGAAAAGTCATTAATTTAAAATTTTTTTTTAAAATTAGGTAACTTTTTATTTTTATGTATTTTTATGGCATCAATAGCCTCCCCTCTTTTTTTTAAGGAAGTTACAAACTATCACTATTGTGTTGCTGTAAATCTTTCAAGAGAAAAGTATTTTGTTTGATTGCTTAAGATCAAAATTGTTGCATACTTCTTCAGGGCTGTTTTTTAAATCCTTTTTTTCTATTAACATTTTAATATTACCAAGACTTTCTTTCCTACCTTTTCAGCAAATTATAGAGCACTTTTTTGTGCATTGTGCAGAAATAGGAAACTTCTCTGAATGGTATTTGGTTAACCAGTGAATAATCACAAACTTTTAAAAACTTCAAGCATTGTTCTTATATCGTCTCTTCATAATTTTTTAGATTTTTAACTCTGGAGGGATTGGTTTAGATATCCTTTCCTTCTTTTAGAACTTCATTAATCTGTGTCTAATTGTCTAATTGTAACTTTGATATGAACTTTTGAGTACTTAACATTTCTTCTCTTTGAAAGATTAATTTCTTCAAATTTATAAAACTTTTTAGTAACTCATTGTAAATGCAGATTATTGCCCAAATTGAATTTATTATTTTATGCTCATTCTTAATATAAAAGAAGCCCAAGCAAACCAGTTCAAATAGAATTAGAATCGGAGCACCTTGTTATGATTGAAATGTAACAGGAGTCTATATCCTAGCCATAGTAAAGTACTTTAATTAGAAAACTGCTGTCCTCATATTCTGTATACTATTTAGTTTAAATTACTACTAAACTTCAAAATATAAAAATTGTGGGTAGTTTCTCTTGTGGTCATTGCTCCATGATAATCAGGTATTGCCTTTCAATACCATAATTTGAAGGTTTAAATCTAACTGTTGGCTGGAAAATGCATTTTGAAATCAGCTTTCAGTCCTATTTATCTTTTCTCCCTTAATGTTGCTAAAAATGGTCCATAGTGCTCCAAACAAATAAGTATTCCCCAAAGTAAAAAGTATTGTGTAAGTTACATTATATGTGTACTAAAAGTACCTCAAGGGTTTACAAAAGATGAGTCAAATTGTCATTGCTAAAAAAGCATGTAGCCATTAATGCATGCATATATATTATATTATATGTACTGGAATTTTTCCTTATTTGGTAAATGAAATGTTATATTAACAGTGAATGTACATATGCCAAAAGACCGAGTGACTGGACAACATCAAGGGTATGGATTTGTGGAATTTTTAGGAGAAGATGATGCTGATTATGCAATTAAAATTATGAACATGATTAAGCTGTATGGGAAACCTATTAGAGTTAATAAGGTAAGATTTTACATATCTTATCTCTAAATTTTTATTATTTTTAATTTTAGTTTATTGATTTATTAGTTTATTTTATTAATTTTAATGTTATTTCTTGTTCCAAAATCTTAAAAGTATCTTTTGATTGATTTGTCAAACAAAGATTTGTTAAAAACTTTATTAAGTAAAATAACTATATAGTAAAATTTAACATTTTATTTATCAATAAATTTTAATCAGACTTAAAAGATTTATAAATACTGTGGACTGTGTTTATTTTTATTAAGGGATTTTAAACTGGTAATATTATTTCTTAGTAATATTTTTCATTTATATAACTGTGGTGGCCAAGTGTGAGGTCAAAGATAGCCACATTTTAGTTTTATATACATTATACTGTGCTGCATCACATCTACATAGTATTAAATGTGTAAATAATTTTTAATTTAATTAAAATGGTACATGTCTTAAGTGCTATATAAAATGCCAAAAGGACATATAAACAAAATTGTTTAAAAACTTTACTGATAGAGTTTAAATATAATAAAAATCCTATGATAATGCAAAATAATTCATTGAGGAATACAAAAATTCACACTAATAAGCTATATCAAAAATTAAAGTGAGTTGACATATAGCTTTCTTTAAGCATGGATATTTCGATTCCATTAAATATCCAAAACTCAATTATATTGGAACAGATTTATGTTGCATTTGCATTTCTCTTTCTTTTCTAATAATTTTAGTTTCCTAGCTGCTTTTTTAATCACAAGTGTATGATCTATATACAATAATATCACAGATAAATGGATTTACAAAATAAGCATGACAGTCATACTGAACTGCATTTGTATATAAATGGTTATGAATACTATGCTGAAACAATTACATTTTCTAATTTTTTTGTGATATTAAATCCTTGTAACATCATTATAGTTAAAGAAATTTAATCTTTTAATATTTCATTGGTTTATTCTGTAATATATTTGACTTATTACATGTCTTAGAATAATTTTGTTGTAGAGTTTGTTTGAGGATATATATATATATATATATATATATATATATATATATATATATATATATATATATATATATATAATATGTATGCATATCACTTTGGCACTTCAAACATTTCCATTTGATTAAATGTTCTGTACTATATACATATTTTCTTTTTATTTATACTTTTGCTTCTGTTGTTAGGCTTCAGCCCATCAGAAAAATCTGGATGTAGGAGCAAATATTTTTATTGGCAACTTAGACCCTGAAGTTGATGAAAAATTGCTGTATGATACTTTCAGTGCATTTGGTGTAATTCTTCAAACTCCAAAGGTAAAAACATATTTCTCTAAGGGAAAGGTTAAATGTAATTTTATGAAATCTCTTATCCCATTTTATTTATTTGGTTTATGATTATTTTTACTTATATCAGATATATTTTCTTAGAGAGACTTTAGGGATTTTAGATATTAATTTATATTAATAGAAGTAATATAATTTAAAATAGCATGTAAAAATATATTTTAAGCTTTTTTTATGACAGTAACTGTTTCTTTTTTAATAATAGGATTAGATAAAAAAATTTTAATATAAATGCATATGATTCAAATTATATCAAAATTAGTATTTTAGACAGCAGGAATGATAGTACACTGCAAATGTCTTTTAGTGCACGAAAAATTATCATATTTAATGTGAATTCTTTTTTGCTATTGAAAGCTAAAAGTAAATCAAATAATTGTATGTTATTTGAGCATTTACTTTACAGAGTGTACTTTACTAATTTTTCTATTTTATAAGTAATATAACTTATAGATCTTAAAATTTAATGATCAAATACATGTATATTTCATTTTAACCAAATATTGTTACAGTAGAATTTCTTTTTAATGACCCAACCATACAACAATCCCTTCGTTAGAACGACCATCTTAAAAAATCCCAATTATTTTACCATAGGAATAATGTTAATTTTGAATCATTACAAAGACCCCAAGCATATTATTTTTCGTTAGAGTAACTACCAATTTTAGTCTGCAGAACTTGTAAGCAAGTTGGCTATTTCAAAATTATTGTACTCTGGTGCAACTTCAATTCGATTTCGATGACAGAGAAGAAATTGTCTAAGCTTTTGGAAAAGTGAATGAAAAAGAAGCCTTCAATGCAATCAATGCCTTGCAGCAATATTTTGAAAAACAATTTAATTTTGAAGATTTCCTTCAAAATCTAACGGATATGGAATCAGTGATAATGAAAAATTCCCAAATGAACTTGAAACAGGCGTCAATCAAAGACTTTTTTTCAAAAATTCAGTAATAGAAATAAAAATAAATAGAAGTGTTCTCTAGGTATGTACTGTTGCATCATTTCTTTTCTGAATTTTTTTTTTTTATTATATTTTCAATTCGTTACAGCGACCTTTCGTTATAACGGCCATATGATGTTGGTCCCACAGGAGGTCGTTATATCGAGGTTCTATTGTATTAAAAATTTCAAAGTATAAAAGACTTAAATATTTTACATTAAAAATAAATTCTTAAGTTATTATGGATGAAACATTTCTATAATGGGATATATCTTAAATTCTATATAATATTCTTTCAAGTATTATCATTGAAAAAACTGAAAAGCTATATGAATATCCATACAATTTTCTTTTAAAATTTTGATAATTTCTCTATTACAGAAGCTTTGAAATTCAAAATATGTTGTAATATTTAGGTACATAGATATGGTTTTGTATTGAAAGATCTGTTTTAAAATTCATGCATTTTTGTTACACACTCTGAATGCTTGTCTTTTTTCTGAATGTTTTTAAAGAAGTAATTCCAGTTAAAAAAAAACTACTTTTATTTAGTTTTTCCAGATTGAAATTTTTCCTTTTATATCTCTGTAGTATAATTTTGTCTTCAAAAGGTTTTATTATTTTTATATAAGTGACAACCCCCTTCCCCCTTCACTTTCCTTGTCCAAAATGTCATTCGCTAATACTTCTATTTGCTCTCTTGACATTTAAATCTATAAAATTTTCTGTGGATTTTCTTTGTTCCCTTGAAACACCATTATATTACCAATGAAGTTACTTAAGAAGGATTAAATTTATTCTGTTGAATGATAAAGTTTTCATTAACCTATTTATATTTGTAATGTGTGCAATACTATTTACATATGACAAATTATACTTTAAATGCATGAATAATTTTACTATCCCTGCTCAATAAACTCTTACTGTTTACATTTTAATCATTGTTTACAAGCAGAACTATTTTTCGAAACATTTTTTAAAGTTCAAGTATTTGAATATGATTTAGATAGAATTTTCTTCACTAAAGGTAGGATATTTAAGTCTTATTTTTTATTTACAAATGCTAAGGTATAAGTTGTTGTGCCTTCTAATACTGATGGTGGAACCCCTTTTTCACTCAATAAAAAAAAAAATCATGGTTAAAATGTTAAAAGTATTACAAAATGTGAAAAAAAAAAATTATTTTTGATTTAAATCAATTATAAAGAAATTTCAATGATTTAAATCTTTATTTATATCAAAGTGGTATAATTCAACCAGTCCTGGTGGGAGTATTTTTCAATTTTTTAACATCTATATTCTTTTATGGTTTCCGTCACCATGAAGTTCTTTACACTGCATAAGTTAACATTTAAAAAGTTATTCATATTTTTCATGAATATAAAATGGTGGAGAAAAATAATTTTAATGGATAGTACATTAAAAACTGAAATTTCAGGTCCTGTTGTAAATGTATTTGAAATTCATATTCTACATTAGGATATATTTATAACGTCATTGCTGGGGGACAGGGTTGGCATGATTTAAATCAATTGATTTTTTTTTTTTTGAAAAAATCACTGATTTAAATAATTTTTTTTTTTTATTTCTTTTAAAACCTATATTCCAAAGCCAGGAGAATTGGGAATCAGTCAGCACAGTAATATCAATAAGTGTAAATAGATAGCATGTGCTTTCAAAGAATTTAGGGGTTGTTATAAGAAAGTATGTAGTAGGGGTAGTACAATGATTGATTATGACTAGTAGAATTCATTTTATATAATGGGAGGTAAAGAGAGTATTACAAAACTTGAAATCCAGTTTGTCTACCAAATAACAACAGACGTGGTTTCATCTACTGGAATGGAAAGACAGTTTTCTTCTTTTGGTATTGTTCATTCTAGCCTTCATAACAAATTAGGAGTGGATAAAGCATCAAAGCTAGTGTTCTTATTGGAACAAATCCATAATTCTGTGCTTAAAAAATATTGAAATTATGATTTGCTTTTTTAAATAGTTTGCATTAAAAGAATATTTAATTTGTTTAAATTTACATGTTATTTAATTTGCACTATCCAATTACAAAATAATGGAATGTATTTAGATTAAAATTTATATATTTAATTTTAGGTAATCAGTGTGTAGAATATGCTAGATAGATAAGATGTTACTTCTTATAACAAACTATTCTATGCATATTGCAAAAAACACGTAAAAACAACAATTAAAGTTAGTATTCAGAAAAAAATAAAAAAATCCAATTTAAATAAAAAAAATTTGATTTAAATCAAATAAATCTGATTTTTTTTACTTTTTTAAAAAAATAGGGATTTTTTTCCAACCCTGCTGGGGGATGTTGGTCTTATATTAATGTTTTCAAGTGTAAGAATATTATGACTACTTTGTTATATGTTAATTGACATGCATTGATATTTAAAAATTTTACTTTTCTAATTTTTACAGATTATGAGAGATCCAGAAACAGGAAATTCTAAAGGTTATGCTTTTATTAATTTTGCAAGCTTTGAAGCTTCAGATGCTGCCATTGAAGCTATGAATGGACAATATTTATGCAATAGACCTATTACAATATCATATGCTTTCAAGAAGGAATCTAAAGGAGAAAGACACGGTTCTGCTGCTGGTAAGATAATTTATAAATGGATTATTAATATTTACTTTGTTAATGCAAGTCATTTCTGCTGAATATATAAAGGGATGTATATCTTAAATCTTAAGTTATTGTGGACTGCCCAGAATAAAACGAATAAGAAATTAAAACAAATTTGAATATTACAGCTGGTCCTTATTAGTGGTTAGCTGTTATTGTCACACTAAACATACCAACATTTAATACATATCCTATTTATTTTATTTGTTTTATTCACTTAATGCAAACTTATTTCTTGTATTTTTATTTTAATTCATTCATTACCCATCATATTTAATAATAATAAAAATGCAGTAATTTTGTTCAAGTAAAGGGTACATGTGACCTTTTGTGAAATAGTTGTAGAATAGATGCATAAAATAGAATGGGTGAGATAAAAATTTACTTTATGTGTGTCATATTGATTTTTGTCTTTAATCTTTTCATGGACAACTAATATTTATTTTATTTATTCTATTTAAATAAAATTGTAATTTCCTAAATTTTGACACTCTTTTCTGTTTTTCCAGAACGATTGCTGGCTGCACAGAATCCTCTCTCCCATGCCGATCGTCCTCATCAACTTTTTGCAGATGCACCACCAACTGCAGGGGGTCCTATGCCTGTTCCAGCACATATTGTACCTCCCCCAGCAATGCCCCCTCCTGGTTTGCCACCCCCACCATCCGTGCCTTTGTCAGGTGCTACAATTGGGACTTCTGCTGGTGCACCTCTTCCACCTCCTCCACCTTTGCCCCCAAGTTCATTACCTCCCCCTCCACCTTTACCTGTGAGACCCCCAGCACCACCTCCTCCTACAAGTTTTCCATCTGCTCCTCCACCTCCTCCAACAAGTAAGTCACATTTCGATACATTTGATTAATTTGTGTGTGCACTATATATAAATATCTATGTTGTGCTAAAATATTAGTGTGAGCAATTCTCAAATTTTAAATTAGTTTTTTCCTCCTAATTGATACATAAAGTTGTTTTAATCATAGATGTAACATGAGTCTATTATTTTTTTAAGTTTGTGGTTATATTATATAAAGAAAAAATTTCATAATAAAATGCTAACATACAGCATGCCAAATTAACTACTCTAGTGCTGCAAATTGACAAGGCTTATTATCACCATTTTTACTTGCGTTGCCACACAGTTGACAATAAAATTAAAAAACTTTTTGGTTTGTTTACTGAAGGATGTCACTGATAGAAAGATGGCATAGGTAGCTTCGAATCCCAATAAATAAATTACATATATCTTCTGAAATAGAATGCAAAGAATTCACAAGCTGTAGTACCTTTGACTTTCTGTAATGTATTTGAAAATGGTGAGAAGTCATAGTTTATAAAGTTAATGAATGCTTCATAATGATCATCTAAGGAAAATACATGGTTTCCACGCACCTGGAAAATCAGGGAAAGTCATGGAAAATCATGGATTTAGACAATGGATTAATTTTGTCATGGAAAGTCTTGATTTTTCAAGTAAAATGAGTAAAAGTCATGGAAAGTCATGGATCCGCTAAACTACCGATTAAAAAAAATGCATTGAATTGTTTAATTCTATTTTTACTTGTCATTTGACTGAAGTTACTGAGTTTGGTATTTATGTATTATCGTATTGACCCTATTGCCA
This sequence comes from Pardosa pseudoannulata, assembly GCA_032207245.1. NCBI lineage: Eukaryota > Metazoa > Arthropoda > Arachnida > Araneae > Lycosidae > Pardosa > Pardosa pseudoannulata. Next base: position 37,116,887 of record CM063498.1, read on the forward strand.
AGTAAAATTTGTTCACCAAGGAAACTCAAAGCAAGAAAGCTTAATGGGTGGGTAAATGTATATTATTCTGGTTTTTTCTTAAATTGTAGATTAAAATTTTATTAATATAATAATTATTTTTTAATAAAAATTAGTTAAGATTTTTGCACAAAATATAAGTTTATCTCTAGGGATATTGAATATAAACATTATAGGGTTATATTTGGCTATTATTTATGGTCACCTGAATAATACCAAAGTACCCTGAATTCAAATTGGAAACATTTTGATTGAAAAATTGCTATAGGATTAAACTTAGGTATGTAGATACAATTTATTTTTATGTATGCAAGTTTATTAACACTTGTAAAGTAAGTTTATAGTTTTTTATGATAATTCCTGTAATTTCTCTAAAAGCATATATTTTATTTGTATGTACATTAGAAGTTTTATTCATATATACTTTAACGAAAGCTTTTTAAAGTCATGGAAAATGATCTGCTAAATCAGGGAAAGTCATGAAAAGTCATGGATTTGAAACAGTTTATTTTGGCAGATACCCTGAAAATAAAGGATTTTACTCTCCCCACTGACTGTGTGTGTCTCCTATACTTATTTGTAACAGATTAAATTGTGTTTATCACACACACACACACATATATATATACACACACACACACACACACACACACACACACCAGATGGCCCATTGGCAGAAATTTCTATCAATATAACTTAAATGTGTCAGTTGTAAGAGATGTTGCACGATCTCCATGCGAATAACTTAAAAATGGAGTACATTTCATCTCATGGACAACATTTTTTATCCAGAACCATCCCTCTTTCCCAATTTCCAGAGAATCTGAATTTCTATCTATAAAACTCTGTCAAATATTTGATTATTTCACAAATGATTTGTTTTGTTAAATCTTTAATACTAAGTATGTAAATCATCTGTAGTGTTTCCCTTATTTATATGCTTGCTTTTAGAGCAACAATAGAATTTCACAATGTATGACATGCCAATTCGTGCTTATAAAAAACCAGTGGTTTAAACAAGGATTGATATTTAATTTTTTTTTCTCCTTGCCACACTCTTTACAATTGTCAAATTAAAATTTTATTTGGCAGAAATTTCTGCTGATGTGTCTTCTAATGCCAAATATTGGTGATAATATTCATAACAATGAGAAAAAAGTAATATATTAAGGTCAACTGAAAATGAACATGCAACATTATTAAACAGTTTTTGTTTGTTTTATCTCAATATTGCAAAACTGATTTCTTGAAATTGAATCAGATTATGTGATGTTCTCTACTGCAACTGTGTAGTAGATTTGGTACTGATTGATACAGGTTTATGGATATATATATATGTACACAAGTATTTATATGGTGCTACTGGGGTGTATGAGGTATATCATGTGTGTTTATATATATAAACACATATATTCCTATACCAATTTGTTCCATATAAAAAGTGACAGCTAGACGTTATATTATACAAATCATAACTCATCTAAAATGTTTTCTCTTCGAAAGTGTTTGAATACCTTAGTGCAGATATACATGATGCATTTCAGCATAATAAATAGTTTTGTTGATAAAATTTTTAATAACACTTAGCTATTAATTTGGTGATTATCAGAGGTACTTTAGTGCACTGTTTTTAATTTTAAAGCGATTCTTATATACGGAACTGGCTATTATAGAAAGTGTAAAATAATTATTATTGAATTTAATACCTTTTTTATTTAATGGTAATACATTTTTTTTTTCACAAATGTTAAAAATATCTCCTAAAAGCATGAAATACTTTAATCTCTGCATTAGCAAGCAAAATGTTAAATACTGAAGCCAGTTATATAGCTGGTGTTTATTATTTTTTACATACATATCATTCTGAATCTTAATAACTTTAGTAACTGTTTAAGTTTCCTGACTGATTGCTACAGAATATGTAGCAAAATTTTCATTGAATATATTTTTACTTAATATATTTTCCTTATCTCATAAATGTTAAATTTATTTCCTAAAAACTGCAAATGAATACTGCAATTACAGACTTGCAGACAAGTCAGACAGATTATACGTTGATATTATACCATCATCTTTACTGTTCTGTAGTTCTTGAATTGATGTAGTCCTAGAACTTTTGGATCCTCTCTATATGTCCCATATAATGCTTATAACTTTACTTATTCCATGTTGAATATCCTTGTCTAAATCATTATCAGTTGTTTTAACTTTGTATTAAGCTACAAGTATGTGTATAAAACTTAGCTTTCAAGATTTTATAACTGTTTATTTTACAACTTAAAAACAAATTGTTTTTTAGGTCATATTCCTCCACCTCCGCCAGCACCACCTTCAGTTTCAACATTTGGAACAATGCCTCCACCCCCTCCACCATTACCTCCTTCATCATCTGCGCCATCACAGATTCCTATGCCTCCTGCTTCAGAAGCTCCACCACTTCCACCAAAGACCAGTGATCAGCCACCACTGCCACCTCCTCCACCCCCAATTGGTTTGTATGCAATTTTTTTGTGAAAGCTTTCCAAGTTAAAATATATATATATATATATATATATATATATATATATATATATATAATATATATATATATATATATATATATATATATATATATAATTCAATAAAACCTACAATAATTTTAGGTTCAAACATTCTTCATTGTATTAAAATATCAGTTTAGATATTATGCAATATTGGATCACTACTTTATTTTGACCAGCCAGGCAATTTACCTTGACTTTATCATAATGTATGATGTAGTGAGTCAAGGTACAGAGTACCTGTCAGTGTGGAAACCCTGATCTCTATAGGAAGTTGGCCGATAGGGAAGTTTAGTACTTTTAAAAGCTATAATAAATGTCTTTATAGAAGCTTTAATTGAATGACATGGATCTTGATTTAACATTATTTTAGATATTGATTTGTCTTGACTTCAATAAAATTGCAGCCCAAAATCATTTGTGCCAGAATATAGTAAAAGTTCTAAACACAATTTTTTCTTCTTTTTTAATATTTTGTAATTTTTGTTGATTATGTATCAACTATCAGGGCTCTCTCTTCAGTTGCACATAGTAAAATCTGTTTTTGACTGTCAGGTTACTCTTGTGGGAAATATGTTGTTTTACAATGAGTCCCCAGTTTCTGTGACTTAAATTGAAACAACTTGGTTAATGACTCAGTAATGGCAGGTTGCAACCTGGTACAACCATGCTCTGTTATTTTACTTCTTATTATAGGCATTGTATTTGTCCTGAAAATTCTAAAATGAATTTAAAAAAGTCCTAAAATTAGGGTTATTTGTCATGAAAAGCATATTTCCAACAATTTTCTTTTATTGTCATGAATACTTCATTTTGTCATTGTTGCATACTGCTCAAAGCAAAATTGCTATTTTTTAAGGCAGTAAATCTTAAATATTAAAAATCTTTCAGTAAAAATTTGTGTCCCTTTTGCCAGTTTTATTATCACTCCTGATGTATTAACAAGTATTTTTGAAATTAATTGTAATGTGTGAAAGATATAACCACCAGTAATGCTATAAAAATGAATAAATCTTTCACTGATTAATTTATTATTTTTCAGTTTATTTTTAAAATTTTTATTTTTAATTTAATTTTTATTTTTTTAAGATGAAGATTAAGGTGATTTTTTAAAAGTATATTATTGATTAGGAACTTATCTTTGCTGATCATTTTGGTATATTTCTGTAATATACCATATTTCTGTTAAAAAGATATTGAAAATGTTCATTTCAATTTTGTCTTTTAATACTTACTTTTCATTAACTGTAAAATTTTAGTTTTGTATGCTTTAAACAATTTGGGTTGTGAATGTGTTTGTGTAAAATTGTGATAGGAGTAATGTGTGTTTCAAAATTGTACTGAAATTTTTTAAAAAGTATGTCCTGGAATTTGATATTCTACTGTTTTTATTGACTGGTTTTAGTTTGTCTTGAAGAAATCTTTATAGGGAATATGTTAAGAAAAGTCCTAGGATATCCCACTGAATGATCAAAGTTGTGTATTAAAGATTTGATTATCAAAAATTTTCACATCCCTGGTCTCTAAAAGCATTTTAAAACAGTTTTTTTTTAATTAATTTTTATTTATTGTATTTCATATGCATACCTGCCAACTTTTTTGCAATATGTATAAAAATCATTAATTATAAATTATGCATTTTAACTCTTATTTTTTAATACATTTTTGACTATTTGCTACATTTAATATTTTGTTTATGATTCACTCGCAATTTTTCTAAAAAAAAGTTTTGAGTAGGTAGCTTACTTAAAACTTTCTTGGCTGAGTCTTGGCTAACAACTCAAGGTTTTTACCCAAGGTTGTTAGGCAAAAATTTTGTAAGTAAAGCAAAAAAAATTACTACTGTTCTCCTTAACTTAGTAGTAATTTGCTAAGTTTTATATTATTTTAATTGTAAATATTATTTATTACTAAAAAATTTCTAAAAATATGAAAATTTAAGCAATTTTATACATTTGTTCTGAATTTTTAAAGTTAACTTTTTTGTCTTTCTTAATCGTAATTTTTTTTATAACACTTAGGAAAATTATGACATCTGTAAATATTGAAGAGCAACTTATTTAATCAAACTGATGTTGTATTTATTTATATGTCTTAAAATGTAGGTATTATTCTGAAATATTTTGCTGTGAGAAATGTTATTTATGAATTAATGTCAATAATTTGAGAAAATGCCACTCAAACCCTATTTTACACTATTATTTTTTACCAGGCTTGCAGGTATGGATATGTTTTTTAAAAAAGGATATACATTTATCTATATTTGATCAAAACAATTTTATAAATTTTTGTGTTTAGTGTGTCATATATTTATGCTCTGTGAACAAAAAAATTTTCCATTGTTCTACAGGTTTACCTCCTGGCATGTCGCCTTTCCACACTCAAGGTGTTCCACCTCCTCCATTACCTGGTATGAGACCTCCAATTCCAGGAATGGCATTTCCAAGACAACCTTTTGGTATGTATATTTAAGTACTCATTAAAATGCTTTTAATGTGCTGTTGGAGCTTGGAAAATTATATACAATAAAATCCGTTTAAGAAGTTCCTACTTAAGAAGTTTATATTTTTGGTACCCGTTTTCACCCCTATTCATACAATGTTTAAAATAACCCATTTATAAAATTTCGTTCCAAACTCTTTCCCACTTAAAAAGTTTTCTTTCATTTCTAAGTTTACTTACAGGAAGTGTTTATAGCAGCCTTTCGATTACTGTTTTTTTTTTATCTCCTCTGTGTTTGTAAATGTCAATAGCTGAAAACGATTGTTGTCATTTTTATTTAAAATGTACCCGAAGAAGTTTTTAAAAGTTTGACAACAGGACTGTTATCAATTACAAATTGTCGAAATAAAACAAAAACAAAGAACTATAACAGATTTTTTTCTGTAAAATTGATTTCAGTGGTGTTTAAAGTAAAATTTCTTAGCTGAATTCTAAGTTATTCTAAGGTAATTATGTTGTTTTCCTTTATTAGCTGATTTTTTAAAAAATATAAATTTTTGAGAAAAGCCAAAACTATTGTTTGTATATTATTTTTTAGAGAAACAGATTTCTCCTCATTATCTATATAATTATTTTGTTTAAAAAAAAATTCGTTTAAGAAGTTTTCTCTTTCCATTCCATTAGAAAACTTCTTAAGTGTTTTTTACTGTATATGTATTTATATATACTAATATATATACACACACATACATATGCATAAATATTGTTTTCTTGTATTGTTTTCAAGATTTCCCATTTAAGACATTTTCCCGCTTAAGTTTTTATCTTGTGGTGGTCCCCGAAGAACTTCCATAGCTAACCCCATAGTTAGGCAAGCATAAACTTTTTGGAACTGTAGTGAAATAAAATAGGACGATAACTGTGAAGTTAACGGATGTATTCAGTCAGTGCCATGTGCTTGTACTTGAGAGCCAATGGCTGCTCTATCTTTTACTGTTTCTTTACTTACTTTATCTATTTAACCTTCTGAATATTTTAATTTTGGACGGGCGAATGATTCCACGAGACATCAAAAATTCAAATTCCTGCCGTGCCACCCTAAGAAACTCAGGAGATAAGCGCCGCGGCTTGGAAAAAACTGGTGGCTTTTCGTTTCAATACGAAGTACAATAATTCTTTGTACCTTCGGTACTAGGGAGGGAGTACTGTGGTGGTCCCCGAAGAACTTTCGTAGCTAACCCCGTTTTTAGGCAAGCATAAACTTTTTGGAACTGTAGTGAAATAAAAAGGACGATAACTGTGAAGTTAACGGATGTATTCAGTCAGTGCCATGTGCTTGTACTTGAGAGCCGATGGCTGCTCTATCTTTTACTGTTTCTATACTTTCTTTATCTATTTAACCTTCTGAATATTTTAATTACATTTTTATTAAATTGTTTTTAATGTTAATGAGTGTTATCATTTCGGTTTACTGAAAACAAAACTTGATGAACACTATAATCTATTAGGCCCTTGGAAAACTTCTTAAGCAGGTTTCACTGTATTAGGTTTTCCAAAAGTAAGGATAAACTTAAAAATTGAATAATTCAATAACAAAGAACAATTTAAAGATGTGGTTTGCAGCAGTGGAATGGAAATGATGGCAGGTGTTTGTGATGAAGGCCAAAATGCATTGGCAATTTTTTTAAATTTAAACTTCAGGTCATGTTACTAGTTTTCTGCTTTTGGATTATGCAAATTGGTAGATAGTTTAAAGGAGCATTTGTTTTAAATACATATGGTTAAAAGTGTATGCCTAGAAATGCTGTCCTTAGGAATACCTTCTTACAGGGTTTGTATACTCTTTAAAAACTCTTTGAGGTACTACTAAAGAAAAGGTCCTTAAAGCCAATTTTCATGTTTTAAGTGTGCTTTATTTTGCATTAAGATATGCTTTGTGATGCTCCTCCATTGAATACAGTTGTAATAATCATGTTCTTGCCTTTCTGATGCAGGATACTAAGTGCTATTTGCTTTGTGTCCTCCTTCACCAGCTTTTTATTTATTTATTTTTTTATCATAATAGTCTTGATCACTTTACGTTTTTTTACTGATACTGTTATGGGACAAATTTTTAAAAGAAGCATTGTTTCAATGATGCTGACACTAGTTCTTGTACCAGTTAATCTGTCCTTTACATTATGCATAGCATTACGTATTAAATGTTTCTTTTATGTGATTCTGCACTATTACCTCGTTTTCATTGTTAACCTAGTTTTCTTTCAAATAAAGAATTTGTTGATTTTTTTGGACACTTAATTTACAACTTTGATTATTTAAACATTATTGATAATTGAGGAACACTATATATTTCCTCAGCAACTTAAACCAATTTTATTCTTCTAAATTTCATTATAAATACTTGGTCACTATCCATTTTTTAAGTTTTTTCTATAATCACATCTATACATATTTTATTAAATTTAAAAGTTTTCCCCATTTTATAATACATTTTACCTCTATTGATATATATTGCTGCTTTGGAAGAATAACTATCATACTCAAAAAACCTGTAAAGATTATAAAATGTTTAAAAAAAAAAGTTTGTTAATCTTAATTGTATATTATAAAGGTTTTATAGTAAAAAATTCTTGTGATTAGCAAAAATTTAGAAAATTTTCAATTTACAGTTTAAAATTAATAATTGAAAGGTGTTTCTTTTAAACTTATTTTTGAAATGTGATAGTTTCTTTCAAGGTAATGATCTGTAGTTTAATAATGGGAGAAGTTCTGTTTACCATTTCTAACAGTTAGTGACAGAGGCACTGTTTATAAGTGGGAAGTTTTAGCCATCTGCAAAGCCATTGATTTTATCTTGGCGAATGACCTTAAAGAGGTATACATAAGAACGGATTCACTCTCAGCATTATATGCGATTACAGAGAAAAGTAGCCACTCTTTGATTATGAAACTGAAGAGTAGTTTGAGGAGTATCAGTCATGCCATTCATTTGAATTGGGTGCAAGCACACGTCGGAGAAAAATATAATGAAATTGTTGATGGCTTGGTTAAAGAAGCCACTCGAAAGGATGATGTGGACTTTGAGGTTGGATGCTCTACTAAGCAGATTAAGACTTTATTATTAGAAGAGGTGGTTCATAAGTGGCAAGAAGATTGGACAAATGAAGATAAGGGTCGGCATCTATACGAGTTCTTTCCGTCTGTGAGCATCTGCAGACTTGAAGATAATTTCTTTATTAATCAAATTTATACAGGTCAAGGTGCTATTCCAGCACATCAAGCAAGATTATTTGGAAAGTGTCCTAACTGTTGGTGTGGAGACCAAGATGGCCCTGTCAAACATCTGATTTATATATGTAAGAAAGTTGAAAATATTAGGAAACTATGGTTTCCAAGAAACTTTAATAACATACCTATCAAATATTTATGTATTTCTTGGAAGTCCAGGATTGGACTCCTTGCTATTATGGAGTTCTTCTTTAATATTTTAATTGATGTATAATTCTGTTATCTATGTATGTATATTTGTTACTTAATCTTTGTATGCCTTAATTTGATTGTAATAAAGAGCTGATGGTTCCTCTGTAAAGGGATGTTTCAGTAGATCCAGCTTGGTGGTCTGGCTTTGGTCGTCATTCTAAATTTTGGTTAGGTTTGTTGCTTGTACTATGTACTCTGGGTTCGATTATTGTCTCGGCGATTAGTCATCTTTTCCGGTTGGCTTTGGCTGGGTCGGGTGCAAGAAATAACTTACCATTTCTAACATCAGGACAAAGATCTATCGAATCTATTTTTTTATTTATATTTTTAATGATTCTGTTTTTGCCACATCACAGAATCTTTGTCTTTCAATGCAACTGCAGCTATCATATTTCTTATAAATCACTCAATGATTTCTCCATGCTTTCAGATTCAATGCCTCTCAGTATTAGTATTGGTCTTAGAGCTGTTGAGAAATATAAAGCCATGTCACTGCTGTGTTTCTCAGAATATTAATTTAGTATTGGAGAGGAATGTACCCGTGACCTACAGTTGATGCAGTGAACATGTTAAGCAGTCTGGTTATGAGAAGTAAATTAGAAATCTTCTGCTGTAACTGTAATTTTCTTACAAGCAAAAATTGAGTAAAATAACTGCTGTTTTACAACATACCTTATATTTATTTTCAGGTATTCTTAAGCTGCTTAAAGATCTTTTAGTACTTTTGGTCATGTTATAAGGAGGACTCTCCTGGATACTCATTTCTATCTACTTTGAATACAACCGACTCTTTTAATATAATATTATTCACATTACATTTTGGTTTAGGCAATCCAGAAATGGGTCAGCGATCTTCCAAATTGTATAGTCTAAAGAGAATAGAATAAAATCTCCGTATGCATCCTAAAATATGAATAAAAAAAGATTAGTATTTCATCATGTTTAACAAGGCATTCAGAAATTTTTAAGCCTTTGAAGTCTGATTTAATTCTTGTTTACCTGTGTTATATTAATTTTTATGAAAATGTGGTGCTAATATCAAGAAAGGATAATTTTTTTAATGAAGGTTATGCCCTTTGTTATCCAAGGACGTACAAAGGGCGTATTATTAATGTACAAGACTTTTTAAAAACCTGTTCACCGTTATTGAACATTTGTTATCTCGAAGATCGTTAAACTGATACTGTCAATCTGTCAATTGTTTTTTTCAATTTCTTGTCAATTATTCTATTAATCTGATTTGTGTCTGTTTTAGGTCCTCCGCCACCTCCGTTTCCGCCCGGTAGAGGAGCCATGCCGCCGGCGCCTCCTCCACCCGGACCGATGCCACCTCCTCCTGCTCCTCGGACCATCCGACCGCCTATGCCACCACCACCGCCTCCTCCCCCACCTCCCAGCAGCACTGCCTAAGATTATGATTGCATATATTGTTTTGTTGAATTTTATATTTGTATGAATAAAAACTCCTCTTTGTAGTACTCTGTGTGTTGTATCCGAATTCTCTGCAGAAAAAACTCAATATACGCCAAACGATGGCCAAATGGTCAGGTCGCTGATCTTCGGTACCAGAGTTCGTGGGTTTGAATCCCTCTGTGGCATGGATGTTAGTAGCCATTCGGAATCAGCTTTAAGGTCCAGGTCTTATTATCCCTCGTGATGCGAAAAAGTAAATCGAAGTGCCCCAAACCAAGCCAAACCTAAAACTCAATATATTGCATTATTAGTTATCGATTAACGTTATATAAGGGCATTTTTTTCTAGCAATGATATTATTATTAATGCAGAGTACTTAGTTACCTGTTAAGCATTCGCTTATGTAACGCCGCGGATTTTATTGATCATTTTTATTATAGGAGTACCATATAGGCAGCCGACATTTCCTGGTACAAGGGAGTGAGTCCCCGAAATTTAGAAGCAGGAGAACCCGAGGCTTGGCTTGTCACCTCCGAAATTATCGTTTCGACACTTGGAGAATATTGTGATCACGAACCTATTTTACGTATCCCAGCCGTCATTAACCCTTTGAAGATCACGATTACAAATTCTTTGGTATTTAATGCAATTAGGTTATAAATTCTATCTATGAGCCTTATAGATTTGAAATATATGAAAAAAAATATTTTTACATTCTTTGGGGGGTGGGCGAGATTTAGAGGCTGATTTGACTGTGAAACGCCACCCTTGTACAGCTGAAAAATATTTCTTTCTTAAAACTTTAATTAAATTTGGAGAGCAATGAATAATGACCCTTAAATTAATGTAATTAATAAATAGCGAAACAATTTATAAGTAATGTTTTGAGTAAGTATTTTCATACGAGATCGTGAAGAAAATCGAAATCTTGATTCTTCCATATAAAGCAAATTCAAAAAAGTATATTTGAAAGAGAAATAAATTAATTGTAGTGATACCATCTATTTATAGTGTAAAGTGACAAAAACAAAGAAAAAAAGTAATAAGTTTAAAACAGAGGAAAAGTATTAACAGGTGGTTTCGCTGCGAAACCACTGTCCTGAAAAAGGGTTAATGAGCATAACGAACTTGGAATCCTCCAGTTACGAGATTGCTGACTTTGTCGGCTAAGCTCCGCGGCGGCTAGCTATGATGTGTTGAAATGCTTTTTAAATTGAGACTGATTTAAGAAAATAAATTCGTTTGAATTATTTGATTAATTAGATTTTAACTTACTTTTTGGTGGGAAGTATTCTTACCATCCCCATTGGGTGCTATTCAAAAGGACATTTGATGTTTCTTATTTCATTTTATATTATATTCTACGTAATATTTATAAAGTATTTTATTCAAACACTACAATCTAAAAAAGAATTTGTGTTGAATGAATAAAAATAAATCAAAGGAACGAAAGGTTAATGTGCAGATAAAATCGACTTTCCTTCTCTCCATTTAAAGCTAACCTTAACTGTTTGAACCATCTAAACCCATGTTATGAAGTCAACCCTCATGTTTATAGTTTTGTTTTTTGTTTTTCTGGTATTATTAATGAAAGTCAGATTTAATGAGAGGTGGTAAAATGGACATTTAAAAAAGTGAGTTTGGTGATAATAAGGGTATTTATAAAAGGTATGAGACATGATGTTTAACCTTTAACTGGTTAATTAATTTTTAACTATCTTGCAACTTGATAAGGGACCTTAGAAGTACAGTGCAGGGAGATACTTCGAAAGTCACAGATTAATTATTATATAAGAGGGGTTAAGGAAGGAACGTGAGGCTGCACAGCAGCAGTTATAGGTTAATAATTCCTAAAATAATGAAGATAGACTTAAATTAACATCAATGGTTAGATAGATTTAAAAAAAATTATCGCCTTTGTCAATGAATTTCCACATGTACGTACTTCGTCGCACGGAGAATTTCAAGACTAGTCGATTTTACGCTAGGTTCGGGCAAGTACGTCGGCATCCACAGTTGCAATTGCGTTCGAACGACTTTTTGTTGTTTAATAACTCATAAAAATTCATTATTTAATTATTTATTAATTTATGAATTACCAAACATTTAAATTCATCGGAACTCAAAATCCGCTGTGAATGCCACTATTTCGTGTTCGTACCTGGCCATGAAATCGCCTACTGTCTTGAAAGCCTCCGTGCGACGAAAGTTGTACTTGTGGAATTCCATTCACAAAGGCCATAAGATTTATTTTATCTTTCTAACCATTAATGTTAATTATTTAAATATGAATTATTAAACATCAAAATATTGCAGAACGCAATAACCTATGTGCATACTTATTCGTACCTGGCGTGAAATCGACTACCATCTTGAAATTCTTCGTAAGATGAAGGAAACATATGATCCATTGATAACGGCCGTAAGGTTTTTTGGATCTACCCAACATTAATGTTATTAATTTAAATCTCTCTGCACTTTTAATGAATAATTAAACATCAAAATGCTGCAAACCACAAAAGCCGCTGTGTATGCTTACATACTTGTAACTTGGCGTGAAATCCACTTTTGTCTTGAAATTCTCCGTTCGACGATGGACGCACATGTAAATTTCATTGACCAGAGCCATGAGGTTTTATAAATGTATATAACCATTAATGTTAATTATTTAAATCTGTGTCCATTATTTTATGAATTATTACGCATAAAAATGTGTGAAACTTTTTCATCATTTTATAAGGTCCTGTAATTTATCACGGCCTTAGAAAGGGTTAAAGAGGCAAGAGTTGAAAGCTGGACAGTAGACCGAAAACCATAGAATTCATATGGAACTCATAAGGATTTATAAAATTATTTACCGTTAAATAGATACGTGGAAAAAATATAGACTTTTTTTTGTTAGAAAATATAAAAAATATGTTATAGGTACTAACACATATAACTTTTGGTTTGTCTTTATTTCAAGGACAAAATATAGAGTAGGTAAAATAAATTATACTCATTTAAAATATTGACAAAACATTCAATAATAAGTTTATAAAATATCAATAAAATTTTTAAAAGTAAGCATACAAAGAGTAATATGGATAAAAAAAATATTTTTTTATAACTAAAGCAATTATATAAAATTTTGTGGCAGAGACGATGAATTATGTTTGGACGTGCGAGGCATCTAGGTCAAGGTCAAGGTAATTGGGTTTAACGGAGTACCTAGTGAAGTGGGACGTCTTCACTTTAACCTCCGAACGTAAACAGATCAAAACATAAATTTAGGCCTCAAGGCAAAAAGTAATCCAAACAAAAATTTAATACACTCCATCTCACAAGACAGCAAGGAGGTGAGAACGTTCTCATAAAAAATTAGGAGTAACCAACGCGTTGTCTAATTAAAGGATAATTAGACTGTAACCTTGACAATGACCATTTGGTATAGTTAACAGCATTACACAGAATCTACAACATGATGCTCATAAAATAACACAGTTAGGTAATACAATAAGCAAAAATAGGGACTATAAAAATTGCAACTTGGTACATCAAATAAAAAATAGCAAAAGTGACAGCACTAACAAAAAGATATGTTTTTGGTTTTTATAAAATTTTATAATTTTTATTAAGCATTTTTTCAGTTTTTTTTATATTTTTTATAACATAAAACAAGACGATACATTACAAAAACAAAATAAGCTAGAGCAAAGGAGTGTGCGAGGCATCTGCAAATAGAGCTTGCAAATAATTTCCATAGCCACATAAAAAACTTCTTAAAATGAGAATTGATTGATTTGAAGCACTAAGGTTTACTGTAAAAATATTAAAACTACAATATTAGACATAAATTTTTACTTAAAAATTAAAATTTGATAAAGTATGCAATTAAAAAAATTGCATTCGAAAATGTTGTTTTATTCTAGTGTTAAAGAGGAATGCGATTAATTCCAGAAATTTGGCGAGGGAGAAAATTATTTACCAAGGGTCATATTGACCAATATCTCTATACATGGATGTTTGTATGTTATGTGTGCATATATATATATATATATATATATATATATATATATATCAGTGGCGTGCGGTAGGTTTTCATGCAGGGTGTGCAGAGAGCAATAATAACAATAATAATAAAACCATAAAAATGTACATTAAACACTTCTTTGGCGTTTATTATTCATTTGTACACAAAATCCATACGTCTACCCGTATTACTAATAAAATAACGAAAAACTTATATTTTCAGCAAACGTAGCACTACAAGGCGCCCGCCGCTGCGGTGCCTCATCAGGATGCTTATTGGTGCCGAGAAACCGAAAGTCTAGTCCACGTGCAGAGGATTTCACTGCACGCTGGCGCAACAGAACGAACTGTTTCTCGTTTGGTCAGTGGATTAAATTATATTTATTAATTGTTTTTATCATTTGGAAATCATATATTCTGCTAAAAACATCTTGACAATTTTTAAAAACAAAACCAGGGATATGGTGTTACAGATATAACTTATATACTGTCTGTAAAACACACTGGATAGTAAAATTTGGAATGTTCTGTTAAAATTCGTTTCTTTTTTGTCTAAAAAAACAAAATTGTTTTTCAGTGAATTATTTCTATAGATATAATACATCACTGAAATTACTTTACCACACTAAAACATTTCCCTTTATATTAATGAAATACTTCTTTTATATTTCCATGAAAGCATAATCTTACAATATATAAATTTAAACATTAACCGTCTACAAAATCGTATGGCCAGTTAATCCGT
>CM063498.1:37139035-37166535 GCA_032207245.1 Pardosa pseudoannulata
ATCAGCATTCCTTTTCAGTGTTTAGAATGATTCTTCGCATTCGTAGTAAATTCTGTCAATAAACCGCGGCATCTCTTATTCCACAAACTTAATAAGAAGCCTATACTTGAGTTCCCTAAACCAGCAACCATAACTTTTCTAATATGGAACTGTATGGAATTCTCTTCGGCTGTTTTGGTGAATTTGAGTGATCAGTGGTGGCAACGTATTTCGGAAAGGGTATCGGAAATTGGTACATTGATATGACATTTCAGCGAATATATGGAAAAGAAACCATGTTGGTATAACTTTTGGTAGTATATTCATTTCGTTCTTTATTGTTGTCTTTTATTTATAGTCCACCAGAAATTTAAAAAATGTGTATTAAAAAATTCAAAATATTTAAATATATACAACTATTTTATATTTGCTGATTAAGTTTTCTGTCATGTGCTAAAATAAAATGCAGGTAAGAAATTAATGTTTAAAAATATTTTTAATAATTCTATAAGAAAGTAGACCAGGTGTCCTAATTTACTCGCTAGAATTCTTTAAGAGTATATAAAGAAGAAAAGAAAAACATCCGTGTGCGTGTTTTTAGGCTGACTCTTTTTGTACTATTCTCTAAAAAATAGTCTTTGGGAGAGCAAATTAGTATTATAAAATGAAACATTCGACATCAGCAACAACAACAACTTTATTTTCTTTCCACCTCTTTTCGCGTTGCCACCGGCGGGAAAACAAAAAACAGCCAAGCTCGTTACACTTCTTTAGCATGCCCTAAAATTCACAAAATAAAAACTTTTCTTAAATTAAAAAAAAAAAAAAAAAGAATTTTTTTCTCGTAGTTAAAAAAGACTTTTCCATTAAAAAACACGACCATCACTAAAGAAAGAAAAAAAATAACCCGAAATTTTAAACATATTTTGACTGGGTTTTAACAATTTTAAACTGGTGTCCTAGAGGACGTTTTTTTTTTAGAAAATTTCAGGCTTTCTTTCTGTAGTGAGCAGTGAGTGTACTGATTTTCGGTAGTCCACACATAAAGAATCCCTCCTCTACAGCAAAAAGAGATAGGTAGTAAACTTCTCCCCATAATTTATGCAAATCTTTAAGACCGTGAGATTACAGCTCTCAGCTCGTCTCTTCCTCGAAGTGCTTTTCCTGGTGAATAATTACAGCGCACCACCACCTTTGATCGCCTGTTCTGCCCACTCAAAACAGCTCGAAAGACATCTTCGTATAACTCGCGTCCGATGAAGCTATTATTTCCCTTTCCGGGGTTCAGGAGAAAGGTCAGACACCATCGCGCACACAAGGAGGTAATTTTCCGAAGGTGTAAATTGCCGAACCCGTGAATTATCCTCCTTAGCAGCAGCCTTTGCTCTCGACTTGATCCCTTCGACCCCGCTGCTGCCGGATTCGGTACAGGACCAGGTGAGAGAAAGGAGTAGGGATTTTTTTCCCTCTTGTGTTTTCCCTCGCGTTCGGAAGAGATTGAGCCGCTTCTTTCGATCAAACACTGCTGAAGTATGAATGGTATATGGGGAACATAGAGTTTCGAAAAAAATGTGAGGAATGAGTAATTTTATTTCACATATAGCGAAAATTTTTACGAATGTATAAAAAGACCTTGAATCGCATGTTTTAAAATACGGTAAGGCACCAGGTGAGTGAGAGAGCCAGGGAAACCTCGATCTACCGTTTTTCAAGGGGATGGAAATGGAAAACCCTAAATGCAGGAAAATGACGGAAGAAGAAAATCAAGGTAGAAATTTGGTAAAATGTGTGACTGTGAATAAAATAATAATTTACAACAATAATTGGAAGAATATAACATTTTATAAAAATATAACATATTTAGAATGATACCTAACACTTAAAAATATTTTTTAATTGATACTTGATTTGTAGATTTGGTTTTGGTTGGGAGCGCTACGGTCTACTGTTTTGCACACGAGGGCTAATGAGACCGGGACCTACTGCTTAAAGCCGATTCCGAACGGCTACGAACATCCATGCCATATTGAGATTCGAACCCACGAACTCCAGTACCGACAATCAGCTCCCTAACCAATCCGCCAGCGTTCGGCACATGTTTCGTAGAAGTGAATCACCTAATTAAATAAAATATGATTGGTCTGTTATGTGCGTATATAAATGATTTTAATTTCGATAAAATTTCATATGATTCAGATAAACTGAGTACTAATTCCGATTTGTGTTCGAGTTCTCCACAGTTGTTACCCCACTAGTTGTTAGGTTGCTAATTCACTGGTGCTCTAGGAAAGCCGTTAAGGATCCAGAAATATTGTTACTTGCCTTACGACTTTGAAACCTTCTTATCAACACACACACACGCACACACACATACAACGAATTTTCCCAGTTCTACTGCCGAACGGTGACCAAATGTGTTAGGAGTTGTTCGCGGGTTCAAATCGCGCTGATGGGATGGATATTCTTGGAGGTTTGGAATCGGTTTAAGCAGTAAGTCTCGATCTCATTAGCCTTCATGTAGCAAAAAACGTAGTGCTCCTAACCAAACCAAGCCAAACATATTTCCCATAAATTCCTCCAAACCTATACTTCTGGTGAAGACAAAGCAATGGGACCGAAACGACAGATGACAAAAATAATCTGGAAACGGTGCTACAGTGAAAAATACTGGTTCTTTGGGGATAACTTTGAGACTAATAATATTATTAACTTTGAGAGAACAATACATTGTAGTTACCTTGCATTAAATTTTCAGCTATGTTCTTATAATGGGCAGGATTAATGCCATTACATAAAATTATAATTAGCGTACAGGTAAAACTGATCAAACCAAAATGCTTTGTTTTTGAATTGGTCATTTCTCATGGGCTTAGGAAGGTGAGTGCGGGGGTGCGGCCCGCCCCAGGAAAGAAATCTGAAGGGATTACAAAAATTTGCTGGTTTTGTATTAACTCTTTTTTTTTCAAGTTGTACGATTAAACTGTTTTACACAACATTTGGTTTTTCTCATTTATCCAGACCACAGGCTGGGAACGAAGTGATTAGATGTATTATAATGATAATAAATTTAAGTACAAGGTACTATTACTATATAAAAAAATATATCTTAAGATGTAAGTTAAACTGGTTTATTAATAAAACCTTAATTTAGTTTTTAATAAATAAAACATTGATTAGAACTCAATTGATATTTTGATATCCTGACAATAAATTGAATAAAATAAATTGCTTCTTCAGTTAATTTCATTTTCTATTTTGGTGAGGAGGGGATAAGGGGTGACAAGTTTGAACTTCACAACGGGTACCACCAAACCTTGCTATTCCACTGTCATTTCTATATAGTTTTATTCTTCACTAAATATAGTTGATCAATTTTTTTCTGTGTTATTGGAACTTGATTTATTATCAGAAACAACCTGGTCATTTTCCTCGACAAATATGACTAAAAGACTAAAGACGTGAACCAGTTATCTTAACACAGGCAATTTCTGATTGGATCAAAATTACTTGTACATCGATGATATAAGGTACTAAAAGCTGCAAGTAAAGAATTTTGATTAAAATCCTGGGTAATGCAAACTTAGGGAATATCATCAAGGCCATATATTCGCGCCTATGGAGTAAATCCTCATGCTTTTGACAAAATTCCCCATTGTGTAAAAAAAAATCCCTCTATCCTTAGACTTCCCATCTCTAGGTGTTTGACAGGCTTTCCTTTCCGCGTCACGACCTTTACCCTGCTTGCCACTTCCCCGAAATCGATTGGGAAAAGGGATTTCTGCGTTTCGTGGTCTACTTTGTCATTGTATTGACAGCCGAAAAATTGCCGAAATTCAAACGGAGATATAATGATATATAATGGCTCAGAAAGATGAAGACTCAATTTTCATACGTCAGTACACCTATTAGGATACAGCCAGGCTGTCGTGACGGTTAACAGTGCAGTTGTGAGAGAAATGTTTCACCACCTCGTTACCACTCTTGAAATGGAGGAATATGGGGATACACGTATGAGGTTCGGGTAATGAATGCGACTGCATAACTTTTCCATGGGAAAAAATCCTGTTGCTGCATTTTTATTTTCATATCTATGGAGATCTGTTATTTAACGTTGCTCAATGCCCTTTATCTGTAATTTCTATTACTCAATAACACACGAAATTTCTTTGCAGCATAAATATTAGGCAATTAAATTTTTGATGGTTGATCGAGGTCTCGAAGGTCTACAGCAGGGGTGGGCAAAAGCCGGCCCGCGGACCGGATTCTGCCCTTTTGCTTACTTTATCCGACCCGTTGAAAAATCCTGCATGCAAATTTTTTAATCTCTTATATGCGATTTTGTTGAAATCAACAGTATTTGTATGCGTTGAGTACATATAAATAATGAAAAATATATAAATAATAGAGAGTATTATAATTTGAATAGCTGTAACCATATCCCTACTTTAATGTATGCAACATACATACTCTCATAAAGCGTGAGGTCGGCTTACTATATAGAATTAAACGTGCACTCCTCTCACTCTTCGAGGGACGACAGACCGCAGCACGCGTACAGTTTATTTTTAATTTAGCGCTAGTCGCATACTCGTCATTTCTTTTGAGACTAATGTTTGTTATTTTGCAAAATAATAATAAATTGAAAAAGTGGACTTCATGTAACTAAAATTTTAAAACATTGGTTTTATTTTATTGTAATAATTAAATTATTTATTTGTAGGCCTTTGTAAAGTGAGTCAATCTAAAAAAAGAAAAGTTGATTTGGAGTGCAGAAATTCCAATGAAGCATGGACGGTAAACATTGATAACATTGTTTTTACAAACATTGATAAGAAAGCAATTTGTTAAATTTGCCAGGAAACAATTGCTGTATAAAATAAAATCTTTTATTAACTGATTTATTTAATGACCATTAATTTAATATAATAGATCATATTTCTTTAAAAATTACGTGACATATTTTACTGGGCACAAATTGTTCGCATATACACCTAAGTAAGACAATTTATTATTACTATTATCTTTTATTAACTGTCAAATTTTTCTGTCCAAATGCCTTAAAATGATACTTATAGTGTATTTTTTTTTGTCAAAAAAAAAAAAAATTCTTGGGCAGGAAAAGAACTCCACCTAAAACATTCGCGTGTGCACAGCGTACGCGGTAGTGTCCTCCGGCCCGGGAGACATTTTGAAAATTTCATTTTGGCCCGCGCTTATAAGTATTTGCCCACCTCTGATCTACAGATTACTAGTAGAGGGGGTCGTAAATTAAAACCCACATCTTAAGGTACTTAGTTTATACTTGAAAAGGAGATGAAACAGTGTTTTGGAATCTGTAGGGTTTCTTGTGGAAAAAGTCATTTGTGATGGGTGACACTGGGATCTATCATCCCTCACATCCCCGCATTTCATAAGGGTCCAATTATCAGATGAGTAATTACGAAGCCCTCCCGTAGAAATACATTAGTCTAGTCTGATCCAGGCTTTCGCCCATACATAGTAATAGATGCTGAAGACCTGGCCGTCACGTCAGCGATCCAAAGTGGCTACCAAACTGCTGCTGACCAACGAAAGATCCTTGATGGCCCGATTTTAATTTTGTCCAAACCAGTAAGGAATAATCTCTACAAAGGAAAGCTCGAGACTACTAGGAAGGACGGAGAAAGTTTCTCTAAGGTACCTGGGGCTTGTGATACCCGTACATATCGAAAGGAGGTATGCCCCTGAGGTTATCACTCATTTCGCATCGTCCTATGGACACGTGCAGCTTAAGGTTGATAACTGCGGACACGAGTGATGCTGTCCCCCGTCCTCCCGTAGAATAGGAGTCTCCGAATCTCAAGGCTTTATGTACTAGAAATTCGTTTCTTGGAATGAAATAGTAGAATATAATTGGGCGAAATCTGTCAAAAAAAAAAAAAAAAAAAAAAAAAAGACCAGAAGCATGTCAAGAGGTCAATATTGAATAAGTTCTCCATAATAAAGCTAAATTTTTTTCTATTCATAACTATTTTGATTGTGAATTCACAAAATGTAAATTGTGAAAGTTTGCGTACTGACTAATAAACTTTTATAATAAACTTTTTGTTTTCAATTTTACCTCCTCTGTTTACTAAATTCAATTCATCCACTCTTTACATCTTCGAAACTTTTACCTGTTTTAATGAAAAGGATGTATTTGGATTGTATGAACTTTATCCAACATTGTTTGTTTCTTTTTAACATTTTCTGTTCATCAGACGCAGTTAATTGAGTTTAAAATAGAGTATACAAAAACTTCTGAAAGATACACAAAAATAAATTATTTTTGTCTTTGCTTTCTCAAAATTATTACATAAGGAATTTTTCATTTTGTCAGTGCGTTCGGCAAAAGAAATCTGAGTTGAAGTTGTCTATAGAAATATTTTTCTTCTGTGTTAGTTAATAAGAAGCAGGACCTTAGGTGTCTCAGTATAATGCAAGTCTTCAATGTGCACCCTTTTATATCTCACAATGGGCCATCTTTCCTGAGGGGTGTAAGGCATTAGTGATTCCACACTAGTGAATCTCCACACAGGAGAATTTTATTGTCAGGAAGGGAGATTTTTACTCCTTTTTTCGTACTTTTCTACCACCTGCTGATCTCCCAGTAAAAAGATATCCAGACCTAGAGCTTTAACCACTCGTTCTTTGGGGTATACAGGGAGATGTTTAGTATACCTGCCAGGCTTGAACCCGGCAACTGGCAATGCTAGCATAAAATACTAGACCATCTCAGGCCCGAATTCCCCTTAAATATTTTGATTTCTCTGCTTTTGACGTTGTCCCTTTACGGCACATCCTTGATTGGACCGATTAAAGCCGATTCTGAAAGGCTACGCACATTCATGCCAAAAGCGGGGTTCGAAATCACGAACTCTGGTACCGAAGAGCAGCACGCCCTATCCATTCGGCCATCGTTTGGCAACTTCATAGGAAGGCAAGTAAATACATTACAGCATATCATTAACTTAACTACAATAATTTTTTTACATTAACTCATTTATGCCTAGCTTGGAGAATAGTAAGAAAAAAAAATGTTTGTATATCTTTTGTATTTTCTGGGAATGAATTTTCCGTTAGCTTAGGGAAGACAGCGATCTTATATCCGATTCCTACAAGTTATCGAGTATCTGTTATTTTTTATTATAACTTTGCCATTAAGGTAGACATTTATGAATTTTTGAAACTTCCAAGGATTTTACAGCAGGTACATGAACTCAAAGTAAGGATAAATAGCTAGATCTATATTAAAACTTTACGCACTGTTCTGCTCTTACATTTACTAGCAAAAGAGTCTTTTATCTCAATTTTTATTTATCTCAATGATATCTTTGGGTGTTTAACATTACATCTTATCCCTAACGAGAAAGTAATATATACAATTGTTATATATACTCGTAGTTATACAAGATAAGTGATATTTTAAAACAATATATATTCAGCAATTTTATTAAACATAAAAGGGGAAATGCATTTAAAATAAAGAATATCGAGCAAGACTCAAAGAATTTTTATGTAAGATTTAAAGAGGAATTAATCTGTGTTTATTTGGTATCAACATATACTTCAGAATTTCCATTCATGGCCTAACTTATCTAGCAGGTAAGAGATGCTAGTCAGTTAAATTTGGATGGAGGAACAAGTGATCAATTATAAAATTTAAGAGAAAAAATAAGTTTAAGAAATTTAACTAGTAAGAAAACACTTTTAGTTTTATATGCAAGTGATGGATGCCCTCAAAAATTATCGCAGACACAATGCACCTATGAACAAATCAGTTATGCAACAAGGTTACTTTCGGAGGCTGATAATCGGTTAGAAAAATTAAGAAAAGTCCACTTGATTAATGATTTTCTTGGATGCTCGTTAATAATCAATTTAATATTTGAACAAACAAAATCGGACAGGGTAACTGAAGCATAAAATTTATTATTTATCTAAAGAATTCAAATTGGTAAGCAATTTATACTAGTTAGAATTAATATCCTCTTACAATATCGCGTCTTAATATTTTATATCATTTCGCAAATAGAACTTCAGCAAAGTATCTTCGTACGGTTAATTTATTAAAATTGCTCCAGGGAATGTTTCCAGGGTGTCGCTCTCGTTTAAATTTAGGTATTAAGCTGTGATCAAATGTATAGTGGTATTTATTTTGGTTAGTCACAAAGACTAAGTGTTATTTTGGTTGCGTTGTGTAAAATATTTAAGTACTAAATTCAACCTCAGGTTCTTAGAGACTACAGACTTAAAATAAGAAAATAAATTTAAAAAAAGCTAAATTAAAAGTAACTGGAATCAGCTTAAAATAAAAAAAGCAAACTTATTATAATGATATATATATACATCTATATACAAACAATCTGATTTAATCTTCATAAAATTTACTTTATTCAACACATTAAATTTAGGTGCCACACTAATTTAGGTCTGACAATAATTTTCTATCAGTTAGGTAAATATATATATATCTAAGAGAGAGGACCTAAACTCAATTTCAAATATATGTAAAAAGGGGTACCGTTGTGGGTTAATATGGTGTGCCAGGAACACTACTGGTTGAGAGCAAATCAGGATTGTGTATGTGTGGTAGCAAATTTCAATCTGCCATAGGTCAGGTCAGGGGCTTCCTTCTCAGTATTTGAGGTGCAGCCGTAATATTTGATACAGGAACACTGCTGGTAGTCGTTAGATATTCCAAACGTTTCCGGAGTCTCTGTCGAACTCAAGGCTATTCTCCTTGGACTCCCGAAGTCTCACTGTCACAATCGTCTCCTCTGACTTCTGACCTCTCTGCTGTCCTCGATTAGACTTCCCTCTCGAACACCCCTTTCTAGACTTTTCTTATTTTATATTAATTTCATTTTTGCCCCTCTTCCTTCTTTTTGTCCAATCGGGATAGTTGTAAGAATCTAATTGGTCTCCTTAACCCCGCCTTGAAACCGCCAATGTGGAAAAACCTTATCCCTTCAAATTGGGCATTGTCCCTTAGGGACTCATAAATAACTCCACAAATGTACATTATTATTTAGTGTCATGTATGCAGACGTGATTCTAATCTGTGACTGGGATCAGAACCTCGCCCGAGAATTCCGCAAAAGACGAAAACAGTTGAAATAATTTTTTTTAACCTCTCCCCTGTACAAAAGATGTGATGAGATCAGATTTAGATAACAAGCATTTTACTTCTCGCATTAATTAATTAATGATATTACTGATCTAAATCGCTTCATCACACAGGGCTTAGAGTTTCAATCAAATTTCTGTCAAACCACTCACCTTTTTTAAATAAACATAAGCAATGCAATATTTTCCGTTTTCGAAATTTTCATGGTAAAAACGGAGTTACTTCATTCATTACTTCAGTTAACTTAGTCACAAATATTGATAGACGAACGATATGAATATAACTTAACTAGCATATAGCCCGTCATATGACGGGATCATTAAAACTTTTAATTTTCCAGAATTGTAAAGCACCTTATGAGGCAGGTGAAAAAATGGTTTGTTTTTTAGATGAGAATTATCTGGTACATGCTCAATAATTTGTTTATCCTTACTGTTCGCATGTTAGTTGCCACCCTTAATTTATCTTGTCATATTACGTGATAGGATGGACAGTAGGGGTTTGAATATTGACAGCGATTATGTAGCGGTATATATAAATGATTTCAAAATTTAGCGAATCGATTGCAAACCGTGTGGTTATGTATAAAAAACAAACACACAAACGAACAAACTTCTTAATTTTCAAAGATATATAACTTAAATGCTTGATATTTATTAGTCCGCGAAATAGTCTCCTAGACTTTTATGAAAAGAATTTGCTGTTAATACCGGTGATAAAATTTTCATTGCAATAAAAATAATCGATGATTTAATTTAAAATTATCACATATGTACCTAATTTATCATTAAAGCCAAACATAAAAGAAAATTATTTACGTAAAGTTTCGTGATAAAATGTATGAAAATAATTCAGACGATATTTAAATAACTTAAAATAAGAAATCATTAAATGAGAGGGTTAAAGGAATGACATCATAATGCTAGAAAAAAATGTTATTTTCATCTACTTATAATGTGATAAATTGATGAAATTAATCATAGCCTTCTCTTAATCGGGGAAAACAGGGCTTGAAATAATGACATTAAATGCTAGAGAAGGGGGGAAGGGGTGAGTTTCGAACGTTTTCGAACTCGCTTTGAATTTTGCCAACCCTAACTCATCAAGAATCCAATATGGAAGCCTCTATCCATTCCAAGTCCAACCATTTCATAAATTCGAGGACAGACGGACAGATAGCTTAGGCTATTATTATATAGGGGATAGAATTCACGATATTTGTTCGTCATTTTTACTTCCCTGTATAAAGTGAAGGAAGAACTGTAATCAAGATAAATTTCAATGCTTAGATTTTAACGCAAATACATATAATATGTGAATAGTTACGAAGTCCTCCAAGTTCTCAAACGATACCTCTGGGGCTGTTAGGACAATCTAAATGTTCAAGCTGATGCTGATAAATGTTCACGCTTCAAGATGATGCTTGTTCATCTACATTACGAGAACTCACCTGAGCTATGATGCACTTTAACTCTAGCGGTGCTCGTCTAACGAAAGGCACACCCATTCGCCTAAATTCGTGTGGCCTCTGGCTCCAGTGCTTGGCTCGGCCAAGGGACACTGGAAATAACAGAAATAACATATCGATGTATATCTTAAATCTAAGTTATCATGGACTGCATAGAATAAAATAAACATGAAGTTTAAACAACTTTGAAAACTACAGCTCATGGTGTTAGTGATAGCTATCATTTTAAACATCATAGGATGCCATTTATAAAAAGGAAAAAGTTTGGGAAAAAAGATTTATATTGCCTGTAAAATAAGTACTGTAAAATGATGTTTTAAAATAGATAAAGCAATTTGTCAGGATTTCAATCTATGTGCTTACCGAAGAAGTAAATTTATGTGAAAAATCATGAAGAGTCTATCCAAATGGAGAATTTATAAATAATAGAAATATTGTAGATTATTTATAAGATTGTCTTGTACCTAATCTCAAAAGAAAAACACTGAACTATCGATTTATTCATACGTAGTTGTAACAATGTTTCTAAAGTCCATTTTGAGAGAAAAAAACATTATTTAGGGAGAATAATTCTGAATTTTTTCTGTTTATTACTTCTTGCATCGCAATGAGAATGCAGGTCGCTTAAATCTGTGTATTTTTTTATTAGTATTTTTTGGTGTACTTATGTTGACTTTGCATTTGATGCTTTATTTCGGTGCAAAGTTGTTCTTTATCTTAAATACGTTATCCTCTGTTAAAGAGAAAAATGAAATTAGAAAATTAAAACAATACTAAAGCAAATTTATTTACAATTGTTAACTTAAAAAAATTCACATTTTTACAAAGGTAATGAGAATGATTTCACTAACTAAAATTAGTACCTATTGTTTACAGAGGACATTTAAAAATATTTTTAAAATTATAAACCAATCCGGCTTCTTACACAATTTATGTACAGAAATAACCAGAAGCAACTATTTTTTTTCCTGTCAGATTTGAATAAACTTGTTAAATCCGAATGCTCAGAAGCTTGTCAATTCCTATGACAACTGATTTTACAATTAAGTTACATTCTAGATACAAGTAGCATAAATGAATTTGATTAGTTTGGGCTTATTTCATTATGTTTATGATCTAGTTTATACGATTTTAACGCTGTAGGCATTCGCATACCTTGTCCATTACCTAGGGCCGATTCTGAAGCGACAAATCAATGACAATATTTCTTGAGCCCATTAGAAAGATCTATCAATTCTATCAACTTCCATGGCGAAAGCTGAGGGAAGGAGATAAATAGAAGTTTAAATTACATGAATGTCTGATATGGACCTTAACTGGATGAAAGATGAAGTTCCTTGGAATCCTGCCAGATGCCAAACGTTACAGCGTAGTCCTTCTTCCTTTGAATCGTGGCGTGAAGTAATCCTTATCCACCATCTCCTGGTTGGTTGGTTGGTGTCGTGTCCATTTAGAGGTCACATGACTTCTGATGGAAAGATGGTTGCCATTGGCTTGAGAAGTTGGACTTTTAAGAGTGGGTTCTCGTAATTCAGAAGCAGGGACCAAGCAGAAGACTTCCAGACTTGACCTGCCACCTCTATAGGTGTAATTGGAGGATATTTCGACCACGAACCTATTTTAAATGTCCAGTTACCATTAATGAACACGGTGGATCTTTGGCCGGCTCGAGGTTCGATACCACTACTCTCCGGTTACGAGATCTCTGAGCTTGTCGACAGAGCTAATCCAGTTCCTACCTGCCACCTGGACTATTTCTGTCTGGAGCGCTCTGTTACCTCAGCTGATCTATTAGGTGATAATCCTTCAACTTGACGGAACATGGGATCTAATTGTTTTTAAAACCTAAAGCTATATATATATATATATATATATATATATATATATATATATATATATTATATTATATATATATATATATATATATATATATATCGATATATATACTACTCTACCGGTTACGAGATATATATATCGACAGAGCTAATCCAGCTTCTACCATCTCTTAAATTGCTTTTTAGGAGATTGGTAGAATTTGTGCATTACATTAGCATGAGAGTTTAAAACTGAATGGTGACTATGTGGAGAAGTTATACATATCTTGAAGTGTTTCTTGATCTATCGAAGGCAGTCTTAATATAGCTACTCTTATCCACTACTAGTCACTTCAACCAACATCTTCCAGAAACAATACAAATGAACAGAAATATTAGTAATTTACAACGTTACGCATCTAAAATTAATTAATAAATATGAGTTTTACCCAGATAACTAAGCTATTTCTTAGTAATGAAAACTTTATAATACCCTTACATGTTACACATACATATATACATATATATATTAAAAGTGGAGACACATCTATTGATCTGTGTTATTAGAACTGGCTTATGATTGATTCGAATAATCTATAGTATTGTCATATTGGTAAATAGATTCTTGATAAATTTATTACCTTATCGTACTATCGTTAAAACATATCAACAGGATTCCAAATTTTATCTTTAAGTATTCACAAGTCTCAAAACCAGCAAATACTTCGTTTACTTCATTTCGCCTCTCCTAAGTGGAAGATAGCACGGATGCTACCATTATACGACACCGTAGTATCAGTAATATGGAAAAAGTTACTTAAATTCTGGCCATGTTTCCGTCCTCATCAGATAAATAAAAAGAAAAAGAAAACCGCTCGTCTCCATATCTCCGTAATGGAATGAATTGGCGATCTTTCTCGGTTTTGACAGATGAGCTCCGATTCCGTGGATTCCCGTTCACTTATCGATCACTTTCAAGATGGTTTAATCATTCTGCGCTAATTCTACCATGTTAGTGCTAATTCTTCTGTCACGCTGCCGCACAGAGGTTCACACGCGTGGAAATGGTGATGCCGGAGACATGCTGAGGAATCTATTAGAAACATAGAATATTCACTCCGTGTTCATTCCACGAAGTCCGGTTGAGGAAGACATAGAGAGATAATTATTGTAACATGAGCGAATGCTTAATTAATCTCTTAAGAATTCATATAATTTTCAAAAGCAATGCATCATTTAACTGAATTGGATATTTAATCAACCAAAAAGTTGAAGATTACCCCCAAATAGGTGTATTTATGTGAAATTTTTTTTTACCCTAACTTGTACCAAATAAAATAATGATTAATTGGTTCTGCAATATGAACTCTCTGCTAAACGTAGGTTCATTAGACTGATATCAACTGCTTAGGGCAGATATACCACAAGTGTACGCCATGACGATTCTGCGAAGACACCTGAATAAGATATTTTGCTTCTTTGAACAACATCAACAAAAGAAAATTCGTAAAAGGTTTTTCTTCCGCAATGAAAAAAGTTGTTTTTGTCTTAGAGACAAAATAATTATCTCTTGCCTGACGTACATGGAACTATATCTAAAAGCTAGGAATTTACTGTTATATTATTCAAGTGACTTTTATAGTCAACCATGCAAACCACAATTGAGATGCAATGTTCATCGAGAATAAAACGAAGAACTGAGCAGTTTTTGTTTGGTTTTATTAGACTATTGTATTTAAGTTCAGAAGTTGGTAGTTGTGTTTTATTAACGAGGTATGTAAATATCAACAGTGTATTAAAAGCATATCCTAGCTACAGATACTGTTATAGATCATGTGCATTATTATATCTTCTAAAAACAGGGTGAGCATTCTACGACCCATGAAAATTTCGTGCGGTTCTTCGCTCTTTCAAAAATTTGAATATTTTACATTTTGAATATCTTTCTGATAAAGGTATTTTACCAACCCCGACTCTGTTTGAATTCAGATGTGTTTCCGCAAAGAATTAATGCATTAAAATATTTAATTTAAAAAATCATTTGATGTCCATAGAATCACAGACGTGAGTAAATACAGAGGCATAGCTAAGAGGGGACATCTGTCTCCGGGTGCAGAAACTAGGGGGTGCCGAATTGATGTAAAGAAATTTTAGAATGATGTATTTTCCATTCATAAATGCACTAAAAAGTAAATAATAACAATAAAAAAAAACATAGGCCCACCCAGGATTTCTGTCTGGAACGAGCTGTTACCTCAACTGATCTATTAGGTGAGAATCCTTCAACTTGACGGAACATGGGATCTAATTGTTTTTAAAACCTAAAGCTATATATATATATATATATATATATATATATATATATATATATATATATATATATATATCAACACTGATTCACAAATTTTTCTCGCAAAGGTTGTCGGCTGTTTAGTGAAGGGGGGGGACGGTTAAAGAGGTCAACATGCATAGGGCGCCAAATGGTTCCCAAGACAAACAAGATTTTCTGGAAAATTCGGAATGGGATACCAGAAAGTTATAGAGCCTCGTCTGTCAGTTATATTCCCTATGCTACATTGTTTCACCCGATTAGACAGTTGGAGGGAATATTGACAATCAAATAAATTGAAATAGATCACAAATTATTTCTCATTCATTCCGTAAAAGACATCAAATGAAATAAGACAATGTCCCATATTTCAGATATTTCTAATGGTGGACTGTTAAAACAACTTATTTTATAATTAATAAGTTTTTTTTATATTAAATATCTTAGTCACTCTTTCTATACTTTCTATATTGTGGATCTATATTGCGGATATAAAAGTCAAAAATGTCATTTTCTCCTTTTTCCCCCGAAAACGCATATGTAAATTGAGGGTGATCTGCTATCTATGTAACATCCCACTAAGTGGCTCTCCATGGCCAAAAGACCCTGTGTCGGCTCTAGCATCAAGTCACTCATTTATTGAAATGTAAAATGTATCTGTTACATCTGGCAGATGTTTGGCTTGGTTTGGAGAGCTACGGTCTACTGTTTTTCTCACGAGGGCTAATGAGACCGGGACCTACAGTTTAAAGCCGATTCCAAACGGCTACAAACATCCATGCCAGCAGCGGGATTCGAACCCGCGAACTCCGGTTCCGAAGAGTAGCGCTCTACCATTCGGCCATCGTTCGTCATCTGGCAGATGTAAAATGTATCTGTTGCATCTGGCAACATGTAAGATCATTCCACGTGGTAATGGGAATGTGGGCGATACTGTTGCTGTACTAATGCATTGTATTAGTCCCTGTAAATAATGTAAGATTAAATGTATATAATCTAAAGTTCTGTTTTTCCTGAAGTACACTATAGGCACTGCATCATAGACGATAACTCCCCCTTCCCGTCTTATTAAGAGTTTAGACATCAATAAACGGTAGTGTCACAGTTTGAGAATAGTTGATTATATAGAGGAATTTGCAGTTAAAAGCTTTTCAGTAAAGATATCCTTCCAACAAAATTGTTTATTTTTTGTGTACTCTTACAATATTATCTTGAATTATAATAAAGTGTGTTTACTGCATCGTTCAAGGAACTAAAATGAAGCGGGGTATAAATGAAAGCCTTTAAAATCGAAATTTTAATAAACAGCTTTGATTATTGTAATTTAGTTCAAATTTATGTAAGAGTGCAAACTTTGAAACTTTCTTAGATAGTTGTACTCTTTTATTTCTCCATAACAGAATAGTAATTAAATTTTAAAATTTACTCTATTTTAACAGTTTTATTATTTTAGCTAAGTTTTATTATTTTTCAGTTAATTTTTTAACATCAGTTGTTAAATTAATTCCATGATATTATTTACTTTTAGTTTACATTAGATTTAAAAATGTCCATATGGTAAACCTATTTCTATATGTTTCATTTTACATCGTAAGATTTTATAGCAGTGTCTAATTTTAAACGTTTTTACATACAAATAGCAACACCATTTTGCTGGATAATATCGATTATAAACACTTCACAAAATTTGCAATCGGTTGTAATACTAGAGTAGTTGCATAACTTTGATATTCGCTTGTATTGTTATGTTACATTTCAGTGCAGATATTTGCTGTAATTAGTTCTAAAAAACTAAATAGAGCTTTTTGATCGCCAATAGTATGCTTCAGTGCATTATTAAATATACTGATCAAATTTTCTATATTTAACAGACAATTTGAAAACACGACAGTTTTGGCAATTATTTACAATTAAGCGCAAAGGTGTCAGTCAAGAGATACCTTTTGGTTGGTTTTTGGTTTTTTTTGGAGCGCTCCGGTCTACTTTTTGCAACACGAGGGCTAATGAGACCAGGACCTACTGCTTAAAGCCGATTCCGATCATCCATGCCATAGTGGGATTCGAACCCACGAACTCCGGTTCCGAAGGCCAGCACTCTAACCATTCGGCCATCAGATACCTTTTGGTTGAAATAGGAATACTCCACATAATAGACATAGTGTTGTTCGCAAATCATACATGTATTGCAAGTCTAATTCGAGTTCTTATTACACAAGCCAAGATTAAAAGCCAAGATTGTTTGGTTTTACAGGTTCTAATTCAAATATTTCAATTTGGCTTGTTTTAAAAGACTCAGAAATGTCCAAAGGTTTTAAATAAGTAAAAATCATAAAATCAAATTTTCGAATGGTTGAAGATAATTCCTTTATATCTTTTTAGTAGACGACGTGACCGGTGTTTTCCTGTTTTAACTCTGTAAATCCAAAACTTGTAAAATGTATTTAAATAAATTATAAATTGGACCGTTTTGATGGAAAAGTAAATAAAAAAAATTATTTTAAAAGTAATTGACGCCACCAAGCATACAGTCATCTCAAACGTAATTAGATTAAATTGAAACTTCAACATCGCCTGTGCGGGAATTCGAACTTGAAACTTCTCGTAGGAAGCATGGCCGAACGATGGCCGTTTGGTTAGGGTGCTGACCTTCGGTACCGGAGTTCGTGGGTTCGAATCCCACAGTGGCATGGATGTTCGTAGCCGTTCGGAATCGGCTTTAAGCTGTAGGTCCCGGTCTCATTAGCCCTCGTGTTGCAAAAAGTAGACCGTAGCACTCCAAATCAAACCAAATCTCGTAGGAAGCCTGTTACGCTGACCGCAGCGTCACAGATAGGTTGGCAGTATAATAATCTCAATAAGTGCGCAATTCTGGATTTATAATAAAAAACATTTTCTATCGGATCAAACTGTGAATTTAAACCATTCTCGAATCAACTTAATTACATACACAAAATTTGATAGAAATTAGTCAGTGTTTAAGAGGAGTTTTTTTACAAACACACGGACATAAGAATTTTAAATATAAAGAAAAGATAACCTGCTGAATACAAGGATTCCCCGATATTAATCAGACATAATATGCTTGTTTACTGCCAAGCGTGTATGCAGGAAGATAAATCACATTCATTACAGCTGGTCTTACATCCGGAGATATTCGTTCCGTTTTTTATTACCATTTTTTGGGTATTGCACCCAATCTCACGCAGTGTCGTTAAACTAAACTAAACTAAAATAATAATAAAAAAAAGAATTGCGTGAACTGGTCTTTAAAATTCGTATATCCAGTTTAAAAATGTGAAGAAAAAACAACAATTAAATTTTTGAATTATGACAGTCGCAGTAAATGCAAATTAGTTTAAAAACGAAACAGTTTCTTAGAACTAAATGTTAGTAAGAAATCACGGGAGACAAAGTGTTATCTTTCACAAAATATTCAAGGTTTTTTTTCCTTCACAAATCTGTTCGCCCGTTTTTAACTACAGGAACTGGTGTCGAATAATAATTACTACAACCAGTTTTTTAAAAATTTATTTTAGGGCTGAGAAAAAAACCAGTTCTTTAATAAAGATAAAACAAGTTGATTAATAAACTATTTAAATAATAGTTTAATAATTATAAATGTCATCCATGAATGATTATTTTGTATTAGTATTCAAAGCCCGAGGACGAAGATGAGTGATAAACAAGTTCATATAATGCGACTAATATCGGGGTTTTTAATCAGAGAATAATAATCCAGTCTCGCTCCTTTATTGCGAATTAAATTTAATGAAAGTCCGGGTTTGACGGGGAAAGTTTTTAGCGGTGGGAAGTTTAACGGAGGTCCTGTGTAAAAATTTGCGAATGTGACTTGGATTTAGTGATAATTCTGTTCATGATACTTCTTGAAAATTTTCTCTTTCTAGCGAGACACTTTTAGTCTAAAAGGGGGAAATCTGTTTTACCTTGTACCTATAAGTTCTTTTATCTAAGATGATTCCAATGCTGTTTATTGAAACATTTTTCTGGAAGATATATGTTTTATTTACAGGATTGCATAACAAGTAAGCATGATTTGTGTTGGGAAATTTAAAAAAATATATTTTTTTCCTTACAACATGACGTCATTGTTAATGATATTCATCCAATACGTTTAACTTTCAGTCAGATTTTTAAGCGTGACTGAAAACCATATGTAAATTACCTACAGCATGTATATATACATATTATATATATATATATATATATATATATATATATATAATATATATATATATATATATATATATATATATATATATATATATATATATATATGTATATATATGTATATATATATATATATATGTATATATATGTATATATATATATATATATATATATATATATATATATATATATATATATATATATATATATATATATATATTATATATATATATATATATATATATATATATATATATGTATATATATATATATATATATATATATATATATATATATATATATATATATGTAAGCCTGTTCAGCGTATTTAGCTGGGGGAACTTCTAACTTATGCTGCTGTTTGATAGCTTTCCTAGTTTACATACATGTATTATTTTATGCAATAAGTCAATTCATGTATTATTTTTATTAATAAAATTTTAACTAAAAGCATTCGAAGTGGAAGCGTTAGGAAACCCGAATACTTCATCAATCCTCTGATGCCTCTGCAAATTTAGAAGTTTGTAAAATTACATATGACATTTGACTAATTTTACATCAATTTGTTACTTGTTATGACTTGACTTACTTGTTAAGTAGGAGTGCATAAGAAGTAAGAAAGGTTTCTATATCAATATGAATAATATTATTCCTAAAGGAACTTTGTCTCATAAAGTATTTTCATTTTCATGTTTTTTTTTCTTCGTGTACGAAGTAAAGGAAGTAGTAGTTAGGTTTATAAGAAACGACAGGTGGTTTGGTTTGGAATGCTATAGTCATATTTTTGCAACACGAGGGATAATCAGACCAAGAACTACTGCTTACAATCATGGGCCAAACTGGGCTCATATGGCCTTGAGGCCCTCCAGGCTGATCCCGGAAGCGGTGGGCAGATCGAAAGTATTGGGCTATCCGAGCTTGCACTAAGCCCGTGTGACGCCTTCAATATTCTAAAATGAGAAGTAACGTGAATGATGGATCACAGTCAAAGAATAAAATTGGAAATTCACTTTAATTCTGGATTAAATACGGCTATTTACAAAGGGATGTTAATTCCTGAATCACCTAGAACTGCAAAGGATAGTTGCCGATAAAACTTCATCACGACAATCACAGTCGAAAGAAAAACAAGAGATTTAATAATCTCTTACAGATGGGGAGGCTTTTCAGGGTGCAATCAAACCCAATTTATCCCCCGTTTGGTATCGAGATTCTGCCGCTCCCTATATGAGCGGACTTTACGAATTCCCGAACTAGCAAGCTCTCTAGTAGAAAAGGCGAAAGCCACCACGAGGTCAACACACCTCCGAAAAAAACGACGAAAAGCACTGAGTCGCAAAATTGTAGGCTTTTTATACCTGGGGGGTCAGTTATAGTTCCACCACTTGTTTTTGGGGTCAGTTAAGATCCCAGTTACTTGAGAACTCCAGATAAAATTTAAGGTTAGATTTTTTTAGCTGAATTCTCATTCGCTGGCTGTCCCGATTTCGGAATTCCCGAGGATTCATTAACGAGATCCATCAGGGGCGTATTCGTCTATTCAGTCCAATTGTCAAGATCCCCGTCTCTGCGACGCCACGCTATTGTCCAGGTACAGGTGTACTACGATCAGCTGTTTTGGAGCGTGCTCTGACAAAAGGGCAGTCTTCACACCCGTCGAAGTACCCGACACGCGCTCATCGCGCCGCAGGTGCAATCCACGAGCGAACGCAGAAGACGGGCACTGTAAATGGAGGAGAATTTGGAATACTTACTGATGCTAAGCGGACCTTCTAACGCCGGAATTAGTGAGGGTGGAGCGAACCACGAGTGCCCAAATACTGGGAAACAAAAGTGGGAGAATTTTGCTCGTTGCATCAAGTTAGACTGGAAACCGATGGGAGCCGAATCGAACTGCTACGAACATTCATGTCACAATGGCATTCGTATTCATGAACTCCAATACCAAAGATCAGCGCCTTAACCATTCGGCCATCATTCGGCTGACAAAGCTAGGTGATAGGTGAAAATAAAATAGATAAAAATGTTTATTTCAATTATTTTATGGTCGCAGTCATTAATTAAAATTTACCTCTCGTAGAATAAATTTTGAATTTTTTATGAGATCACTGCGAAATTTAGCGAAATTGGATAGTTCGAAATATTTTGTACTCTCCTTGGAATTCAAACTTATCAAGTTTGACTGTAATACATTGATTACTTGTTACAATGATGCAAGTCTCCTAGGAGACAGCAGCCGAACATTGGACGATTGGTTAGAGTGCTGGCCTTCGATATCAGAGTTCGTAAGTTTGAATCCCACTGTGGCATGGATGTTCGTAGCCGTTCGAAATCGGCTATAAGAAGTAGGTCCCCGTCTCATTAGCCCTCGTGTTGCAAAAAGTAGACTGTGGCACTCCAAACCAAACCAAACCTGGGAGATAGCAGGGTTCATTTGGAGTGTTAATTTTTCTGATTCTGTAAAGCAGGGTTTCTTAACCTGTGGTTCATGGACTCCTTGGAGGTCCATGGGTAATATTTTGGGGGTCCACCGACTGCTTCCTAATTTTGGAAAATTAGAACACTTTGGAAAATTAGAATTCAAAATGGGATGATGCAAACTTTCAAATGTTGGTCGAAGTGCTTTTTGAAAATGAATCTCGCAAGATAGTTTGTTATTAAATAACTTGAAAAATGAAATCTGTGAACACCTGGAAGTACTTCAAGTTTCATTTCAAAAATATTTCAATTCGGATGGAATAAGTATAAAAGATGTGTTGTGGATTCGTAATCCTTTTCTTTGTGATATTGACTGTATCAATGACATGAACCTTGCCAAAGATGAGCTAATTGATTTGAAAACAAAATCCTTGTTAAAAATGCATTTCGATTCAAAAACTCTTGGAGAGTTTTGGTCTTCTTTAAGAGAAGCCTACCCATTGCTTGTAAAACGAGCTATGGCAGCCATTATTCCGTTTGCTGCAGAATATCTTTGCGAAGCTCGATTTTCCACACTTGTCACAATAAACACAAAACATCGAAACCGACTGAATATCGAACAGGATATGCGCGTTGCTTTGTCGAAAACCATCCCTCAATTCAATCTGTTAATCAAGGAAAAGCAGCAACAACCTTCACATTAAAAATTTTAATTTCTTCAAATTTTTTATACTATTGAAATAAAAATATTAAAATAATTAAATAATAAAACGGATTTTTTTTGTAATAAATGATGTTTAAGCAATTTTTTTTCACAGAGGGGTCAGTGACATATTTAAAATTATTAAAGTGGTCCATTGTGCCAAAAAGGTTAAGAAATACTGTTGTAAAGAGAGATTCTTACTTTCAAAATGTATAAATAATCCATGGGCTTCACAATGTATTTTATAACACAAGGAATTCTACAACTATTTTTAATAACTAAAATGACTAAACATCTTTGTTTTTGATGGAACTGTGCATATTATTTTATTCTGACATCCCTGTTGTGTAACTATGATCTTCCATAACGATATAATAAAGTCATAAAAAAGAGGAGAGTAAAATAAAACATAAAAAAGCAAACAGGAATTTAATTGAAGTAGAATATTCACGGCAAGCAGTGTCGGCAGCGACTGAAATAATTTACATGTATATCTTCTCCACGTAAAACGGAGGGAAATAAAAGGCAATGCACGTTTTCGATCACCGCATCGGAAATGAAATTTTGCGATGGATTTCACTTACAACACATCGGTCATATTACTATTGCCTTCTGACAACATCGAAGAGATTGATTCGCTCGTCTTGTTTTGCCTGGAAGATTACAAATCATTTGACAGCTCAAAAAATGAAACGGAAAAAAAGGGAGGGAGGCATCTCGAATTTTGTCACGTCTCAATGCGAGAAGATCGATTTTAAGTTGTGTACAGGAAGTAGAAATAGATAATAAGAAGACTAATGCATCTTAAAGTATAAATGTGTACAAGAAGTGCAATGAAATCTACTTAAAATTCTCATTTATTAAAATGTATTACATTGATATGTATTACCATATTACGGCTTTAGAAGTTAATAATACGCTAATTTGTGTTATAAGTTAAATGCAAACCAACGGCAACAATACACAAATGTAATAAAAAAGAAGAGCAGACAGATGTTTCGAGTTAGTGGACAGCTGTTCTAAGATGTCTTCTGCTTTCTTATTTGAATTTTTTATAAGACTTATGTATTTTATATAATTCATATCGCTGGACAGAGAAATTTGTTGCTACAATCAGCAATTTGCATCCTAAGTATTAAGCACTAGTATATAGCCCGTCATATGACGGGATCAGTAAAATTTTTAATTTTCCAGAATTATAAAGTAACCTATGAGGCAGGTAAAAAAATGGTTTGTTTTTTGGCTGAGAATTATTTTGCAACAAAATATTACTTTAAGAAAATTATTTACGTAATATCTAAGTTTAGTGATAAAATGTATGGAAATAATGCAGATGATATTTAAATAATCTAAAATAAATGATTAAATGAGATGGTTAAAGGAATGACGTCATAATGCTAGAAAAATTTGTTATTTTTACCTATTTGTTATGTGATAAATTGATACATTTAATCGCCTGCTCTTAAAATGGGGCGTGATATAATAATGGTAGCACATGAATTTAATAAAATAAAAATAATAAAAATCTTAAAAATTTGAAAAATTTATTTTGAAAAATAATAAAACTTTAAAAATAATAAAACAACTTTAGGAATAAGAATTCAAAAGAAAAAGCAGAAATTATTAAATTATTTAGACATTTAGAAAAACTCGGCTACGTCGGGGGCAGAACCCGAGAAGTACGATGATCAAATAGGCAGACACTTTATCCCATGTGCCAGCTTACACGTGGTGAAGGAAATAGTTAGAATATATAAGGGTCAAGTAAAAACAATCCAGAAATTTAAATATTGCGCTCCGCCCTCGTCATCCTATCAATAATGAATTTAGTATAGAATAAGAGGGAGAATAAGGCTTGAAATAATAGCATTAAACACTCGAAAAGGAGGGGATGAGGTAGATTTCGAACTCGCTTTGAATTTTGCTAACCCTAACTCATAAAAAATCCAATATGGATGCCTGTATTCATTCCAGGTACAACCGCTTTATAAATTTGCGGACAGACAACTTGGGCTATTATTATATAGGGGATTATAAGAAGTACGTATCAGTAATCTGTATTCGTCCTTATCAAATAAGTGAAAATAAGAAAGAAAATTGGTTGGCTTACCGTTTGGTGTTAAGGTTAAGCAAAAAATCACAGAACAAAATATTCAGTTTTTTCTCAAAGAAGATTCCTTGCAAGCTTTCATATTTGTAAATAAAAGATTACATTTCAATAAAAATGCCGAAATTTTTAAAGGTCTATCCACACTGTTTATCATTTTTCCACTCTGAGGAATGATCACTGTTTAAAATCCCAACTAATACGAGAGAGGTTTTGGCTCCATTGTTAAGGAGTGCATAACTCAGACAAATTAGTATGAATCCTTTTATTTTGAACTCAAAAAGGAAGTTAAGTCATCTCGTATCGAGTACCATTGCTAATATATTCGCGGCCACTAAATATTTTTTTGCGTTTATAGCATTGATTACTGGAGAAAATAAAGAAGTTCTTATGAGAGTTGCCTCAAACTTATATCGCTGAGGGTAGAATATGAATTTAATGGTATTAAGTTCAAATATGATAATAGTTACATTAAAATATAGCGTAAATAAAACAATAACGGAATTATGTAAACTATATTTCTCTCACTAAATCCGATTTTCGTATGGTAACATATACATGTGATAAAGTTGCCACATGCAGAAACAGAAATTAGTGGATGTGAAATCACGCCAGCGGCAACCAGAATAGAATTTCAAATGTCATGAATTCATGACAAGAGAAGACGAACGATGGCCGATTGGTTAGGGCGCTGATCTTCGGTACCGGAGTTCGTGGGTTCGAATACCACTGTGGCATGGATGTTCGTAGCCATTCGGAATCGGCTTTAAGCAGTAGATCCCGGTCTCATTAACCCTCGTGTTGCAAAAAGTAGACCGTAGTGCTCCAAACCAAACCTCATGACAAGAAAAAGACACGAAAAGAAAAATTCCGGTTTATAACGAAATTGTGAGGTTAAAAAGGAATATTTAATGTAACGCATTTTAACGCTGCTAACACCGTAACCTTGAAAGACGAAACTAATTTTTAACCTTTAATGTGCAAATTATTATGATGACGCATAATATAACTGAAAATAATAAAAAAATATTGTGTATAAATTAATAGGTGTGCAAAAAAATCGTGTGGTGTCCACATCAGGATTTTTTATCCAACATTATTTGTTAACTGTAAAGAATCTCTAATGAACATAAAAACTTTAATTTTACTTTAACATAACCAGAAATGTTTCGTCTTTAGAATGAATTAGCTACATTATAAATAGAAATCTACTACTAATTAAAACATCCGTCGAAATTATAATAAAATATATAAGTAACAAGGAATCAAATTTTAATTTAAAAAAACATCAAAAGTATTAGAATAGTCTCATTGATTCATACTATAGATAGCAAACATATATTTAAATATGGAAAATTCAAACATTACTCACTAGATTTTAAATATTACTGATAGTAATGAAAATTACAGTTTTGAAAAAAGCTTATAAAGTAAAACGACCAGTAAATGATACTTAAAATACACTTCATAACTTTTATATTCTCGCTGGGATATTTTTTAACATATTGAAGCTTCATCGAAAGAAATCGAATTCTTCAGCAATTGTGAATGTGTTGATATCACTCACTCTAAGACATTCACTCTCACTTAGAAGACGTTCAGTTTCACATATATTATAACTTTTGCTATTGTAACAGGATAGGATTAAACAAGATAAACTGAAGTCGGTTTGCTTCTACGTAATATCTTTTGTTCAGCAGCTTGCCATCACATTATAAAATGAGCCCCCCTCTACACTAAGAGGAAACTTTAGATCTATTTTAAAACTCACGCCAATCCAAACGATCGTCATTAGGCAATCAATATGTGTTGAGAAAAACACCGCAAGGAAAATTCCTCACTAAAATGGAACACGTGCCATGTCAACTACGGTGCTATAAGAGGCAGCCCCAGGCGTCTATCGATTGTTTGGGGGGCAGTGGTCCTGGGAAATATCGATATCACAACGTACTATTAACGAACAAAAACACACTAGTTCCGTAACAGGTCCTTTGTATCATAACAAAATAAACACCTTGACTTTCTTTAAAAGGTCCCGTTTTGTGGGAGAGACATTAATCTCCCACTCAACTGGCCGCGTTCCGTCTTCCGCGTAAGGCACACCGACCACAAAGCCCATTATCGAGACTAAAAACAATCATTTTCACTTCAACAACACCTACAAGTGGAAGCGTGAGAAGAACACTCCGACATCAAAGGTGAGCGCCGCCCGGTTTTCCAAGGTCATCGGGGTCGTGCCGCAAACAATGGCGGCGAGTCCATATCGTTCAAGGATCTGGGAAATTAAATTTGCCAGGCAAGAATTTCTTAATTGCCGGGGCGTGCGGCTCATTAGCGCAAAGAAAACTGAGCCTCATTCGGTAAAGGGAAGTCGTGAGATCGAACGCCTCGTGCCGTGCCGGCGTTAGCCGAGAATCTGCCGGGATTAGTCGTAAATTCGAGGATCCGTCAGGATATGGGTTTTAAAACGTCCGATGGCGTCGTTATAACCGGGTTAATGCTCTAAACAGGTTCACGGGAAGAGTATTAAAAGATCATCTTGTGTACGTAAACAAAAGCGGATCCGAGATTTGGTACAAAGCCGAGCGGCAGTCGTCAAAGAAAAAGTGTTTTAATTTATAATGGAAAACCAATTCGACAAAAGCCAGAGAGAGTTTAATGGACACTCGACTCGTTGATTTAGCTAAATTAGTAGTTCCTTTTAAGAGGTAATGGGAACTTTCGAGCCGGAAAACTATCATTATAACATTCTTTTTTAGATTCACCATAAAAAAAAGTTTTCATTTAGAATAAAAATCAAAAAAGTTCTTGAACCCATTAATGCCTACCGTTCCTTCTGCAGGAAGGTTAAAAAAATAACTTGCAGAATTTTATGTTTTCTTGGAAAGTCCTTTTTAGTTAAAGCAGTTCAATAAGGAAATTCTTAAGCTGGCTGATGCAAACTTTTATTCGTTAAGACAAAATTTAATGGTAACATGTTTAAATGTAAAAGCCCTAATATATTAATTTACAACATAAATAAAACTGTAACGTAATTATGTAAAATATATTTCTATTTTCAAATCCGACTCTCTGATGGTAACACCTCCATGTAATAACGGTGACGCACCCAAAAGCAAAAATTGCAGGACGAATATTCAGGTCCACGGAAACCAGAATAGAACACAGAATTGCACAGATCCACAGTTTTATCCTTATGTTCTCTCAGTACACAGGGATATATTTCGAGAGCCTTCAACCCTCGAATCCAGTATCCAGCAGTTCTAGACCCACACGCTAGCCACTAGGCTATATGAAGAGACTACTGTTTAACCTGGAGCAATTTGGAACGGGTAGAAACATTCAT
>CM063498.1:37171535-37214035 GCA_032207245.1 Pardosa pseudoannulata
TAGGAGTAGTAGCTTTTACTAAGTGAAAGGGACAATCAAATACAAATATTCAAACAGCAAGTAGTTTTCAGCTATGTATTAATAAGAAAACCAAGTGACTGGAAAAATATAATTTGGTTGAATTTACCAAAAACATATATTTAAAAAAAAAACTACATAACATATGCTAGAGCTGCAAAGCATTTCAAGTATTATTTTTAATAGGGTGATCCCAGATTTATTTCTCGTCCCTTATTTATTTTCGGGTTAAAACCTTCCCCGCAATATATGACATCTAGCAAACTCTTTACATCCCTGAAATTGAAGAATATTTAAGTACTTTTTTCTAAATATTCGACAAAGTATGCGGTCATTTTAGGCAATAGATTCCATGTATATGCTTATTTATGTATAAGTACAGATTTTAAAGAATTAATACATTTCTTCGTTATATTTTTAAAAAATTTAGCGTTTATACAAAGAAATTAATGATTAGATCATTTATTATTTTTTTTTTCAAATTATCTGTGTTTGAACTTTAAGAAGAAATAACCAACTCTAAATGTCCATAAATTGTAATAATAACGT
Organism: Pardosa pseudoannulata; assembly: GCA_032207245.1. Lineage (NCBI taxonomy): Eukaryota > Metazoa > Arthropoda > Arachnida > Araneae > Lycosidae > Pardosa > Pardosa pseudoannulata. The sequence goes on from CM063498.1 coordinate 37,172,103, forward strand.
TATTCATTGTTCCAGAAATTTTAAAACTATCACAAGTAATAAAAAAATAACGACTTAAAATTAAGTTCTAACTGCTTAAGATACCATAATAATTTCGAATTAATTTAGAATGAAACATTTTTAATATATGACAGCTAATAAAATTCATTCAAGTGCTTTAAAGCAAAGGAAATACTCCTTATTTTTTCTGAATAACAAAAAATTCCGAATCTAAAATTAAAATGGACGACCTGACACGCAATACGTAGTATCACAGATTTTTTTTTTGTGAAAAGAATTTTCTTTTCCTCTTCCGCGACAATCCGAGCTAACTATATGAATAGAAAGATTCTCATCCCTGCCGGAGCTATCTTCCAAGATTACGTCCTGAGAAAAGGAAGTCAGAAATGGTCTTTTCCATGGTCCTTGTGTGTCAAGCATTCTTCTGTGGTAGTTTATTTCGGCAGCCTGACAAGGCGCTTTTTTGATTTGCCTTTGAAGCATTCATCCAACGATGCGGGTGGTTTGAAATGATCCGAGGCCAGCTGAGGTTGTGCTGAATTTCTTACCGGGACTTTTCTTCTTCAAAGCGACCAAAAACTAAATAAAGATGCACTTTAAATTCTTCATTGTCGTGTTAAAAGCGTCTGAGATATGTCAGTTTAAAGGAGAAAGTATTAGGATTTATATCCTCTTCAGTTTTTGACGTTCCTCAATTGTATTCATTTCGAACGCAAATATATATTTCCAATAATATTCCACTGACTGACATTGGAGAAGAAAACAACTTAATGCTCTCACTTATGTATAAAGATAGTAAAAAAAGCATTTTTTGAGTTGTTATACTTAAAATGATGTCTTAATTTTGCAGAAAAAATAATTTGGTAAATAGGATCCTAATAAGTAGAATTCAAGGAACGTCATAAGAGCTTTGAATTGACTGAGAAGAGTTGCACGTTTAACGAAGTAGAGCATTTAGGTGATAAATTGTTTACTAAGACTGCACTGTTATAAAAGTTATCTAAAAAATGTTAGACAAATCTGAGAAATCTACTTATGAGGCGTTAGACTTAAAATGGTATCCTATATAAAGCAGAAAAATAATAAATTAAAACTTAAATTATTTTAAAATTTTTATAATATTTTTTTAGCTTTAAAAAATAATTTGTTCAGCATGATTCTAATTACAAAGTTGAAGGAACCTCATAAGAGGCTTGAATAGCTAGAAAACAGTTGCACGTTTAACGAAGCAGAGAATTTAGATGATAAATTGTTTAATAATACTGAAATTTTGCATTGTTATAAAAGTTATCTCCCAAAAACTATGTTAGACAAATTTGAGACATCTACACAAGAGTTCTTATACTTTAAATGGTGTTCTATATTATGAAGAAAAAAATAATTTGTTAAGCAAGATCTTAATAAGTAAAGTTCTAATAGCTAGAAGAGGGCTGCACGTTCAACGAAGCAGAGCATTTAGATGATAAATTGTTTGATAATGCTGAAATTTTGCATTGTTTTAAAAGTCATCTAAAAAATTATGTTAGACAAATGCGACATCTATTAATGGCCGAACGATGGCAGAAGAGCTAGGGTGCTGGTCTTCGGAACCGGAGTTCGTGGGTTCGAATCCCACTACAGCATGGATGTTCGTTCCGGTTCATAGGTTCCGGTCTCATTAGCCCTCGTGTTGCAAAAACGTAGACAGTAGCACTCCAAACCAAAACCATCTACTAATGAGTTGTTATACTTAAAATAATTCCCATATTATGTAGAAAAAATAATTTGTTAAGCAGGATCCTGATAAGTAAAATTCAAGGAACCTTATAAGAGGCTTGAATAAGTAGAAGAGGGCTACACGTTTACCGAAGCAGAGGATTTAGATGATAAATTGTTTGCTAATACTGAAATTTTGCATTGTTATAAAAGTCATCTAAAAATTATGTTAGACAAATGAGTCATCTACTAATGAGTTGTTATACTTAAAATAATTCCCATATTATGTAGAAAAAATAATTTGTTAAGCAGGATCCTGATAAGTAAAATTCAAGGAACCTTATAAGAGGCTTGAATAAGTAGAAGAGTGTTGTGTATTTAATATGTATTAACTTGTATAATATGTATTTATATTTACTATGTATTGGCAACATACAATGTATGAGATTGTAAAAGAGAGATTGGCAATTTTAGATGTAATGATAATTTAGAAGCCTGTTGTTTTCTAGGCTTAATGAAGTTTTAATAAAGTTGTTATGTTTTACAGTTTTTGAATAAATTTAAGAAATACTACAAAGAGGACTACACGTTTACCGAAGCAGAGGACTTAGATGATAAATTGTTTGCTAATACTCAAATTTTGCATTGTTATAAAAGTCATCTCAGAAAGCTATGTTAGACAAATCTGAGACACCTACTTATAAATTGTTGTACTTAAAAGGGTGTCCTCTATTATGCAGAAAAAGATAATTTATTAAGCAGGATCCTAATAAGTAAAATTCAAGGAACCTTATAAGAGGCTTGAATAGCTAGAGAAGGGCTGCATGTTTTTTCGAAGTAGAGCATTTCGGCGATAAATTGTTTACTACTACTAAAATTTTGCATTGTTATAAAAGTTATCTCAAAAAACTGTTAGACAAATCTGAGCCATCTATCTACTTATAAGTTGTTATAATTAAAATGATGTCCCATATTATGCAGAGAAAAATAATTTGTTAAGTATACGATCCTAATAAGTAAAATTCAAGGAACCTCATAAAAGGCTTGAAAAGGTAGAGGATGGCTGCACGTTTAACCCCTTCCGGTAAAATGACGAGTCTAGCTCGTCATTAGTTTTACATTCCATACCGCACAATGACGAGCTACACTCGTCATGCGATTAAAGTTACTGTTAAATATGATAATTAATTTATTTTAAAATTTCTAGTGTACTGAATTTGGCAACACTTTTATCACTTGTGAAAATCACAAGTCACTATTGCATATAGTTTACTTGGTACAAGTCATTGCCAAATTAATGAGTCAGAATAAAAGAAAACCTACTAAGAAATGCCGTGTGTGTTACAAGAATCAAATTAAAAGTGAGACTACTTGGCGGTGTAAACAATTCAGAATTCCTTTGCACTTTGTTTTGAAAAGTACCACTAGCTTGAAGACTATTATCTGTATACCTTATTAATGTTTTGCTTTGATATTTTCTTAATTTTACTGTTTCTGATATTATTTAACACTATGTAAAAAGTGGATTTTAATTAAGAATATGTAAGAATTGTAAAATGAAACAAGTTTTTTAAATAAAAATTAAATGGTTATTTCATGCACAGTTTTTAATTATTAAATCATACCGGAAGGGGTTAACGAAGCAGAGGATTTAGATGATAAATTGTTTGCTAATACTGAAATTTTGCATTGTTATAAAAGTTATCTAAAAGAAACTGTCTCAGACAAATCTGAGACATCTACTTATGAGCTGTTATACTTAAAATGGTTCGTATATTATGAAAAGAAAATTTGTTAAGGGCTTAAAATTTTATTTTGGCCCTTTAAAAAATCTCATAACTTATCATTTGTACCAAATTTTTTCGTAATTTTTGATTTTTTCATTGATACATCTTTAGTTTCCAAACTCTATTAATATATTTTTAATATGGTATAGTAAATTGTATTAAAATAGTATCACATGTTACAAAATAGTATGTGGTGCATGGGAGAAATTTTAATGAATTTGAATATACTTCCATGCATGCTTATATATATATATATATATATATATATATATATATATATATATATATATATATATATATATATATATATATATATATCTATATATATATATATATATATACATATATCTATATATATATATACATATATATATATACATATATCTATATATATATATACCTATATATATATATATATATATATATATATATATATATATATATATATATATATATATATAATATATATATGTATATATGCGTGTGTATATGTGTTTTGCCTACACTGCTTTAGAACTGCTAAGGAACACTAGTTTTCTCAACGTAGAATTTTCCACAGCTGAGCAATCTTAGTAAAATTAAAGGTAGAGGACATTGTGGCACAGGAACTAGTATCTGCGTAAAAGCAGAATACAAAAGCTCTTTATTGGTCGCTATTTAATTTTTAGATTTCTATTTTTAATTAAACGCTTGTACTTTTAAGTTATGTCAATATCAATACCAAATATTTTTGTGTACAACTTCAAAGATAACTCTGAACTAGAGGTCTTGACCCAGGAAGTTCAGACAACTTGATTTTTTATGAAGTGCGGTGTTTATCGAAATAGTACCGTAGCTTGAACTTATTTCTTGAAAATTCTGTGTGATCTAGCAATTATTAAGTGAAAAATGTCCCTAATACATTATTTGAGGATTTAAGATCATGGTAAAACAGTTGCTCGATCCTGGTCAAATTGTCTAATTTAACCACAACAATGAAAGTGTCAAAATGTGTTATCCCGAGATTAAAAAAAAGCCGTTGTAGATGAATATGCTATGCGAAATCATGGCGGTAGTCATGCAAGAAAAAAAAATCTCAAGAAGATCGATATGTATGTATCCCTTGTGGCAAAAAGGAACAGAAATCTCACTTCTAATGAAACATCTGCAGACCTTTCAACCGATACCTATACAAGTGTATCTGCCAGAACCATTTATCCGTAATCAAATGAAACTGATTTGTATGCATGGAGGACTGTTCATTGCATCCCACTTAAATAACACCATACAAAATCTGTACCGTATCATCAATAAAATGAGAAATATGCACCAGAATGAGAAATATATAAAAACATAGAAAATATTACACTCTACATTTATTATACATGTATTTAGTTCCATTTCTCCAATCATGCCTGTGATTATTTAATACAAAAAATGTCTGTTCCTTAGGAATTTCCAAGAAGTATATGTACACATTATATATATGCACACGGAGTTATCAATATACATACATAAGCGTGTATATTCATACATAGATGTATGCATATACACACATATTTGCCCACCTCCAAGTATATGAAATTACTTTTCCCAACCTAAAGATATTATAACTGTGAAGGATTTCCCCCCAATTTTCAATTAAATTTTTATGAAGTAAATTTAAATTTAATCCAGATTCTTAAAATGATAATGAAAAATTATTTGGAGCATTTTTCAGCAGGGGAAACGCTCTAAGACAAGTACTCTTTCGTCAATTGAAAATATTTAGCATCCTTCAAATGTAGTTAACACGTTCGTTATCTGCCGATGACTGGATGGCCTTTAGCAGCACTACCACACATTCATCCAAAGCATCACCTGTCCCCAACTAAACGTATTTAATCATCTTTATACACTTCCTGCGTAGTATAAATTATACATATAAATCAGTGTAAGAATAATTAGGTCTGTTCCTTAGGAATCTCCAAGAAGTATATGTACACATTATATATATGCACACATAGTTATGAATGTACGGACATATGTGTATATTCATACATACATGTATGCATATACACACATATTTGCACACCCGCAAGTATATGAAATTACTTTTCCCAACCTAAAGATATTATAACTGTGAAGGATTTCCCCCCAATTTTCAATTAAATTTTTATGAAGTAAATTTAAATTTAATCCAGATTCTTAAAATGATAATGAAAAATTATTTGGAGCATTTTTCAGCAGGGGAAACGCTCTAAGACAAGTACTCTTTCGTCAATTGAAAATATTTAGCATCCTTCAAATGTAGTTAGAATTTTTAGCCCTTCATTTAAATTTTGAAAACCCCTGAGAACTTTCCTTACACACACACACACACACACACACACACACACACACACATATATATATATATATATATATATATATATATATATATATATATATATTTATACATATATTTATATACATATATACATATGTATATGTATATAGATATATAAATATATACATATATATATATATATATATATATATATATATATATATATATATATATATATATATATATATATATATATGCATTCATATTTGCTTTGAGATCACATATAGTATATATATTCTGTCACTTTGGAGGAATTATTTGGAGCATTTTTCAGCAGGGGAAACGCTCTAAGACAAGTACTCTTTCGTCAATTGAAAATATTTAGCATCCTTCAAATGTAGTTAACACGTTCGTTATCTGCCGATGACTGGATGGCCTTTAGCAGCACTACCACACATTCATCCAAAGCATCACCTGTCCCCAACTAAACGTATTTAATCATCTTTATACACTTCCTGCGTAGTATAAATTATACATATAAATCAGTGTAAGAATAATTAGGTCTGTTCCTTAGGAATCTCCAAGAAGTATATGTACACATTATATATATGCACACATAGTTATGAATGTACGGACATATGTGTATATTCATACATACATGTATGCATATACACACATATTTGCACACCCGCAAGTATATGAAATTACTTTTTACAGCCTAAAGATATTGAAACTGTGATGGATTTCCCCCAATTTCCAATTAAGTTTTTATGAAGTAAATTTAAATTTTCTCCAGATTCTTAAAGTGATAATGAAGATTAACAATTAACGAACTAAAGGGTTCTTTAGGGATAATGCCGAATTATGAAAAATTTGGTTTCTTCCAAGCGGAAGCATTAAATTCTTATCAACCGCACATTATCAGTTCAGATTCTACCGTATCAGTTACATCGAGTAGATAAATCACTGACAAGCGATACATCATTGTCTATTATTTTTTAACCGCATTAGTAAAAAATAAGACTATGCATAAAAAATTTTAAACAAAACTCAAAATAAAAACATTTTATTAATATGAGGAGCTTCGTAAATGGAGAATTATCCAATTAAAGTAAAAACGGACATTAAATCTCAGTTTTTAAGCTATTCAACTCATAATTATATTTTATATTAAGTATAAATAATGCTGTTGCACAAAGCATATACGTTAGTAAAAGTTACAAGAAAAGAATTATTGATTAAATTACAAAATATATTAGGTAAAAGGGAGTGGTGTTACAACGTTTATTAAAAATGTTTCTAGTGCACTGCTTATTAGTATTTCTATTTTTTTCGCTATCCCCTATGTAATAATAGACTAAGTTATCTGTCTGTCTGTCCTCGAATTTATGAAGCGGTTGTACCTGGAATGGATAAAGGTATTCATATTGGATTCTTGATGCTAGCAAAATTCAAAGCGAGTTCGAAATCCACCCTTTCCCTCCTTTTCGATTGTTTAATGCCATTATTTTAAGCCTTATTTTTCCAGTTAAGAGCAGGTGATTAAATTTATCAATTTGTCACATAATAAAAAGGTAAAAATAACATTTTTTTAACATTATGACGTCATTCCTTTAACCATCTCATTTGATGATTTCTTATTTTAAACTAGCAAGTTTGCCCGCGCTTTGCTACGGTAAACTAAATGTATTACTTTTAAACAAAGATTATTTTTTCGAGAATAACTCTTTAAATTCGTCACAGTTCAGTTCGTGTCATTGGAATATTTATATATAGTATTATTATAAGTGTATTATAACAATATTCAGTTTTTATGTTCGAATTTGTGTCTTATATTAAAGTTGTTCAAACTTTTATTAGGGTAAAATATAAGTTTAACCCTAAATTACATTACTGCATTACTACTGTACGCTGATTAGTAACGTTAATAGATATTGCCATATTACGTGGTAGGAAGCAGAGGTTTTGATAGCAACAGTGCTAATTTTGTTGGTAGTAATGAATGAATTCCAAAATTAAGGAAATTTATGACAAACCACATAGTTTTGTATGAAACAGTAACACACATTTATATTGACAACCATATGAATATGAAGATAACTATATAAAATATTAGGTTTTTATTTGCCCATCAGAGTCACTGAAATTTGTACTTTTTGTTGTTAGAATATTGTTGATAAACATTTCATTGTAATTTAAAAATTAACCAAGAATTAAATATAAAATTAGTTCTCCTATAAAAATGCTATAATTTGCGTCACATAGAAATGAAAGTGAATCACTTTATATCTCAATTTCCAGGTCAAATCGAATGGATACTACACAGACGATGTTTAAATAATATAAAATAAGAAATGAATAAATGAAATATTTAAAGGAATGACGTCATAAGGATAGAAAAATATCATTTCCCCCTATTTACTATGTGATAAATTGAAAATTTGAATCTCCTGATTTTAACCGTGGAAAACTGCGTTTAAAACAATTACTTGGGATGACGTCACATTGCCAGAAATATTGCTTCTTTTGCTCAGTTATGATGCGAAAAATTAAAAAATTAATCGTTTGCATTTAACCGGGGAAAATAATGCTTGGATTAATGACATGAAATGCTCGAAAAAGGGAGAAGGAAGGGATTTCGAACGTTAAAAATTTACAAAAACCTTCCTAGGGATATGCCTAAGAATTTCTCAAATTTGCACAGCGATTGGATGCATGGATTTTGAGTCTACCGAGTACAGACAGACAGACAGACACAAATTCATTTTTATATATATATAGATTATTTAAATATCGTCTGGATTATTTTCATACGTTTTATCCCTGAATTTAGATATTAAGTAAATAATTTTTTTTATATTTGGCTTAAATAATAGATTAGGTACATATGCGATAATTTTAAATTTAATCATCAATTATTTTTTGATACAGTGAAAATTTTATCACCGGTATTGACAACAAATTCTATCTACCTCCAGGGTGTAGTGGAAATGATAGTTTCATTCCTTTACTTCCATTATTTACTGTGGCAAGGAAAATTGGGAATAACTTAACGATAATTTCGAAGTAGCTAAGAAAACTTTGAATTATCTTTCTAAATGAATTCAACTTGATTCTAAACTGCATTCATAGTACCGGGAGACTTCAGATGAGTATGAAGATAAACAAATTATATATCGTGTACCAGATAATTCTCAGCCAAAAAAGAAACCATATTTTTATCTGCCTCACAAGGCACTTTACAATTCAGGAAAATTGAAAATTTTACTGATGCCGTCATATGACGGGGTATATACTAGTAGTTTAATAAAACCAAACAAAAACTGCTCAGTTCTTCGTTTTATTCTCGATGAACATTGCATCTCAATTGTGGTTTGCATGGTTGATTATAAAAGTCACTTGTACAATATAACAGTAAATTCCTAGCTTTTAGCTATAGTTCCGTGTACGTCAGGCGGGAGATAATTATTTTGTCTCTAAGATAAAAACAACTAAACAACTTTTTTCATTGCGGTAGAAAAACCTTTTACGAATTTTCTTTTGTTGATGTTGTTCAAAGAAGCAAAATATCTTGTTCAGGTGTCTTCGCAGAATGGTCATGGCGTACACTTGTGGTATATCTGCCCTAAGCAGTTGATACCAGTCTAATGAACCTACGTTTAGCAGAAAGTTCATATTGCAGAACCAATTAATCATTATTTTATTTGGTATCTTTTTGGTAAATTTTACTGATCCCGTCATATGACGGGCTATATGGTAGTACGTTTGATATTCATATAGAAACAAATGTCTGTAGACATTTTCTTATGAAGGGCATCTTGGAGAGATTGTTATACAAGAAATGATAATTCTTAAGAAACCACATTGCGGTGTGTTCAGAAATAAAATTTAATACTAAATAAGTTAATGTTATTAATATATATTTAAATTAAAGGAAATTAAAAAATATATTTAGTGGTAAGGAAAAACACACGAAAAAGATGACTAGAAGTTATGTTTTAACATAACAATTTATTTAAAATATAGAAATTTAGCAAGTTAATGATTACTAAAATTATTTTGCAAAGATGATCAGTTTGCGATAACATTTTTACTCACAATTGCAGGGTGTATGTGAAGTTTTGAATCCCCAACCTAAATGTAGAAACTATGGAGATATCGGCATCGGAAACCACAGCCAGGAAACTTGCTTCCAAAATCTTTCTTCTTTTTAGATACTTCGTCAAATATATTGAACCAGAGTAAAAACTGCACTCGAAGAGCCCTAATTTTACTCTCAATATCTCTTCTCCTGACCAAACAGCATGTCACCTTGGGCTCAAAGACATTTTGACCATTGACAAAAAAGTGTCTTTTTTGATTGGTCATCTACTGCAGTCGAGCCTTGCCTCTAAAATTTGCTAGGTGGAGATTCTTTTGCATAGACATTTGGCTCCATTTGTCACATATCTTCTTTTCGCATCTTGGTAAAAAAAATGAAATAAAATTAAAAATAAATAAATAAATAAATGAAAATGCTAGGCTCGTTAGATGTGTCGTTCTAAAAAGCTATGCTTGCCGTCATTCTGACAACCTAGGGTTCCAGTCGGCATTTTGAATCCTCTTTTCAGACAGGGTAACATTGTTTGTTGGATATCAAAATCAAGGTGGATAGACCTACTAGAATTGAGTTAGATAGACAGGATAGAGATGACATAAAGTGTCTGAAAATTTCGGATCCACAATTTTTTTTGCCTATTTCGATTAAGATGTATTTCGATATTTCTCTGACAGAAAACTGTTTTCAGAATGTAATCATGGTCGAACAAAAAATCAAACAGAAACTTTTTTTGGGATTCCCAAAGCATTAAATCTGCGTAATTTAGATGAAGTAGTGTTTTAACGTTGTTGCATTCAATCGCATTAAAATGACGGAAGAATCTGGCATATTTTTTATTCTGCAATAGGTTTCTTAAGTACAATTTTTTAAAACAATTATTTCAAATTATGCAAAGTTTTATCAATTTTATTCACTGTTTCACTATATTGAATCTTCTGCACTGCGACAAAATACATTTTAGAAGTTTTAAAAAATATTCAACTTTATAACAAACACAGTGTCTAAATATTTGAATCAGAGAAATGTGTAATGAAAAGTTTTGGAGTCACTAATATAATGCCAAGAATACCAAACTCGAAAATTATGATCTTTAAATTTTAAAAGAACGATGTACAACAAAATGGTTATCTCAAATATGAAAACTATCATCTCAATATGAATCCATATAGCTAGATATTTAAAGAGAATTTTTTTTTCAGAATTCTGTCATTTTCAAGGTCTTTCATCCTCTTAGGAATACTTCTCTTCACAACAGGATTCTATCAAATATTCATTCATCATATTCTTACCATTTTGACATGTATATAAATTGGGAAGAGTTTATTACTTCATAGGGCATTGAAAATGATCTGTAATTATAAAAATAGTACTGTAAGAAAATTAAACTGCGACATTTCCAGGATCATTAGCATTCAGTCTCTCCCAATCCCCAAAAGAAACCAAAATTTTTGAAATAGTATATCTCTCTCTAAGTGTTACTAAGATAAATTAATGATAAATTAAATAGTTAAATGGAAATATTATGATCAAGAATATTCCAGGCTAAAAAGTCACAAGGTTAATAAACCTTTAAAAAATTATATAGTTTTTGAGAGAGAGAGAGAGAGAGAGAGAGAGAGATCTGAGATACTAGCTTCAAATGTGCAAGGTAGTATTTGGACACTCCCTGACAATGCATGACAGGCATTCTATAGGCTGCACTAGAAATGTGGCCGCTTGCTTGCATGAATGCATTCACTGTATACCTACTAGCCCCGGCTCTGTATAGATGTAACGCGGCGAAATTAATAAGCCGGTTCCACTTAGATAAAGTTAAGCCGCTACTATTTTTACTTGCCCTGGCTAACTGGGCAGTTAATAACCAGGTTACAGTCGTAGGTATATGCGCCTGTATCGTCAGCTGCATTAGAAAAAAAAAAGGTTTCAGTCATGGCACACCATAAAAAGAAGCAGATACTCCAATGTGGAACTTAACTTTATTTAAGACCTAAGAAAAGCATTTTTGTCCGTCGAAGGCAGATAATGGAATGATACATGAAAAACACTTTTGATTACAGGATTAACCCCACAGCAAGAGACGCAGCGAATATTCTTAGAAGAGAGCAACTTAGTGATACTGAAAATCCGAAATTAACTTAGATCACTGGAAAAGTAAACCATTAGCCTGGGACAGCTGGAAAATGTGGAGAGTGTACAGAAAATTAACATTTATTTCAGAGTTAGCTTTGAAAGACGAGTAGAAAGAATTTTATGTCATCCAACCCTCTTTTAGATAAGATATTTTGTGCCTGGAAACAAAGATATGAAAGAATAAGAATGGAAAGAGTAGACTTTTAAAGATATATTTTAAGTGTAAGAATTTTGATATATTACACACACATATATATGCAGTGTATTGTATATATATACTATAAATATATCACATCACTTCATGCTAGGTGCTACTGAAAAAGTATAGAGACTGATATGAGAGGAGAAAAAAACTAGAGGAAAAGGGATTAAGGAGAAGTTAAACCGGACGGCTTGAAAACTTCTCAAATTGTATTTTAAACTCATTAATCATTGAAGATAATTTCGAACACTCGTCGAGGTTAATTTCATTAAAACATTTTCTTAGTTACATTGAAAAGTCAACTATTTATTTGTTAATTATCCCGATGTATCTGTTCTATGTTATAACACACATACACACTATTTATATATATATATATATATATATATATATATATATATATATATATATATATATATATATATATATATATATATATATATATATATATATATATATATATATATATATATATATATATATATATATTATATATATATATATATATATATATATATATAGTAGTTCGCACGTACAATTCCTCGTGGTTTAACCCTCTAACGGTTCGCACGTACAATTCCGCCAACCCGATGATGACTTCAAAACGTACAATTTTCGACCTCTAAAAACTCTCCGAAAATGGATGTAATGTACATTTTTGCCAGTGCTTTCCCCCGTGGAGTTTTGAGATGAAGGTCGATTGTTTAGGAACTGCACCACTCTTTCACTGACATTTCTTGTGGGAATGCATCCCTACCCTCTGAGGCACAAAGACGCTGATAGCTTTTTATGGCTTTGTAAATCTCTATTTCGAAGTATTTCGTTTGCGGTAACAGATGCATCTCTCATTGCACCACTTAAATATCTTGGATGACTTTCGTGAAAAATATAAATAAGTCTCTCAAATAATATTTTTATTTGTACTTTTAAAATCCATTATTTCTTATGGGATAATATACCAGACTTGACGAGCTTTATGTGTATTAAAAATTAACAATCTATAATATCTATTTATATATCTATATATAACAAGTAAAGGGAGAGTAATGAGGGTGGGTTTCCCGCATTCCATTCTAGTCGACAAAAGGTGAAGGAAAAATCATAGAACGCTTTTTCCACTGACACAGTAAGCCTTTAGCGTATTTTTTTGAGATTTTTTCCCTCGATGTTTTCCACTTGGAGGGATATATATATATATATATATATATATATATATATATATATATATATATATATATATATATATATATATATATATATATATATATATATATATATACCTATATTACATCTACACATATAGACTATGGTATTTGTTCCGTCCAACAGGCATGATGCGACAGCAATTGCTTAATATTTTTTGTAAACTGTGTTTATTTTGTAACCGTGAAGCGTAGCGCCATCTGTAAATATATGTAATACAATAGTGTTCTCTGAGAGCGAGGGGATTAAATTGGCCATATATTCTGTTTTTTCTTGGTTTTCTTTAAAGTGGATGGTTTGGACGACGTTGGGAGTGAGAATAGTCAAAGTCGTTGTAAGTAAATGCTTTATTCTTTTTAATCATAAATCTTATTGGGTTGTCATTTTCCCAACTCTGATCCAATCCATATTCATTCAATTCTATTTCATTGTGTTTAAGTATTTTGGTATCCCCCTCATTCACATTATTCTTATTTATTATACATTCCACTAAATTTTAACATCTCACAGTACTAATAAAATTATGTTAGAACAACCTTTGAAGCAATAAAAGTAAAACACTGGATCTCGAAGGAAACGAAGGAGTGGAACGTATCGATCAAACTGATGAATTTCTTTACTACCGTGTCAAGCAGTAGGTGTGACTTACCCTGGTTTTCATAGAAATTAAGAATATCACATGGAAGGACTTTCGGGAGGGGTATTCAGTGATCCGTCAACACGGAAGCAGAACGATCGAGTAAAGCGATACCTTTAAAGGAACAAATTGATTTATGGGGAATTTTTTTATTAAAAATTTCCCTATTAGTTAATTTTAACAGAATTTCTCAGTTGCACTTCTTGATAGTTCCACTAGCGATCTGATTGGTGGCAGATAGGAATCTTTCTAAATCAGCGAGTAACTGATGTGTTGCGGGTCAAGTTGGTCAACCCCTCCTTGTCAGCACCTCCCTCTGTGGGATCAGGTACTAAGTCCTTTGTGAGCGCAAATCCAGTTAATTGAGGCAGACTAATACGACGGTAAATCTTGCTTCTAAAGATCCTGTTTAGCTGATTAAGAAGATGCACTCAGAAAATGGATAGGACATCGATGTCTTAGCAAGCTAGATATTCACTCGATAAAGGAGATTTCTTATCGAGATTATATACGTTGTTACGCAGAACAGATAAAAAGGAAGTCCACGTGCATCCCGCACGATCTCGGAAAGAAAGAAAAGAAGTCCTTTACAATACCCTAAAACTAGATATACACACCAGTGGCTCGAAATATTTTGGAATCTTGGCACCTTTTTTGAAATATGATATTTCCACTACATCCTTTCCTTAGTACAACTAATCCTATGATCAAAATAAATTAAACTCGAACTTGCATTATTTAAAAAATTCGTTCTTTTATTTCTCATTAATTTCATTACAGTTAAAACTAATTAGTCTTCAGGCAGACGGGACCAGAAAATTTCTGTATACTTATTCAAATCGTGGAACCAAACTGGATACTTCATATCTCTCACTACCTTTTCTACATTGACTAGCATATAGCCCGTCATATGACGGGATCAGTAAAATTTTGAATTTTCCAGAATAGTTAAAGTACCCTATGAAGCAGGTAAAAAATGGATTGTTTTTTGGCTGAGAATGATATTGCAACAAAAATAATCAATGATTCAATTTAAAACTATCACATATGTACCTAATATATTATTTAAGCCAAATATAAAAGAAAATTATTTACGTAATATCTAAGTTCAGTGATAAAACGTATGAAAATAATGCAGACGATATTTAAATAATTTAAAATAATAAGTGATTAAATGCGATGGTTAAAGGAATGACGTTATAATGCAAGAAAATATATTATTTTTAGACATTTATTATGTGATAAATTTAATCGCCTGCTCTTAACCGGGGAAAATAGGGCTTGAAATAATGGCCTTAAACGTTCGGAAATGGGATAACGGGTGGATTTCGAACTTTTTAAAGACAGTATTTTTCGATGTGATAGGAAGTATATTTATACCAATTTATTTTAGAATCGGATCGATAGTTTCGGAGAAGATAAACTTTACTCGCTTTGAATGTTGCTAACCTTAACTCATCAAGAATCCCATAGGGATGGCTCTATCCATTCTAGGTCGAACTGATTCCTAAATGTGAGGACAGACGAACAGATTACTTAGGCTATTATTATATACGGGATTTTTGATCGATACTTGCTTTCTATTTTGTTAATATTTCCTAGTTTTTAGCTGCGTATTTACAGATATTAACGTAATTGGATTATTAAGTTGTGATTTATTTTTCTGTTGCCTAATTTTACAGTTCTTGGTTTGCTATTTTAAATATTGAAAACGATGATGTTACCGATGGATTATTCGTACTTTTCGAGAGCGTTCTGGTCAGGCAGTTTTAGTTTTAAACGGGGTGAATGAAAATCAAATCACACACACGAAAAGAAAAAACTACACATATACTAACTGTTAAAATTGTTTTTTGTTCGATCTGGTAAAATGCCTAGATATTCATCTACACAGAGGCACTACTGTGGATACTTTAAAAATAATTAATCTAATTAGTTAACAATCTTTTTCAATAAAGTATTTAAAAATATTCATTAGACCAGTTATTACGGTGCCACTGTGAAAAAATATTTTTCCGTGCCTCTAGATGCTCCAGGATGCCTTTGCCACGCTTTGATAATTTCTGATTATATATATATATATATATATATATATATATATATATATATATGTATATATATATATATATGTATATATATATATATATATATATATATATATATATATATATATATATATATATATATATATATATATATATATATATATATATATATATATATATATATATATATATATGTGTGTGTGTGTGTGTGTGTGTGTGTGTGTGTGTGTGAAGGGAAATTCTCAGGGGTTTTCAAAACTTGAATCAAGGGTAAAAATTCACACGTCAATTTCCATTCCCCTTTTTAACCCCTTAACTAAATTAACCACTGGGGCTACAGGTTACGCCCTCAGAGAAGGGGCCTGGTCAATTGTAAACCTACATGGCCCTAGCGGAAAATTTAGGAAATTTCCAAATAAAAAGGAGATACACGCTAGCGGAGACAGATTTTTCTAGTGTTTATTGCTACAAAACGTATACTATGTATTTTAATTTTGTGTATAGTTATGTATGAAATCAGCAGTTACTTATTTTGTTACTTAAAATTTTTGTAAAATTTTATGTTAACGGAAAGGTTCTCACTTCGTTCACCCCTTTCTTTTTGCCTGGGGAGGATATTGTAAGGAAAATTCTCAGGGGTTTTCAAAACTGAAATCAAGGGTAAAAATTCACGCTTCATTTTCCATTCCCCTTTTTAACCCCTGACCTAAATTGACCACTGGGGCTACAGGTCACACCCTCAGAGAAGGGGCTTGGCCAATTATAAACCTACATGGCCCTGGCGGACAATTTAGGAAATTTCCAAATAAAAAGGAGATACACGCTAGCGGAGACAGATTTTTTCTAGAGATATTTTTCCACAGATTTTGATTCAAGTGTTACGGGTCTTGTACATAGAACTACATGCTAGCTGACACTTAGTTCGACAAAAAGAGAGTGAGAGAGAGGGGGTGCGATATGATATAACATGGGTATTAAGAATTCTTATGGGTCCACATATGATTTTTCTTTTAAATATGTATTTGAAAAGCTCTACCACTAAGTAAGTTCGCAACATATACCTTGACACTATTTAAACTAGTAGTCAGTCTCACAGGCATTTTAACACCCACTAGACAAGAATTTAGATAGCTTCTAAAGCAGAAAAATGTCAGATTTCACTATCAGTACATTGCTCAAATATATTCAATATAATCGGAAAGAAAATAATACCAAAACGTGACAAGAATCGCGACTCGATTGAACGAATCTGTGAATTAAGCAAGAGAGTTTTAAACTTAGGAAGCGAAATCACTGTGACAAATACACGTCCGAGAGCTTCATCTCGCGTGACAGCTATAGATCTTATCTTATTTTATTAAATGATGAGCGGGTGAATTTCATGAGCCCGTACAATCATGAAATGAGATTCTCGTAGCAAAAAACACTGGCTACTTGTCATTTAACATAATTTTCACCGCTTATTATGTTAGGGAGGAAACATTCTACCGTAAAACTGCTATGCCATCAGATCAGAAATTATTTAAATTTTAAAGATACCACACCTAGACGGTCCATGACCTATCGAAAGAAAATAAAGCTGTATATTTAGACTGTCTTTTAAATTAACAACTGCATAATCATCACCAAATAATAGTTCACTGTAAATTAAATATTTACATCTTAGTATAATGGGTAACATGATGTGTTGGGGTATATATATTTGTTTTTCTAATTTAACTTTTGATTTATAATTTAGTCTTGAAAATTTTAAACTGTGATTTATTCATAAACTGAAAACATCTATGAAAAACTAATTCTACCTCCAACGAAATTTAGTTATTTTTCATGTTTTTTATGTTTGATTCATTAATGCATCTAGAAATACTGAATAGATTCTATTTCCTTCTTATATTTGAATTAAAAAAAATCACAAATTTATAATAGTTAGCCGTACTTTGTTACAAAACTTCATAAAGAAACCCTTAATTTTGGAAATATTTAGTTATTTTTACTGCTTATATCAATGTTTAAACACTCTACTGTAAAACTGCTATGTTTTCAGGATTCACCAAAAACTATTTTAATTTTACAAATACCATACCCAGATTATTTATGACGTATAGAAAGAAAATAAAACTGTATGTTTAGATTGTCTTACAAATTAATAACTGCACATTTACCACAAAATAATAGCTCACTGTAAATTAAATATTTACATATAAGTACAATGGTTAACTGATGTGGTGTAGTACTTTTTCAGTCTTTCTAATTTACCTTTTGTTTCGCAATTTACTTTTGAAGGTTTTAAACTATGATTTATTTATAAGTGAAAAACATGTGTAAGAAAACATAATTAAACCTTCTCTGAAATATAATTTAATTTTTATCCTCTACGTAAAATATTTTTAACAGGGTTACATCATATGCAGTTTCATTCAATAATGCATCGAGAAATATTGAAACAGATTCTATTTCTTTTTTATATTTGAAATAACGAAGATTATAGATTTATAATAGCCGTATATTTATACAAAACGTCATAAAATAAGAAAGCCATAATTTTGGAAATATTTATTTATTTTCACCGATTATTATGCCAGTGACAGCATTATACTGTAAAATTGGTATGTTTTCAGGAGTCATCAAATCAGAATTGTTTAAATTTTAAAGATACCTAACCTAAGCGCTCCATAACCAATAGAAAGAAGTTAAAGCTGTATGCTGAGAGTGTCTTTTAAATTAGTAACTGTACAATTGCCACAAAATAATAGCTCATCGTAAATGAAATACTTACATATAAGCATAATGGGTAACTCATGTGGTGTGGAACTTTTTCAGTCTTTCTAATTTAACTTTTGTTTTATAATATACTTTTGAAAGTTTTAAATTATGATTTATTAATTAGTGGAAAAAATCTGTAAGAAAACATAAACCTTTCTACGAAATATAATTTAATTTTTATCTTTCACTTAATCTTTATTTTTTTTAACAGGATCACAGTAATATGCTGTTTTATTCAATAAAGCATCTATAAATACTGAAAAGATTATATTTCTTTCTTATATTTGAACAAATAACGATCATAAATTTATAATAGTTAGCTCTATATTGATACGAAGCTTTATAAAGATAAAAATTAATTTTAGAAATATTTATTTATTTTCACCGGTTATTATACCAGTGAAAAAACATTCTACTGTAAAATTGGTATGTTTTCAGGAGTCATCAAATCAAAAATTGTTTCATTTTTAAAGATACCAAATCTAAGCGCTCCATGACATATAGAAAGAAAATAAAGCTGTATGCTTAGATTGTTTTTCAAATTAATAACTGCACAATAACCACAAAATAATAGCTCACCGTAAATTAAATATTTACATATAAGCACAATGGTTAACTAATGTGATGTGGTACTTTTTCAGTCTTTTTAATTTATCTTTTGTTTCGCAATTTACTTTTGAAAGATTTAAACTATGATTTATTAATAAGTGAAAAACATGTGTAAGAAAACATAATTAAACCTTCTCTGAAATATAATTTAATTTTTATCCTCTACGTAAATTTTTTTAACAGGATGACGTTAATATGCTGTTTTATTCAATAATGCATCTAAATATACTGAAAAGATTCTATTTCTTTCTTATATTTGAACTAATGAAGATTATAGATTTATAATAACAGTATATTCATACAAAACTTCATAAAGATAAAAAAGCCTTAATTTTGGAAATATGTTAGTTATTTTCACCTGGCTATTATGCCAGTGAGGAAACATTATACTGTAAAACTGGTATGTTTTCTAGGAGTCATCAAATCAGAAAAACCGTTTAAATTTTAAAGATACCAAATCTAGACGCTCCATAACCTATAGAATAAAGAAGTTAAAGTTGTATGCTTAGATTGTCTTTAATTACTAATAACTGCACAATTACCACAAAATAATAGCTCACCATAAATAAAATATTTACATATAAGCATAATGGGTAACTCATGTGAAGTGTGGTACTTTTTCTGTACTTTTAATTTAACTTTTGTTTCGTAATTTACTTTTGAAAGTTTTAAATTATGATTTATTAATAAGTAAAAAACATGTGTCAAGAGAACATAATTAAACCTTCTATGAAATATAATTTAATTTTTATCTTCTACTTAATTTTTTTTTAAACAGGATCACATTAATATGATGTTTTATTCAATAAACCATCTATGAATACTGAAAAGATTCTATTTCTATCTTATATTTGAACAAATAAGGATAATAAATTTATAATAGTTAGCCCTATATTGATACAAAACTTCATAAAGATAAAAATTAATTTTAGAAATATTTATTTATTTTTCACCGGTTATTATACCAGTGAAAAAACATTCAACTGTAAAATTGGTATGTTTTCAGGGAGTCATCAAATCAAAAATTGTTTAAATTTTAAAGTTACCAAACCTAAGACCTCCTTGACCTTTAGAAAGAAAATAAAGCTGTATGTTTAGAGTGTCTTTCAAATTAATAACTGCACAATTACCACAAAGTAATAGCTCACCGTAAATTAAATATTTACATATAAGCATAATGGTTAATTGATGGGATGTGGTACTTTTCAGTCTTTCTAATTTATCTTTTGTTTTGCAATTTACTTTTGAAAGTTTTAAACTATGAGTTATTAATAAGTGAAAAACATCTGTAACAAAACATAATTAAACCTTCTATGAAATATAATTTAATTTTTATCCTCTATGTAAATTTTTTTAACAGGATGACGTTAATATGCTGCTTTATTCAAAAATGCATCTAAAAATATCGAAAAGATTCTATTTCTTTCTTATATTTGAAGTAATGAAGGTTACAGATTTATAATAGTCGTATATTCACACAAAACTTCATAAAGATAAAAAAGCCTTAATTTTGGAAATATTAGTTATTTTCACTGGCTATTACGCTAGTGAGGAAACATTCTACTGTAAAACTGGTATGTTTTCTAGAGTCACCAGATCATAAACCGTTTAAATTTTAAAGATACCAAATCTAGACGGTCCATGACGTATAGAAAGAAAATAAAACTGTATGTTTAGATTGTCTTTCAAATTAATAACTGCACATTTACCACAAAATAATAGCTCACTGTAAATTAAATATTTACATATAAGTACAATGGTTAACTGATGTGGTGTAGTACTTTTTCAGTCTTTCTAATTTACCTTTTGTTTCGCAATTTACTTTTGAAGGTTTTAAACTATGATTTATTTATAAGTGAAAAACATGTGTAAGAAAACATAATTAAACCTTCTCTGAAATATAATTTAATTTTTATCCTCTACGTAAAATATTTTTAACAGGGTTACGTTGCATCAAAAAATACTAAACAGATTCTATTTCTTTTTTATATTTGAAATAACGAAGATTATAGATTTATAATAGCCGTATATTTATACAAAACGTCATAAAGATAAGAAAGCCATAATTTTGGAAATATTTATTTATTTTCACCGATTATTATGCCAGTGACAGCATTATACTGTAAAATTGGTATGTTTTCAGGAGTCATCAAATCAGAATTGTTTAAATTTTAAAGATACCTAACCTAAGCGCTCCATAACCGATAGAAAGAAGTTAAAGCTGTATGCTGAGAGTGTCTTTTAAATTAGTAACTGTACAATTGCCACAAAATAATAGCTCATCGTAAATGAAATACTTACATATAAGCATAATGGGTAACTCATGTGGTGTGGAACTTTTTCAGTCTTTCAAATTTAACTTTTGTTTCGCAATTTATTTTTGAAAGTATTAAATTATGATTCATTAATAAGTGAAAAACATGTGTAAGAAAACATAATTAAACCTTCTCTGAAATATAATTTAATTTTTATCCTCTACGTAAAATATTTTTAACAGGATCACATTAATATGATGTTTTATTCAATAAATGCATCTATAAATACTGAAAAGATTCTATTTCTTTCTTATATTTGAACTAATGAAGATTATAGATTTATAATAACAGTATATTCATACAAAACTTCATAAAGATAAAAAAGCCTTAATTTTGGAAATATTTATTTATTTTCACCGGTTATTATGCCAGTGACAACATTATACTGTAAAATTGGTATGTTTTCAGGAGTCATCAAATCAGAAATTGTTTAAATTTTAAAGATACCTAACCTAAGCGCTCCATGACATATAGAAAGAAAATAAAGCTGTATGCTTAGATTGTTTTTCAAATTAATAACTGCACAATAACCACAAAATAATAGCTCACCGTAAATTAAATATTTACATATAAGCACAATGGTTAACTAATGTGATGTGGTACTTTTTCAGTCTTTTTAATTTATCTTTTGTTTCGCAATTTACTTTTGAAAGATTTAAACTATGATTTATTAATAAGTGAAAAACATGTGTAAGAAAACATAATTAAACCTTCTCTGAAATATAATTTAATTTTTACCCTCTACTTAAACTTTTTTTAACAGGATCACATTAATATGATGTTTTATTCAATAATGCATCTAAATATACTGAAAAGATTCTATTTCTTTCTTATATTTGAACTAATGAAGATTATAGATTTATAATAACAGTATATTCATACAAAACTTCATAAAGATAAAAAAGCCTTAATTTTGGAAATATTTATTTATTTTCACCGGTTATTATGCCAGTGACAACATTATACTGTAAAATTGGTATGTTTTCAGGAGTCATCAAATCAGAAATTGTTTAAATTTTAAAGATACCTAACCTAAGCGCTCCATAACCAAAATAAAGAAGTTAAAGCTGTATGCTGACAGTGTCTTTTAAATTACTAACTGTACAACTGCCACAAAATAATAGCTCATCGTAAATGAAATACTCACATATAAGCATAATGGGTAACTCACGTGGTGTGGAACTTTTTCAGTCTTTCAAATTTAACTTTTGTTTCGCAATTTATTTTTGAAAGTATTAAATTATGATTCATTAATAAGTGAAAGACATCTATAAGAAGAAAATAAGTGTACCTTCTACGAAATATAATTTAATTTTTATCTTCTACGTAATCTTTTTTTTTTAACAGGATCACATTAATATGATGTTTTATTCAATAAACCATCAATGAATACTGAAAAGATTCTATTTCTATCTTATATTTGAACAAATAAGGATAATAAATTTATAATAGTTAGCCCTATATTGATACAAAACTTCATAAAGACAAAAAATAATTTTAGAAATATTTATTCATTTTCACCGGTTATTATACCAGTGAAAAAACATTCTACTGTAAAATTCGTATGTTTTCAGGAGTCATCAAATCAAAAATTGTTTAAATTTTAAAGTTACCAAACCTAAGACCTCCTTGACCTTTAGAAAGAAAATAAAGCTGTATGTTTAGAGTGTCTTTCAAATTAATAACTGCACAATTACCACAAAGTAATAGCTCACCGTAAATTAAATATTTACATATAAGCATAATGGTTAATTGATGGGATGTGGTACTTTTCAGTCTTTCTAATTTATCTTTTGTTTTGCAATTTACTTTTGAAAGTTTTAAACTATGAGTTATTAATAAGTGAAAAACATCTGTAAGAAGAAAAATAAGTGTCCCAACCCCCCCCCCCCCCCCCCCCCCCCCCCCCCCCCCCCCCCCCCCTCCCACCCCCCCATTACCGCCAATATAATTTAATTTTTATCCTCTATGTAAATTTTTTTAACAGGATGACGTTAATATGCTGCTTTATTCAAAAATGCATCTAAAAATATCGGAAAGATTCTATTTCTTTCTTATATTTGAAGTAATGAAGGTTACAGATTTATAATAGTCGTATATTCACACAAAACTTCATAAAGATAAAAAAGCCTTAATTTTGGAAATATTAGTTATTTTCACTGGCTATTACGCTAGTGAGGAAACATTCTACTGTAAAACTGGTATGTTTTCTAGAGTCACCAGATCATAAACCGTTTAAATTTTAAAAATACCAAATCTAGACGGTCCATGACCTATAGAAAGAAAATAGAGTTGTATGTTTAGATTGTCTTTCAAATTAATAATTGCACAATTACCAAAAAATAATAGCTCACCATAAATAAAATATTTACATAAAAGCATAATGGGTAACTCATGTGGTGTGGTACTTTTTCTGTATTTTTAATTTAATTTTTGTTTCGTAATTTACTTTTGAAAGTTTTAAACTGTGAGTTATTAATAAGTGAAAAACATCTGTAAGAAAACATAATTTAACCTTCTATGAAATATAATTTAATTTTTATCCTCTACGTAAATTTTTTTAACAGGATGACGTTAATATGCTGCTTTATTCAATAATGCATCTAAAAATACTGAAGAGATTCTATTTCTTTCTTATATTTGAAGTAATGAAATTTACGAATTTATAATAACCGTATATTCGCACAAAACTTCATAAAGATAAAAAAGCCTTAATTTTGGAAATATTAGTTATTTTCACTGGCTATTATGCTAGTGAGGAAACATTCTACTGTAAAACTGGTATGTTTTTTAGAGTCACCAGATCATAAACTGTTTAAATTTTAAAGATACCAAATCTAGAGGGTCCATGACCTATAGAAAGAAAATAAAGTTGTATGTTTAGATTGTCTTTCAAATTAATAACTGCACAATTACCAAAAATAATAGCTCACCATAAATAAAATATTTGCATAAAAGCATAATGGGTAACTCATGTGGTGTGGTACTTTTTCTGTATTTTTAATTTAATTTTTGTTTCGTAATTTACTTTTGAAAGTTTTAAACTATGATTTATTAATAAGTAAAAAACATGTGTCAAAGAACATAATTAAACCTTCTATGAAATATAATTTAATTTTTATCCTCTACTTAATTTTTTTTAACAGGATCACATTAATATGCTGTTTTATTCAATAAAGCATCTATAAATACTGAAAATATTATATTTCTTTCTTATATCTGAACAAATAAGGATCATAAATTTATAATAGTTAGCTCTCTATTGATACAAAACTTCATAAAGATAAAAATTAAATTTAGAAATATTTATTTATTTTCACCGGTTATTATACCAGTGAAAAAACATTCTACTGTAAAATTGGTATGTTTTCAGGAGTCATCAAATCAAAAATTGTTTAAATTTTAAAGTTACCAAACCGAAGAGCTCCTTGACCTATAGAAAGAATATAAAGCTGTATGCTTAGAGTATATTTTAAATTAATAACTGCACAATTGCTACAAAATAAGAGCTCACCTTAAATTAAACATTTACATATAAGCATAATGGGTAACTCATGTGGTGTGGTACTTTTTCAGTCTTTCTAATTTACCTTTTGTTTCTCAATTTACTTTTGAAAGTTTTAAACTATGTAAACTAATAAGTGGAAAACATCTGTAAGAAAACATAATTGAATCTTCTACGAAATATAATTTAATTTTTATCCTCTAATTAAAATTTTTTTTAACAGGATCCCATTAATATGCTGTTTTATTCAATAATGTATCTAAAAATACTGAAAATATTCTATTTATTTCTTATATTTGAACTAATAAAGATCATAAATTTATAACAGTTAGTCCTATATTGATACAAAACTTCATAAAGATAAAAATTAATTTTAGAAATATTTATTTATTTTCACCGGTTGTTATACCAGTGAAAAAATATTCTACTGTAAAACTGGTATGTTTTCAAGAGTTATCAGATCAGAAATCGTTTAAATTTTAAAGATACCAAACCTAGACGGTTCCTATAGAAGGAAATTGAGCTGTATGTTTAGAGTGTCTATTAAATTAATAACTGCATAATGACAAAATAATTGCTCACTGTAAATGATTTATATATAAACAGAATGGGCAACTGATATGATGTGGGAAATATATTTACCTTTCTAATTGAACATTTGATTTACAATTTACCCATGAAAATTTTAAACTATGATTTATTCATAAGCGGAAAGCATCTTTAAGAAAAAAAATTGCATTTTCTACGAAATATAATTAACTTTTATCCTCTACATAAAAATATTTGAACGAGATCACATAATATGTTGTTTGACACAATAATGCTTCGAGAAATACTGAATCTATTGTATTTGTTCCTTATACTTTGAACTAATGAAGATCATAAATTTATAGTAATTACCCGTATACTGTAACAAAACTTCATAAAGACGAAAAATATCTTAATTTTCCATTTTTTTTTATTTTTATGTTTGATTCTAAGATTTTATTTTTACTAGAAAGCGAATAAAGGGTTTTTCAGGATTTTCTTGTTTATGTAATTTTACGATGCCCTAAGGTTGACACAATTAATTATGCTTCTTAAAGAAAAACAATTTTGATCAAACATACCGGGCAAAACAAAAGTCTGAGCCATTAACTTTTAGAAAGTCAGTTTTTTCGAAGGAGGTTAAATAATGTGTGCAAACACTAAAGGAGATACAAACAATGGTTTTCGAAGTTCTCGAAAGTATTTTCATCCCATGCAGTGGAAGTGAAAATCAAATCGCACACTCCGCCGATTTTTTATTGCATCTACAATGAAATGTCTAATTATAAAATTTTCTTCCTGTTAACACCCAAGAAGGGGCGATAAAAATTCTACTCACCATTAATTAAAACAGGTTGCTGAAGCTTAAGTAACAAAAGGGGATTATTGTTACATCAGTTGAAAATGATGAAATTAAAATTACAAATACTTCGTATGAGGTGAATGTCATTTTGATGTGTTTTTGTACTCAAAATTAGTTTACCATCATATCAACAGACTTCTATGGTGTCATCATCTCAATATCAACTCATGTAATAACGTGACTTGAAGCTTGTTGAAAAGATACGAACATTATTTTAAGCATTTTTTATCCTTTCTTACCATTATGAAAATTTTTGTAAGTAACAGAAAATATTTACAAAACATTTTACAACACAGGTAAAAGTTTATTTTTTGTAACTTTATTTGAAATGATAAAAATGATATCAAAAAGTTGTACCACAAATTCCTTTCGGTTCTACTAATAACAAATTTAATAATTTTTTTCCGAAGCGAGTGCAAATCATAAAATACCGTAAATTTTCCTAAGTTCAAGTATCAAAGTGATCGGGGTACTTCAGTCAGTCTCGTGTTTGACCATTTCTGGGGCCCGGTCGTATCGAACGCGTGTCGAGACTGCACAATTGACGGCGTCACTTACTTCCTAATGAATACAAAATTAATAAACTTGAGTTATTCCAATTTGCATGATTTACCTGTCCATCCGACGAACTTTGCCCCGAGGTGGGCGATGGCTTCTGCGAAAAAACCTTGAGCAGGAGCCTCTTCCATCGGCACGTACCACTATCGGCATGATATCCCGGGAGCACGTGACTCAAAGAGAGAAAGGAGATTACTACTTTTTGTTACTGCATTGCGCGAAGCCTATTTGAATACTTCGCCCTTTTTTTCTGTTTTCTTTCTTTCTTTTTTTTCATTCTATGTGCTTCGTGGGGACCAGTTTGAAAGAATAAAAATTTTTGTGTCACTGCACCAGAAAATGGATGATCGGTTTCGTATCTTAACCAGTGATCAGGAGTCATTATTTGTTACGGAAAGGAATTATTGGTATGTGCGTGTACGATCCGAAAGAAACTTATATTAATCTTGCATCAAAAAAGTAGACAAAGTTTACCTACTTTACTCCAAAGTAGGTTCGTAGGGTTATGTTTGCTTACAAGAAAACTACCACGTGTATTTTTTTTCTTTCTATGAAATGTCTTGGAATCTGTGATTTTAATACACTTTTAGTTACTTCAAATATGTCAGAATATGTTGATTTCGTATTTCAACAAGTGATTAGGAGTTATTAGTTATTGAAAGGAATTATTGGTATGTGCGTGTAAGATTCAATAGAAAATTATATTAATCTTGCATCAAAAAAGTAAACAAGGTTTATCTACATTGTTCTAATGTAGGTTCTTAGGGTTATGTTTGCTTACACGAAACTTTCTGCTTGTATTTTTTCTTTCTAAGGAATGTCTTGGAATCTGTGATTTTAATACACTTTTAATTACTTCCAATTAGTCAGAGCACTAGAAACAGGTTAATAGGTTTCTTATTTTAACAAGTGATCAGGAGGTATTAGTTACTGAAAAGAATTATTGGTATGTGCGTGTACGATCCGAGAGAAACTAATATTAATCTTGCATCAAAAAAGTAGACAAAGTTTTCCTACTTTGTTCTAAAGTAGGTTCGTAAGGTTATGTTTGCTTACAAGAAAACTACCGTGTGTATTTTTTTCTCTCTAAGGAATGTCTTGGAATACGTTATTTTTATACACTTTTAATTACTTTTAATTAGTCAGAGCACCAGACACATGTTAATTGGTTACATATTTTAACAAGAAAAGTATGCAATTGAGACATCTTGACTATCTTTTTAAGTTCCTGACCACTGCACCAAAGCACGATGTCATCAGCAAACAAACCAATCCTACAACTGATCAGGAGGAATTGGTTACTGAAAAGAATTATTGGTATGTGCTTGTACGATCAGAGAGAAAGTAATATTAATCTTGCATAAAAAAGTAGACAAAGTTTACCTACTTTGCTCTAAAGTAGGTTCGTAGGGTTATGTTTGCTTACAAGAAAATTACTGAGTGTATTTTTTCTCCCTAAGGAATGTCTTGAAATCTGTGATTTTAATATACTTTTAATTACTTTCAATTAGTCAGAGCCCCAGAAACAGGTAAATTGGTTTCGTATTTTAACAAGTGATCAGGAGGTATTAGTTACTGAAAAGAATTATTGGTATGTGCATGTACGGTCGGAGAGAAAGTAATATTAATCTTGCATCAAAAAAGTAGACAAAGCTTACCTACTTTGTTCTAAAGTAGGTTCGCAGGGTTATGTTTGCTTACAAGAAAACTACCACGTGTATTTTTTTCTCTCTATGCAATGTCTTGGAATTTGTGGTTTTAATACACTTTTAATTACTTCAAATATGTCCCCAAAAACAGGTTAATTGGTTTCGTATTTTAACAAATGATTAGGAGTTATTAGTTACTGAAAGGAATTATTGGTATGTGCGTGTACGATCCGGGAGAAACTAATATTAATCTTGCATGAAAAAAGTAGACAAAGTTTACCTACTTTGTTCTAAAGTAGGTTCGTAAGGTTATGTTTGCTTACAAGAAAACTACCGTGTGTATTTTTTTCTCTCTAAGGAATGTCTCGGAATCTGTGATTTTAATACAATTTTAATTACTTTCAATTAGTCAAAGCACCAGAAACAGGTTAATTGGTTTCGTATTTTAACAAGAAAAGTATGCAGTTGAGACATCTTGACTATCTTTTTAAGTTCCGGACCACTGCACCAAAGCACGATGTTATCAGCAAACAAACCAATCTTACAAGTGATCAGGAGGTATTAGTTACTGAAAAGAATTATTGGTATGTGTGTACGGTACGAGAGAAACTAATATTAATCTTGCATCAAAAAAGTTTGACAAAGTTTACCTACTTTGTTTTAAAGTTGGTTCGTAGGGTTATGTTTGCTTACAAGAAAAGTACAGCTTATATTTTTTTCTCTCTAAAGAATGTCTTGGAATCTACGATTTTAGTACACTTTTAATTACTTCCAATTTGTCAGAGCTCTAGTTAATTCGTTTCAATTTTAACAAGTGATCAAGGGTCATTATTTGCTACTAAAGAAATTATTGGTATGTGCGTGTACGATGCGAGACAAACTTATAGTAATCTTGAATAAAATAGTACACACCGTATACTTAGTTTGTTCTGAAATAGGTTCGTA
Organism: Pardosa pseudoannulata; assembly: GCA_032207245.1. Lineage (NCBI taxonomy): Eukaryota > Metazoa > Arthropoda > Arachnida > Araneae > Lycosidae > Pardosa > Pardosa pseudoannulata. The sequence continues at coordinate 37,201,922 of CM063498.1, forward strand.
GTTTTATGTTTGATTACAAGAAAATTACTGAGTGAATTTTTTTCTCTCTAGGGAATGTCTTGGAATCGACAATTTTAATACGCTTTTAATTACTTCAAGTTAGTATACCTGAAAATGATTAATCAATTTCGTATTTTAATAATTGATAGTGTGTCAATAGTTGTTACGAAGAGGAATTATATGTGCTTGGTACGAGCAAAAGAAACTTAACTTAGTTTACTTAGTTTGTTCTAAAGTAAGTTCACTGGATTGAAACATGAAAGTTTTTTAAAGAATACTTATTTTCGTGAGATCTATTAACTATCATATGCAAACACCATAATGTAAAGTTTTAGACTGTAGCAGTTATTCATTTTGATTTCAATTGATGAAGAAAAATTATTATTATTATTTTTTTTTTTTGCGTGAGGCACAAAAATTTTAAAATATCGATCAAAATGGCAAAATTATAAATAATACCATATACACTTCAAAATTTAGGTATTATTTATGAGAGGGCTATATACCTTCACTGAAAAGAAAAAAATTGTACAAAGAAAACAAACATTCTGCAATTTTTTTTATTGCTGTGTAATGAAGAAGCTGGGTATTAATGAGTTTAAAAACTCCTCTAATGTTTTTATTGCAGTGGTGAGTGAACTTCTTTAACTCTATCCAACTTTATCTATTCATCTTTATGAAGTCAGATGTTTGCGTTATTATACACGGGTGTTGCTAGTTTTATGAATCAAATCAATATAATTTTTTGAATGGAGTTGATATTTTATAATACATGGAAAATATCGCTAATAAAAAGCTAATATTTTTACACTAAAAATTTTTAAATTTCCACGGTTGAGGCAATTATATGCGTAAATTAGGATTAAGAAAAATTAGGATTTTAATTTTGAATGATATGTTATGTTAAAAATCATACATTTGAAAAACATTCTATACATGAATACAGAAGCTAGAATATTATGTAAAGCTAATAACTTATTTTTGTTTATTGACACAATATCTGCTGATAAACGATGAGATATCAATTACAACCTCCTCCCTAAATTACGATGTTCCGTTTTAACTTTCTCTCTCATTTATTAAGAAAATCAAAATTAAAAAAATATTTTGTAAATTCTTATACTTAAAATAGTATTTATTATTTATTAGAAAAATAATTTCTTGATTATGATCCTATTAAGTAAAATTCAAATAGTCTCATAAGATACCCCAGTGAGTAGACAAAAATCAAACAGAATATTATGTTTCTGTATTCATTCTTTAACAAATATTAGACATAACTTTTAATTTCGGGTCACCAAATGTTAGCGATCACTCAAATTTCAAACCATATATGAGCCCACGATATACACATAGCCGAATGGTTAGGGCACTGATCTTCGGTACCGGAGTTCATAGGTTCGAATCTCACTATAGCCTGGATGTTCGTAGTCATTCCGGATCGTATTTAAGTAGTAGGTCCCAGTCTCATGTTGCAAAATAGTAGACCTTAGTGCTCCAAACAAGAAGTATGATTGATAGGGAAAGTCTGTTAGAAAATTATTTTAAAATTTTTCACATAGTTAAGAGCCTTATTTGAGATTTAAATCAGACATAGGATTAAGTAAAATGTTTGGCAATTGTCCTTGATATCATTCAAATAATTTATGAGGAGAACATACATACATATAAGCATATAATGAATTTATTCATACTAAGATTAAAACAGAAGCAGTTCATAACTTAAAATTTCTTCAAAAACGTTACTACTAAGCATTCGTACAAAAGCTCTTATTTATAGTCACAAAACCTGATGTGAAAACACTACTATCAAGCCTCGAAAATTAAATTCGATAAAAGAGATACTCCGAAATGTCAACATTTACTCTAAGTAATGTTGAGTGGAATCACCAAAAGTTTTTTTTTTTTTTTGAGTCGTTACCTTTGATTAATTGTCTCTAGCTAGGTATCCCTGTCTACACCAGGAAATACCGCTTTTATTATGGATATGACTGTCATTCTGCTAACGAGAGCAACTTGTTTTCTTCTGATTGGAGTGTAAGGTATGTCAACCAAAATCAATCATATACCAAACTTTCTAACTTGGATGATACTGGGTTTTTGTCAATCCGAGCTATCTCATCTTCCATGAACTGTTATGATTTCATAATTGATGTTTAGAAAAGAAAATGAGAGAGGTGTATACTTGTAAGAGAAAAGTGATGAATGATATATCTCTACAATTTTCTTCATCTTCAACGAATAAAAAATTATCAGCTTTAAATGCTTCTTATATGAATTGTCACAATACTGCAGTTACTGATCTTCTCCTGTATTTCTATTAGTATCTTTTAATTAGATATATTCGAGAGTACTACGAAGGTATTTCAGTTAATGAATCCTACTGTGATGAATTAGAAAAATACCTGAATGCAGTAAATTAGCTTTTGACGGAGATCACTATCTAATTCCTCCAAATAATTTAACTTGAAGTTACTGGATGTGCTTTCATAGTTTTTTTCATTAAAAGATTCTGAAAGTTTATTTAGTAACTTTACAGAAAATTATTTGCTCTAATTTTCATTTCTTTTAAAATATCATGTTAGTAAAAGCACACAATAATCAATTTATGGTTTAATTGCCATTAACAAGTAGTATAGTTAGATGAAATATTTTACATGGCTGAATGCACCATGTAGCAATATTATTTCGTGATACTCTTTATTTATTCATTCAATATGGGCTTCTTTTTGCATTTTATTTTGAGAGATGTTTCATTTTTCTTCCGTTTAGGTATTTAAGTGTATATCCACTTCACTGCCACTTTCGAGTTTGTTTAGAGGACTACAGTCAGAATTTAACCATTTCCAACAATAATTTTGGAATTGTAGATTGCTGTACTTTGGTACAGCACTCTACCAGAACTTTGCAGCCAACCCAAAATATAAACCTAAGAAAATTCTGATTAACGTATTGTGAAGATGCACTTCGTTTAATTTGACTCCCAAGAATTTTGTGTAGTAATAACACGGCAGCAATTTTGAATAAATTTTGCATTTAATAATTTTCATCTCTTGAATTAAATTATGCTGGGGACAGAGATTTACCGAATCTGATCAGCATTTCAGTATCACGTTTTATCCTCTGTGCATTTTCGATAAGGTTTTTGCTTCCTCCATTTGTTTATTTGTAAAATGTTGTAACCTCAAAGTAGAGTGTATTTGTACATGCTACTTTGTGCAAATGTTGCAAACTCAAAGTAGTGTGTAGTATAGTTTTTAATACTTATGTATAGTTACTAATTATACTTACTTAATACTTATGTATTTAAATATATAAAACTGTAGATAGATTGGTGAAAATAGATCTAAGGCAGAACCTGAAAATTGCACACAAGAGAAGAGTTCATAATGCAATAACTGAATGATGAGTTGAATAAACAGTTATTATTTGTTAGACAAAACTTAAAATTCCCAGTAAACAGAATAGATATAAATGATATATGCTATGAAAGCTTTATGTCATTGTTTTGGTTTGTTAGAGGTTCTTAGTAATCCGGAAGTTCGCTGCCCATCAAAAATATGAACCAAAGAAAATTCGGATGAACTTACTGAAGATGCACTTTGCTTAATTTGATTCTCAAGAACTTTGTGTAGTGATAACACGGCAGGAATTTTGAATAAATTTTGCATTTAATAATTTGCATCTCTTGAATTAAAATATGCTAGAGACAGAGATTTACCGAATCTGATCATCATTTCAGTATCACGTTTTCTCCTCTGTGCATTTCCGATAAGGGTTATGCTTCATCCATTTGTTTATATGTAAAATGTTGTAACTTCAAAGTAGTGTGTATTTGCACACAATACTTTGTGCAAATGTTGTAAACTCAGAGTAGTGTGTAGTATAGTTTTTAATACTTATGTATAGTTACTAATTATACTTACTTAATACTTATGTATTTAAATACATAAAACTGTAGATAGATTGGTGAAAATAGATCTAAGGCAGAACCTGAAAATTGCACTCGAGAGAAGAGGTCATAGTACAATTACTGAATGACGAGTTGAATAAACAGTTATTATCTGGTAAACATAAAGAAAAAGGCCCCAGTATATAGAATAGATATAATGATATATATTATGAAAATATTATGAAAATCGTATATTAGGACAATTGTATGATATTTTTTGATTTATTAGAGGTTCTCAATAATAAAGACATTTGCAGCCAACCAAAAATGAAAACTAAGAAAATTCGGATTAACTTATCGTGAAGATGCACTTTGCTTTATTTGACTCCCAAGAAGTTTGTGTAGTTATAACACGGCAGCAATTTTGAATAAATTTTGCATTTAATAATTTGCATCTCTTGAATTAAATTATGCTGAGTACAGAGATTTACCTAATCTGATCATCATTTCAGCATCACGTTTTATCCTCTGTGCATTTCCGATAAGGGTTATGCTTCATCCATTTGTTTACATGTAAAATGTTGTAATTTCAAAGTAGTGTGTATTTGCACAAACTACTTTGTACAAATGTTGTAACCTCAGAGTCGTATGTAGTATAGTTTTTAATACTTATGTATAGTTACTAAGCATACTTACTTAATACTTATAAAATTAACAGTATTTAAATATCTAAAACTGTAGATATACTGGTGAAAATAGATCTAAAGCAGAACTTGAAAACTGCACGAGAGAAGATGTCATAGTAAAATTACTGAATGATGAGTTGAATAAACAGTTATTATTTGGTAGACAAAACTTAAAGAAAAAGCCCCAGTACATAGAATAAATATAAATGACATATATTGTGAAAGTTTTTAGAGGTTCTCAGTAATCCGGAACTTTGCAGCCAACCAAAAATATAAACCTAAGAAAATTCGGATTAACGTATTGTGAAGATGCACTTTGCTTTATTTGACTCCCAAGAAGTTTGTGTAGTTATAACACGGCAGCAATTTTGAATAAATTTTGCATTTAATAATTTGCATCTCTTGAATTAAATTATGCTGAGTACAGAGATTTACCTAATCTGATCATCATTTCAGCATCACGTTTTATCCTCTGTGCATTTCCGATAAGGGTTATGCTTCATCCATTTGTTTATATGTAAAATGTTGTAATTTCAAAGTAGTGTGTATTTGCACACACTACTTTGTACAAATGTTGTAACCTCAGAGTAGTGTGTAGTATAGTTTTTAATACTTATGTACAGTTACTAAGCATACTTACTTAATACTTATAAAATTAACAGTATTTAAATATCTAAAACTGTAGATATATTGGTGAAAATAGATCTAAAGCAGAACCTGAAAATTGCACAAGAGAGAAGATGTCATAGTACAATTACTGAATGATGAGTTGAATAAACAGTTATTATTTGGTAGACAAAACTTAAAGAAAAAGCCTCAGTACATAGAATAAATATAAATGACATATATTGTGAAAGTTTTTAGAGGTTCTCAGTAATCCGGAACTTTGCAGCCAACCAAAAATATATACCTAAGAAAATTCGGATTAAAGTATTGTGAAGATGCACTTTGCTTCATTTGACTCTCAAGAAGTTTGTGTAGTAATAACACTGCAGCAATTTTGAATAAATTTTGCATTTAATAATTTGCATCTCTTGAATTAAACTGTGATACAGAGATTTACCTTATCATCATTTCAGTATCCCTTTTTTTGCTCTGTGCATTTCCGATAAGGGTTATGCTTCCTCCATTTGTTTATTTGTAAAATGTTGTAACCTCGAAGTAGTGTGTATTTGGGCAATCGAGAAAGAAGAGGCGAATGACTCTAGATGCCGATAGTCAAATTCAAGGTACTCGATGAAGGTTAATTGCTAATGACGATAAATATTTAAAAAATTTCGGCCATTAAAAAAAGAACATTGCGGGCAGGACGTTAATAACAGAGCACGTGCGCCGCCCTGCAGGTCATATGAAGTGGGGCCGCTTCTGTACATCATCAGCTTTAGAGACGAATTACAATCTTAACGATGCTACTGTCAGGCTCGAAGGTAGAAATAATTATGAATCAGTATAGTTAAATAATTCGGAAGATGCCGTTTGATTAAGGCCTCTGGCCTGATGTTCTATATGATTTATGCACAATTCTACAGCAAACCCTTCTTGTTGATATAACAGCTGACAGAAAAAAATAGTTTATTCTAAACACGCTGCCAGATAAGAGGTGTCACTTAATAAACATGTCTGCAATTAATCCTGTAACTATAAGTATTCAATCAAAGAACTCGTGCCAATTATGTTTGCATAGCTTCTTTTTTTAACCTGACCAAACCTGCTTCAAGCTCGAAAAGATACTTCTAAGAACAATTTGGAAGAACGTACTATCGGAACTTGCGATTGAAGGGATAGGTCTGCCACCAGAAAAAAAGAAAAAAGAATAAAAATGAAACTTGGCATAAAAAGAGCGATACTGCTTATTTAAATAATGTTTGTTTTACTTCTTCGCTAAAGACCAGTTTGAGTTTCTTTGGATACTAAGCTTGTTTTGGCGATTAAAAAACCGGGTAAAAAAACATATATCATCCACCATGATCACAAGTAATTTAGTTGGGCAAGGAAAAAAAAGCTGCAGGAGAGTAGTGTTGAGACTATATCTTAGGATTAGTGGTTAAGATATAAGAGATATCTGAGGGGAAGGCTAATGCCAATTTGCAGCTAAAATGCAGTCGCGTGTGCTCAAAAAAGTTATAGGGAGTTAACCGAAATTTATCTAAGATGTGAATTTAGATACGATATTTCAGACATAAGAGAAGGTAAAATATTAACCCCTTAATTCACAGTTTTTTTTTTGAAAAAGGCCGGCAAAAATAAATAAATTTTTTAATGAAAAAAATACAATTTAGAAAGTTGTCTTGCCAAGAAAGTTACAAAAATACAAAAATAATCCAAATTTGAGTATATTGGATATTTCTACAATTGGTATCATTTCTCATTTTTTTTGTATTATTATTACTATGGAAAGAGTATATTGTTCAATTGATAAGCAATCTACCAATTGACAGTATGATGTGTCATCCCTTGATGCGTAGGTATCAAATATGAAACCCTTATGTTTCATATCCCAAGAATAAAGTATGTAAAGTGACGCCTCGAGTCAAGGATGTCTTTACAGCCAAAACTTAGTAATAAAATAGTTAACAATTATATTTTATTTTACATTATATTTTAGTAAAATACATATTGAAAAACGAGCGAATCAGAATCTGAATATGATACGCTGTCGTAAAGCGGTTCACAAGGAAGATATAAATCGTAAGTGATAAGTAGAAAAAAATATATATTTTATACTTGAATAAGTAAGTGTTATAGCCTACAATCCCATGTAAATGATAAATATCATTAAAACGATTGTTTTTTGCTTTCACATTGTTATTTTCAATTCTCGATTGAATTCGAGTGGGAAAAATTATAGCAACATAAAGTACAATGTTGTTCGAATTATCTCGAGTGTGCACAGTTTGGCCAGTTTAGCACACTCGAGTTAAGGCGAGCTTGTACGTTAAGGGGTTAAAGAGTACTAGACGAAGTTAAAGCGAATTCTTAATTAAATGATATAAATGGGCTAAAATTAATCGAGTTGAGTCTAATTTAAACCTGTAACAGAAACCTTTAATAGAACCTTAAAGCATTAGTGAACTTGAAGTAAGATGAAATAAGACTAATTTTTTATATTTTTATCTCGTTAAATTGTGAAATATTGCAAAGGATGTGAATAAATGACTTTTTAATATCTATCTTTATATAATGAATGTAATTATTAACACAATATACAATATAGTTATTAAGAAACGTTTTCAAAACAATTTTTGTTTTGCATTTTGTCAGTATTTTTTAAACATTACATGTACATTTTAACTGTCCTACTTATTTAAAATTTATTGGGTATTTACTATATATCATAGGAAATAAAAGTTAGTTAAAATTATTGTTTTTTGAAAACGCATCGTGTGCCGTTTCCGAATTTAATGAATTATTGTAGAAATTTTGTAGAAGTAAATTGGATTTTTTAACTACTTTTTTTTAATACTTTCCGCAACAACTTAGAACATCGAACTTTTATCTTAAACTGTAAATGTACCCTATGAATATCATGACTAGACTTAGTGTAAAAGAGATCATATTGAACATTTTTAATGAAGTTACTTTGAAAGAATTAATGATTTTCAAAATAATTAAAGGTTTATCCTCAAATATGAGCTACTTTTACCATAGTAGTACTAGCTGTATTTCTATAGTTTTATATGGTTATTCTATGTTTATTAAGGTATTTCGAAGAATCTTCTTTCACTCATGAAGAAAATATCCCTCATATTCACTAACTATATATGGACATACCATTTAATTGCATTTAATAACATTTATACGTAATAATAATCATTAAAAGACAGGCACAAAAGTTTATTTATTTATTTAATATATAATATAAAATTTGAATATGAGCCATTTTTACATTATTAGTACTAGTTGTATTTTTGTAGATCTCTACGATAATTCTTTGCTTATTTTAAAGAATCTCTTTTTACTCATGCAAAAATATCACTTATATTCACTAACTATATATACACATATTTAATAGCCTCTATATATACCATTAATAACTAAAATACAGTCACAAAAGTTTATATATCTATCTAATATATTATATAAGGACTGCAATTGCTAAATAATTTGTTTTAAAATATCATCTACTGTTAGTACTGTTGTAAATGCCACTTCAAGTTTTTAGCTTTATAACTGAAAAATTTCACTGACTGAAGCTACTATAATTCATGAAAGTGGTACAAAATAATATCATATATTGTGAGATTATAACTGAAAGGAAATTAAAATTGGATTTCACTGCAATGGTGTAAGGTTTGGTTTGGTTTGGAGCGCTACGGTCTACTGCAATGGTGTAAGGAACGAATCAGTTTCAATGAACTAAAAGCCAAGAAAAAATCATTTTAAGCCTTTAATGCCTGGTGCATCTTTTTAGATACCACTAAAAAATAGCTTGTAGAATTTTTATGTTTTCTTGGAACGAGTTTTCCTTTTGAGAGTAGGTAGAGGACAATCTTATAAACATTCTGCAAAATTTTCAAGTAATTTTATATTGCTTATAAATTTTTATTTTTAATCGACCATTTATGATTTTTCGAATAGCGAACATAAATTTACTCTTTCGTCAGGTACTTTGACTGAAATCCCAATAAATTGCTTTGTTTATTGTAAAACTCCATTTTTCAGTCCGTATTTGACGTGTAATACCAAATAAATCTTTTTGCAGGTAGTTTTTCTTTTTTCATAAATGTCATCCTATGATGTTTCAAACGATAGCGGATTATTAATGGGACGCGCTGTAGTATTCCAAAGTTTTTTAAACATCCTATTTATTTTATTTTGTGCAGTCCATAATAAATAAGATTTAAGATATGCATCATTATGTAGTTTGCAGAAATGACTCTGGTCCTTAAAGGGTTAATTATTCCATGATATTGCTTTTCTGCTATTTAAAATACACAATACGTGTTTTGTTATCCGGATTATATAACAAAGAATGTAATTCGAAAAACATTTTTTTGGAGGCGGGAACAACACCCGGAAGTGTGACAGACTACTATTATAAAAGGTATTGGGAATGGCATACTATGTTTTCAGAAAGAAAAAACAAAACTAATTCATATAAACTGTTTCAAATCGTATAAAGTATTTCAAAACTAATTTGCCTTGAATAAAGACAAATTTTGAAAGTCCACAGTAAACTTCAGTTTATTGCTGTTTGAAGTCTACATTTTTCGTGAGTTTAAGGTGATGACACAGTGAACTTTTAACAGTACAAAAGTTGCAAGGCATATTTAAGAATTTTTAAAAATTTGGCAAATGTTGCTTGAGTTGAAACGAGCACCTATTCTATAGCTTCAAAACAACAACAAATATTACACAAGAAAGTAACATGATTGAGCATCAATATAGAGGCTGAAACTAAATATTAAAATGAAACAAAGCAAGCATAAAAGTAATTTAATGACTGTATCTCTTCATCAGCAACGCCAAAGTTATCATTAAAAGGGATTGTTTCAAGAAATCATCTGCAAGATAGATTACTCTTAGCATTGTGTATCTTTCTGTAAGATAGCATAGCAGAAAGATCTGCTGGCAGTTCTTGATAAAGTGCTGTAGAATCCTTTAAAGATGGTTGTCGGTTGATGAAGCATCTTTTGAGCAAGTGACCAAACCGCTCAATGCAAATTCAAGAAATTAGCATGTGAATGGACCACATGAAAAAAAATGAACATAAAACTAAGCAAAATTCACAGAAGTTATTCTATTTAATATATCTAAAGTTTCTTTCTTTTTCGTATTCAGTATCTGCATTTATCTATTTATCAGTATTTAAATATATCTATTTATCAGCTGGGCGATGTCGAAACAAGAAGGGTGTTACTTTTCAGGATTAGAGTTCATGGATTAAAATCATGCTGCTGGTATGATAGTTTTTAGGCATTTTCAACCATCTTTAAGCTGTATATGTCAATATAATTAACGTAGCAAAAAAATAGAGAAAAAGTATTTTGCTAACAATTTAGAACAATTTACTGATTTATATATATATATCTACCTATATATATATATATATAAATATATATATATATATATATATATATATATAAATATATATATATATATATATAAATATATATATATATATATATATATATATATATATATATGTATATATATATGTATATAAATATATAAGTATATATATATGTATGTATATATATATGTATATATATATATATATATATATATATATATATATATATATATATATATATATATATATATATATATATATATATATATATATATATATATATATATATATACAAATTTTTTTAAACATAAATGATTTGTATAAGTAACTCAAAATATAAAAAGATTAACACCAGTTTCAAAGTTTTAAATCCAATTAGTTTCAGAGATCAGTTCACGTGGATTTTTAAACTACAGAGAAAAGTTAACTTATTTACTTTAGATGAAAAGTATTTACTTGTTGAATTTGTATATTTGTTATATATATTTTATAACATGGAGTGTGTGTATTTGTAATAATTATAGTAATTATGTTTCATTTAATATGACCTTAATAACCATTATTTTAATAGCTCCGTAACTCAGATTATTAAATAAAATTTAATAAAATAATAAATGGGAAAAATTATACATTTCTCAGTCTGATATTTTATATATTTCATTTGCAATATTTTAATTTAATCATTAATCTAAACGAAATCAGTTCAATTTTTTATAATTCATATTTACATACCCCTCATGATTACGGCAAACTCAAATACATATAAAAATATTTAAATAATAAGACTATCGCACATTTTCTTCTAAAATATGTTTACGGAGTTGCAACTCTATTATAGTATATATGGGCTTTCTATTTTTTTACACTTGTGCTGTCGTTAATAAAGGATTAAGTGAGTTCCATACAGATGGCAGTGATAAGACCATTTAATGTGGGAATATTTATAGATAAATCCCATAAAGAATGAAGATACATTTCGCCTCCTAAATCAGACCACCTGTGGATTCATTCCTCTACCAGCGCCTCCAACATAGCCTTTTTATAACAACTATGAATCTTCCAAAGTTTAATCCTTGAACTTCTACTAGCTTGCCTAACCCGGGACATCCCCTCAAAATTTCACGACAAGTGTCATTAAAGGGGACGTAAAACAGGGAAGTTAATCTTTATCGCGGCCGGATCGAAAACTGAGAGAGATATCTGCCGTCGACCGCACAGGTCGCCAGAAACCACCACCGTACTTGTTTGGTAGAAGCAGTAGAGCCTTCTCATCAACTCTTTTTAAACTTGATAGATAGTTCGAGATTTACTGCAGAGTTATTTTTAGGCGTTGGCCGCTCCGGACAGCTGGAACACGAACTGTCAGACTTTTCAATCATGCATACGGAGGCAGATTTTACGACGGGGGAGAGCCATTAACTATTCCTTCTTCAGGCTGTCGGGGGTAATATGGACGTGAATAATGTGGTAAAAAGATTATGACATCAAGTTTAGTGATGTTTGCGCAACACGATGGACGGTGT
>CM063498.1:37219035-37234035 GCA_032207245.1 Pardosa pseudoannulata
TATATATATATATATATATATATATATATATATATATATATATAATATATATATATAATATATATATATATATATATATATATATATATATATATATATATATATATATATAATATATATATATATATATATATATATATATATATATATATATACAAACATACATACATATATATATATATACATATATATATATATATATAGATATATATATATATATATATACATATATACATACATGCACATATATATATATGTATATATTTATATATACATATATATACATATACATATATACATACATGCATATATATATATATATATATATATATATATATATATATATATATATATATATATACAAGCATACATACATATATATATACAAACATACATACATATATATATATATACAAACATACATAAATATATATACATACATATATATATATATATATATATATATATACATATATATGTATATATATATATATATACATATATACATACATGCATATATATATATATATATATATATATATATATATATATATATACAAACATATATATATATATATATACATATATATACATATATATACATACATATATACATATATATATATACATATATATACACACATATATATATATATATATATATATATATATATATATACATATATACATATATACATATATACATATATGCATATATATATACATATATATATACATATATAGATATATATATATATATACATATATACATACATGCATATATATATATATGTATATGCATGTATGTATATATGTGCGAAGTATGTATGTGCGAAGCGCTAAGGGTTAATAGTTATAAAATACATCATTTTAGGTTCTATCTTAATTTATAATAGCTGATACTTACTTCAGCTAATATATATCCTTAAAAGTGATACAAAATATAGCACTATGGTTGTTAAAACTGTTTTAAAATATCACTGATCTATTTATTTTTAATTTCGTTCGAGATTACTTAAAATCGCAAATGAAGTGAAATTTAAATTGGATTTCACTGGAATGGTATTCATCCAAGGAACAACTCTTTTTTAAAGTATAAACTCAGAAACGAATCATTTATATTTTTTGACCAAGAAATTCTAGGATTTTATCCGTGATACTACTGATATCACTTTTCCGGTATTTACAAAACATAATATCTGTTTTGATTTGGTTTTTAATAACGAATATAATTCACAAAATAATAAATTTTGAAGGTGGGATTACCGGAATTGTTCTTGACAGAAAAGTTACAAAGGCTTTTATCATAAGGTATTTTGTCTTTGGGATCAATTTTCGATTTTTTAAGACGCACAGGAATTTACTTTCTCTTTCTACATTTTGCATATTTTATTTAAATAGAATACAGCTATAGCAAACCAAATTACTTTCATCGTCTATCATACAGAATTTAAACTTTAAAACCCAGTTTTTTTCAAGTTTCGAATGAGGTATAATAAATATAAATATTTTTCCTAAAGTCTGATAATTGTTAGAACAAAGCAATTTTTTAAATTTCATGCATTATTATTTTAACAGGAGAAAGATAAAATTAGAAAAAACGCTTTTTTTAACTCAACAACTATGTATTTAAAAATTACATCTAATTCCTCCTACCTTTAATGCTTATGCATATTATAAACATAGGAATAGAGTTTTTACAGTCATTCAAAATCAAAGTGTCTAAAATATTCGTTGCCAGTTCTAGAGTTATAAATATTGATTAATTCTCAATATATCTTCTCAATGATCAGTGTCTCATTTGCAATGAAAATACGGCTTGAACAAATGCATGGAAACAATATTATTCTGAGAATTTTTTATTGTGTATATGTTGCAAAGAGGCATAAGAGAAGGCAAAATAGAAAGCAGGTTATTCCTCTTTTACAATGACGTCTGCATGTTTTTTTATGAATGGTCTTCCAACCAAAAGATTAGATAACCGAAATGACAGCTTTGTAATCAACTATCTATGAGTTCATCGAGATACGGCCAGACCTACACGTGCGATTTTCATTAACTATACAACAGAGCAATTAGAAGGCAGCGTATAACATCACAATGTGCCCATCACCACGAAATGGATGAAATTTTGGCGACAGTCGTACATGGATCTCAATTATTTTCTCAAACTTCCGTGTAGAAGAGCTACCGCTAATTTCGCCCTAATGGCTTTGACAAGGCTTCAGCCAGCTAGGCAGACATCTTCATATTTCGTTTATTTGTCTCTATTAGGAAAGCATCCACAAACAACACACAAGCAACTGCACCCAGGCAATTTAGAAACGCAAACAGAAGGAAGAGGGTATTGCCGATTTGGATAGCCCTGCCACGCCTGTATGAGTGTGGCGAAGTGTTTTACTGTCGGATAATGTATGACTCCTTGGAATGCAGGGTGCTTGCTCTGTAATCTCGATTTCGGGAGATGAATCGGTGTATTATGCGAAACACGATTCCGTTCGTACTTCTGAGAATGCTGATGAATTATTAAGCTCTAGGAAACGAGGGTTGCAGGATATCTCGTGTCGTTCTTGTTTTTCAGCCGTTGTGGGTCTTTTTTATCTGTACAGATAACAGGCTTGTTGCAGCAGCTAGACACGGAAAGGATCGTGTCACATGATCACCCGCATTGATGGGTATTTTTTAAGTTAACATTTCCTGTAATCTTCCGAAAAAGTGATTCGATTTACTGATAATTCTTAGGATTGTCAAAAAACAGTTACAGCGTTTAAAAATGTAGTAAAATAATCCATAAATATGTTAAATTAACTAGGCGAAACAGGCTTAAAATATTTAGTTAGATAAAACGTTACCTTATAAATATTTAAAAGATATTTTTCAGTCCAAATTACTACGATTCTGTTATTAAAGTATTAAAAAATAAGCATTTGATTGATTTTTTAAAAAAAATATTTAACTTCTTTTTTTTTTACTCTCGTGATTAGAAGTTGGAAATTTTACGGGGTAGGGGAAGAAAAGTTAATATTCGCACCCACTTAGAGGGACGGTTGCTTTCCTGTAGATCTTAGTATGAGATCAAATGTGTGTTGCATATGAGGAAAACCAAGAAAATTCTATGCAGGTTAGTGCATTGAACTAAAATTCATGTTCGCCCATAGAATATCTGTTTTTATATACATAGATAAAAGTTTTCGGTATTTTTCTCCTCTACAGGGAGCGTTATACATGAGTGAATGCAGTATTTGGATGATTAGTAAGCCTTTTCCACGTACACTAGAACGTAAAAAAATACAGTTGGTTCCCTACTAGAAGGCCAAATTACTGGCAGCTCGAATCAGGAATTTGCATATATAGTTATTAATACTTGAATACTGTTATTAATTAAATCATGTATTCTTACCTTATCCTACAATAGGTCTAGTGACATTACTTACAATAGGCTACTTATCAACATGTACATTCTGTAGTGATTTTAAGTCATTTTTGATCAACTTTAGGCCTTAATCAACTTAATTTTAAGCATAGTTTCAGAATGAAAAAAATCATGTAATGAAGTAATTTGTTACATTTAATCAATACTTTTGTTTAAACAAATAGCGTAAATACATCTGCTGAATATGTATCGAGGAAAATCTTAAATCTAAGTATTACGTTTTAGTTTGCTTTGGAGCACTAAGGTCTACTGTTTTCTACGCAAGGGCTAATGAGACTGGGACCTACTGCTTAAAGCTGATTCCGAACGGCGAAGAACATCCGTACCTTCAATGGGACTCAGACACTTGAATTCTGGTATCGGGGAGCAGTGCTATACCCATTAAGTTATCATTCGGTAGCGTTAACATTATTGAATGAATAAATGAAATAATACTATGTTTTTCTGAAACTCTATTTATCCTGCAATTCATATGGTTCTAACAAGAAAACAATTAAATTAATGGCTATTAATATTGAAGTAACAACCATTAAAGTTAAATAAGCTTAATAAGCCTATCTGCAGTTTGCTGCACTTATAAATAATATTTTAATTGCTATTTATAAAGTAAGATTAATTATTTTTTCAAATCAAGTCCTCGTTGTGTCAACATATATATTTTTTTAGCTTTTTTAATTGTAAATATTTATATGTCTAAGTATGCCTTAATGGGATTAAATTTTATACATTATTATAAAGTTCGAGCATTTTTTTAAAAATTGCTAACGAACATCACCGTAACGCTCTAATTAAAAGCAGGATGGCCGAAACCATCGTCGAGTTATAAATCGAACTCACTGTCACTCGGGGTCAATATACCAAACACTAAAAGGACGTGCCATGTCGTTGAACAGCCTTACAAGGTTACGTTTAAACGAAGTGACAGGTAGAAGCGACTGAAAGCAATTGAAAACACCTGCTGAAACAAAGCGTTAATAATATGAATAAAACTTAAAATAATGTCCTTTCTGGTCCTTGTTTTTAAGTCTCTTCATTAAAATGCGCTATTTAACAATAATAAAAAAAAAATGTAATTAATATCTGGCCATTAAATATAAATTTTTAATTTTTTATAAAGTATTTTATTTTTTCAAATAATATTATTTTCATATGTTTGCTAATAAAAAATCTGTTTGTAATGTAAATATAATTTTTACTGTACTTTTTTTTAAAAATTTTTATAACGACAACATTTAAAAATGCTAACGAAATTTTAAAATCCGAAATATTTTTAATAATAAACGAAAAATACATGTAAAAATCAACAAAACGTTATACTTAAAAAAAAAAAAAAAAAAAGAAAAAAAAAAAAAAAAAAATTAAAAAAAACATACATGAAAAATGGCTAAAAAAAATAAAAAAAACAAAAAAACAGCAAAAAAATGAAAAAAAAAAAAAAAAGGAGAAGAATGGGCCTTGAAAAAAAATGAATGAAATATTTCGATAAAAAAACTTTTTAAATTATTTTTTTTTTTTTTTATCTTTTTTTTTTTTTTGTATTACTTTCTTCTTAAATTTTTTTTTTTTTATTTTTTTTTTTTTAATTATTGGTGTCTTTTTTTTTTTTAATTATTTTTTGGATTTTCTTATTCTTCATATTCTTTTTTTCTTCTCTTATCATCTTCTCTAATCTCGTTTTAATATTTCAATTTTGACAATTCTGATTTTTTTCTAAATTTTTTATTTTTTTTTTTTAGTATATTTTTTTTTATATTTTTGTTTTTTCTTTTTTTTTCTTGATTCTCTATTTACTTTAACAAGTCAGAGGGCTTCATGGTACCAAATTCCCATCTCTGGCAACTTCTGATATAACTATGACATATGTCTCATGTGACATATCTCGACCTCAATGTGGTAGAACCCTGTGAATAACAGATCATGGTAATGTAAGCAGTTTTCGGTTTAAATGAAATAACTTGATCGTGGTTGCTACCCTATTGCTGTCGAGATATCTCACATGTAACTTCCGAGTCATAATGTCAGAGAGGGGCTTCATGGTACCATATTCCCATCTCTGGTGACTTCTGGTGTCATTATGACATATAAGTCTAGTGTGACATATCTCGACCTCAATATGGTAGAACCCTGTGATTGCAACATCTCACAACTGTACACCAAGATAGGTAAACCAGGAAGGAAATCTTTGCAAAAGCATTTTCCCTGAAAAAAAAGGACAATTTAAAATACCTGCCTAAAGTTGAAAATGTCCCTTTTAATCGTCGATGATCTGAAGAAGTCTTATACAAAGCAAGTTCTTATGACAAATGAAATTAATTTGTATTTTGAATTTAAGTGCACTTCACATATGCTTCGTAACTGATAATAAAATTGTTATCGTAGCATAATTTGTAACAAAAATAATTTTGAAACGTGTTGCACATCAGACGGAGTTCAGAAGAATCTCATAAACGTGAGATCAAAGAACGAGAATGGCAACCTGGCTACGGTCATTGAAGACACCACCCCTGGATATGCTATTTCCATTTGTCACACAAGCACAAAATTTAAGTGTAATTGATGACTGCGACTCGATCCCCCGATTCACTTCGTTCTTCCCTAGTTACGGACGACACTGTCAGATAAAGTGGATAATAATTGCAATCCAGAATTACGTGTAAGTAATGGTGGGCGTAACGTCCGCTATGTGGCATTCCCACGTTAAATCATGTTGCCGATAAACGAAGGCAAATAACTGCCTTTTTCCGGAGATTAGCAGGTGAGTTACGCGGAAACAGAGGTTTCGTCGCAATTAATGAAGCAGCAGGCAATGAAAGCCAACGAATCCTGCCAAATGTGCAGCAATTTTTTCCTCACTGTCAATGATATTCTAAGATAAATGGGGAAATAGTTTTACTTAAAATTGAGTCAATATTATTGTATGATAGATTGAATATTAATGAAAAGGTGCCCTTGAAAAAACTATTTTTTGAATAGTAACCTAGAGTAAAATAATTTTAATCACAGGAGTTCAGCCACGAGGGAAAAGCAGTAATAGTGATTATCATCGTAGTTTTTATGCAATTAATATTAATCAGTTGTATGCGAATGATAATAGTCCGAAAATTACTCTTTTTGTTTGTGTGCATGCATGTAATATATACTTAAGTGCAATTAAGTATATGTACTTATATAAATATAAACACACACAAACTTATATACGTCTATACAATTTAATATTTATAGTACATATTTAATGCAGAAACATACACAAGTTATGCCAGAGAGATCGCAAATCCTCAGTAATTGAAGAAAAGTTTGTCTTTTTTCATCTTTTAAAATGTTTTAGATTTATTTGAGGAAATAAGTTTATTAAGCACAAGCATAATTTGAAGCAAATACACAGATAGTTGCCTAGAAACAATCTGATAGACAAATTTTACCTTATCGTGATCATAGAGATCATACGTTTAGTTAGATCATACGTAGATCACGTTTATCCCGCTTATTAGTTTATTAAAGATATTTGCCTACAATTTTGATGAATAAGGGCGTTTGATGAGATTTGGAAAGAAATGCAATGATTAACTCTTTGGTGCACGGGGTCTATCTGGAAGGGAGATTAATGCTAAAATCCAATTTTGAACAACGAGTGTTATACACCGTTTGGTATCGAGAGTATAGAAAATCACGGGATGCATTCATTTACATATTTGTTTACACCATTGCTTAGTGTTGATGAAATATGCGATCCCAATTTTATTTTATCATTTCCAGAAATGCCTCGCTCTTGTGCAGCTTTTCGGTGTACTAACAACAGTACAAAAGAGATATGCAAGCAAAAAATATTACTTTCATCGTTTTCCTTAAAAAAACCTGAATGAACACAATGGCTTACCAAGTTAAAAAGGAAATATTTCGTTCCTACTGAATATAGCCACCTTTGCTGCACCTTACTTTTGAATATTTTTTTTAAAAGTCATAAATTGGTAAAGGTTGACCAAAAATGGAAGAAGCCATTTCAATTTATGGGCAATGTAAAATATTAAGGTAAGAAATTGGAAGAAAAAATTAGACCAAACGTTTACCATTCTCACTTTTCTTTGGGAAAGCGAGCACGTGGTAAAAGCCCAACGCATGCATCACGTGGTTGTGCATAACCCTCATTTCAACTACACATGAAAGTAGCAGAAATTGGACAAAGTTCCGAAACGTAATGCATGAGTTGTTTGATCATTTGTACATGGTACAAACTGAAAGCAATATATTAAATGTTTTTACTATTACTATTTATAAGTTAACAACAGAACAGTCAAAATTTATAATAGTGCATAAATATTTACAAGCAACCATTCAGTCAATTGAATAGTATTATACTAGAATAAATTAAATATATATATATATATATTTGTTTTCATTATAAATTTCGTAAATTCCACTGAGGTCAAGAAAATTTTTATGAACTGACTTATCTAGAATACTAATTCAAATATAATGGGAATTTTCTTTGCTTTTCTTATAAGTGAGAGTTAAGTGTAAATTTACATAAATAATCCAATGTATCCTAGTAACTGTATCTTTACTCGTCCTTGTACGGTTAGTAAGTAATATGACCGGTAACACTTGGCTTATGCCTGTCTTTATCTCTGTGATCTTAAGGAATTATAATTAGTTTTTATCGCGTAGACGAATAAACGCCAGAATTTGCCCAACGGCAAGAAGGATAAAACGATTCACGAGGGGAATATGCTTTTAATCAAGATCTGCATACTGCCATATGCTAATTCGGTGTTTTGAAAATATTTCAGCGAGAGTAAAGGAGAGAGACTGTAGCTGCAAGTAAAAATGATAAATAGTAGAGTATTTTAGGGGTCACATACCCCATAAGAGGGTGAATTATGCTTTAAATGAAGGGTTTAATTATCCGGTGATATCTAGATTCCTTTCTAATTAATAAATGTAACTAATTTTTTTTTACCAATTTTATGACATTTTCTCTTTTTAAGTATAATGAATGTTATTCATTAACAGTACATAAAACATTGAAATAAATTTTATTTCCTGGTTTTAAAAATCGGCATTTTATCTTTCATGCATGATTCTTTGTTCACAAAACATTTGGTACTTTAAACTTTAAAAACAATCCCAAAGAACTAAAATCTTATAACTTACTGCAATATTTCTATTAAATTCATCAATTTGAATGTAATCCATTTAATATATTTTTGTGATGAAAAATGCATAGCTGAACTGAAGGTTAATTAGTCGTTGAGATCTAGATTCCTTTCTAATTAAATAATACCAGTTTTTTTACAAATTTTATGACATTTTCACAATTTAAGTACAGTAAATGTTTTTCATTAATAGTACGTGAAACTAATGAAAATAAATTTTATTCAGTAAAACCAGATTTTTAAAAATCAACGTTTTATCTTTGATACATTATTCCTTGTTCACATAATATTTGATATTTCAAACTAAAGTTTAAAAGTATTACAAAATCCCAAAGAATTAAAATCTTACAAGTTACTGCAAGTCCTATTACATTTACCAGTATGAATATAATGCATTTATTATATTTCTATGGATTAAAAATGCATAACTGAACTGAAGGTTAATAAGTCGGTGAGATCTAGATTCCTTTCTAATTAAATAATACCAGTTTCTTTTACAAATTCTATGACATTTTCACAATTTAAGTACAGTAAATATTTTTCATTAATAGTACGTGAAACTAATGAAAATAAATTTTATTCAGTAAAACCAGATTTTTAAAAAACAACGTTTTATCTTTCATGAATTATTCCTTGTTCACATAATATTTGATATTTCAAACTAAAGTTTAAAAGTATTACAAAATCCCAAAGAAATAAAATTTTACAAGTTACTGCAAAATTTCTATTACAGTTATCAATTTGAATGTAATGCATTTATTATATTTTTGGTGATTAAAAACGCATAGCTGAATTGAATGTTAATTAGTCGTTGAGATCTAGATTGCTTTCTAATTAAAGGATACCAGTTTTTTTTACAAATTCTATGACATTTTCCCTTTTTAAGTACAATAAATATTTTTCGTTAATAGTACGTGAAACTAATCAAAATAATTTTTGTTTCAGTGAAACCAGATTTTTAGAAATAAACATTTTATCTTTCATGTATTATTCCTTGTTCACATAATATTTGATATTTCAAAATAAAGTTTAAAAGTATTACAAAATCCCAAAGAACTAAAATCTTACAAGTTACTGCAAAATTTCTATTACAGTTATCAATTTGAATGTAATGCATTTATTATATTTTTGGTGATTAAAACGCATAGCTGAATTGAATGTTAATTAGTCGTTGAGATCTAGATTCTTTTTGTAACACTATAAATCCAACACAGGAAACACAAACTGTCTAAATTTAACAAATTAAGTTTAATTATTACTATATTTACAAACATTTACACATTTTAATTAATAATTAACATTGTTGGAAATGCAGAGAGCAGGAGGCCCTCGCACGTTATTCTACCACACCACAACACGGAACTGTTCTAACAGACTGTCCTTTACGACGAGAACAAAAGGGTGCGCGCGCAGATGGCCGTTGCGCGCTATTACACTTTCTAATTAAAGGATACCAGTTTTTTATTTTTTATTTTATTTTATTTTATTTTTTTTTTTCAAATTCTATGACATTTTCCCTTTTTAAGTACAATAAATATTTTTCGTTAATAGTACGTGAAACTAATCAAAATAATTTTTGTTTCAGTAAAACCAGATTTTTAAAAATCAGCATTTTATCTTTCATGCATGATTCATTGTTCACAGAATAGTTGGTATTTTAAACTTAAGTTTAAAAATATTACAAAATCCCAAAGAACTAAAATCTCACATGTTACTGCAAGATTTCTATTACATTCATCAATTTGAATATAATGCATTTATTATAATTTTGGTGATTAAAAATGCATAGCTGAACTGAATGTTAATTAGTCGGTGAGATCTAAATTCTTTCTAACTAAATAATACCAGCTTTTTTTTTACAAATTCTGTGACTTTTTCACATTTTAAGTACATTAAAATTGTTTTATTAATTGTACGTGAAACTAATCAAAATAAATTTTATTCAGTAAAACCACATTTTTAAAAATCACCATTTTATCCTTCATGCATTATTCTTTGTTCACATAATATTTGATATAATACACTAAATGTTTTGATTAATAGTATGTGAAACTAATCAAAATAACTTTTATTCAGTAAAACCCCATTTTTAATAATCAATATTTTATCGTTTATGTATTATTCCTTATTCACATAATATTTGATATAATACACTAAATGTTCTGATTAATAGTACGTGAAACTAATCAAAATAATTTTTATTCAGTAAAACCACATTTTTAAAAATCAACATTTTATCTTTCATGCATTATTCTTTGTTCGCATAATATTTGATATAATACACTAAATGTTTTGATTAATAGTACGTGAAACTAATCAAAATAATTTTTATTCAGTAAAACCACATTTTTAGAAATAAACATTTTATCTTTCATGCATTATTCCTTGTTCACATAATATTTGATATAATACACTAAATGTTCTGATTAATAGTACGTGAAACTAATCAAAATAATTTTTATTCAGTAAAACCCATTTTTAAAAATCAACATTTTATCGTTCATGTATTATTCCTTATTCACATAATATTTGATATAATACACTAAATGTTTTGACTAACAGTACGTGAAACTAATCAAAATAATTTTTATTCAGTAAAACCCATTTTTAAAAATCAACATTTTATCTTTCATGTATCATTCCTTATTCACTTAATATTTGATATAATACACTAAATGTTTTGATTAATAGTACGTGAAATTAATCAAAATAACTTTTATTCAGTAAAACCACATTCTTAAAAATCAACATTTTATCGTTCATGTATTATTCCCTATTCACATAATATTTGATATAATACATTAAATGTTTTGACTAACAGTACGTGAAACTAATCAAAATAATTTTTATTCAGTAAAACCCCATCTTTAAAAATTAACATTTTATCGTTCATGTATTATTCCTTATTCACATAATATTTGATATAATACATTAAATGTTTTGACTAACAGTACGTGAAACTAATCAAAATAACTTTTATTCAGTAAAACCCCATTTTTAATAATCAATATTTTATCTTTCATGTATTATTCCTTATTCACTTAATATTTGATATAATACACTAAATGTTTTGACTAACAGTACGTGAAACTAATCAAAATAATTTTTATTCAGTAAAACCCCATCTTTAAAAATCAACATTTTATCGTTCATGTATTATTCCCTATTCACATAATATTTGATATAATACACTAAATGTTTTGACTAACAGTACGTGAAACTAATCAAAATAATTTTTATTCAGTAAAACCCCATCTTTAAAAATTAACATTTTATCGTTCATGTATTATTCCTTATTCACATAATATTTGATATAATACACTAAATGTTTTGATTAATAGTACGTGAAACTAATCAAAATAATTTTTATTCTGTAAAACCACATTTTTAGAAATAAACATTTTATCTTTCATGCAGTCATCCCTGTTCACATAATATTTGATATTTTAAACTGATATTTAAAAGTATTACAAAATCCCGAAGAACTAAAATATTACAAGTTACTGCAAGACCTATTACATTTACCAGTATGAATATAATGCATTTATTATATTTCTATGGATTAAAAATCCATAACTGAACTGAAGGTTAATTAGTCGGTGAGATCAAGATTTTATTCTATTTAAATAATACCAGTTTTTTTTTTTTTACAAAATCTATGACATTTTCACTTTTTAAGTACAATAAATATTTTTCGTTAATAGTACGTGAAACTAATCAAGATAATTTTTGTTTCAGTAAAACCAGATTTTTAAAAATCAGCATTTTCTCTTTCATGCATGATTCCTTGTTCACATAATATTTGATATTTTAAACTAAAGTTAAAAATTATTAAAAACCTCTAAAGCACTAAAATCATACAAGTTACTGCAGGATTTCTACAACATTTACCCTTATGAATATATTGCATTTATTACATTTTTGTTAATTAAAAATGCACAGCTGTATTAATTAATATTTAGTTTCAAATATTTTATTCAATAAAACATTGCAGCAGTTTAGAAATTATGTTTAAAATATCAGAAACTTTGTGGATAAGGAGTTGTTTTAATCATGTGCAAAATATTTGTATATCTTGATTTTTAAAAATGTGGTAACTATCAAAAAATATTTGAATTAGTTTTGTGTGAATTATAGATTTTTCAAAATTCATTTTTCAAGTAAGTTTGTTTTCCTAAAGTAGTATATTTTCTACTTAATTTAAAAAATATATGCTATTTGAAATGACAAAATTAAGTAATTTCTGAAAAGCTAGAGTGTTATTAAAGAACTAGTAAAAAATTAATTCTTAACGGAGCAAAAGATATTATTTTGTGATTGAATGAAAAACAGACACTTCACTACGAACATTTTTTGCTTTGAAAGACAATTTGTGCCCTTAAAAGGAAGTGGAGAAAAAGAGATTTTATGTGTAAAAAATAATACACACACACACTCATATATATATGTGTGTGTGTGTAAATATATTTTAAATTACAGATTAGGTCGCAAGCACAATGAGCATTAAATAGAATCAGTCTACTATTTACTACCTGCGATTTCTATCATTCTTATTCAAGTCCAAGTCAGATCAATCAACGATCAAATTCATGATAATAGAAAAACTATTTCTTATTACACTATCACGATTCGATTCATACAGCAAACACAACGATCCAAAATGAAAAGGATTTCAATATTTAGTTATTTTTTTTCCTTTTAATGCATCCACATCTAAGGCAGAGGCGGATTAAGCGAAGTAAAAGAAAAATTAAATATCCCCTAGATGGGAACTTTCAGACCTCTCTGATCACCGGAATCGCGCCAGAGGGATATCAAAAAAGGGGGAGAACTCTGCAATTATGTGAATTTTGTGTTTGAACTGTGCTTCATTTACCAGCCGTAATCCGATTAAAAGTGAAAGAAACCAGTCGTTAAGGGCGTCGGGAGATCATTGATTATATCACTGATTGCAAGAGGGCACCCTGCTTGTAAAACCAATATTGACATTGGAAATGGCTGGTTTAGGCGCAAAATTACAGTGTTTGGCTGATATCGGGACGTGAATCCTTAAGCTTTGAGTATCAAAGAGCTCTTTTATTATAAATATTATTACACGTGAGCACGCAATGCTATTCACTTATATCAGAGTCCGGGATCTGAAAGCGCGAACAATTATTATGGCTTCAAAGTATATAAAGTTCATCACTGTGATGTGATGTATGTGTGACAATAATATGTCTTGAAGTAATCTCTTGTTGTAATCTCTGATTGTAGAGAATTTGTTAGAACAGCCAGATTTTCTTATGATGGATGCAGATAGCTTGTTAGTTTCGAGCTATAGCCTCTTGACGATATCTTGCATAGATATATTAAAAAAAAAGAGAGAAACGTTATAAGAGAAAAATGAATGAACGTAAATTGTTGTCTGTTGCTGGTACATATTACTAAATATTATTAAAACTAGCATATAGCCCGTCATATGGTGGGATCAGTAAAAGTTTTAATTTTCCAGGATTGTAAAGTACCCAATGAGGCAGGTAAAAAAATGGTTTGTTTTTTGGCTGAGAATTATCTTTCCACAAGAATAATCGATTAAAACTATCACACATGTGCCTAATCTATTATTTAAGCCAAATATAAAAGAAAATTATTTACGTAATATCTAAGTTTAGTGATAAAACGTATGAGAATAATACAGAAGCCTTAAATTAAATAATCTAAAATAAATGATTAAATGAGATGGTTAAAGGAATGACGTCATAATGCTAGAAAAAGTGTTATTTTTACCTATTTATTATGTGATAAATTGATAAATTTAATCGTCTGCTCTTAAAATGGGGCTTGATATAATGGCATTAAAAGCGAAGTACGAAGATCAAATCGGCAGACACTGAACCGAACGTGCAACGCCTACACATGGTGAGGGAACTAATTAGAGTTTATAAGGGTCGTGTATGTTCAGAAATTTCAGAAATTTAAATATTACTTTCCACCCTCGCCGACCTATCAAGAAGGAATTTAGTATAGAATAAGAAGGAGAATAAGGCTTGAAATAATAGCATTAAGCTCTCGAAAAGGGGGGATGGGGTGGACTTCGAACTCGTTTTGAATTTTGCTAACCCTAACTCATAAAAAAATCCAATATGGATATCTGTATTCATTCCAGGTACAAACACTTCATAAATTCGCGGATAGACGGACAGATGGACAGACAACTTAGGCTATTATTATATAAGGGATTTATTGAGTATTTTCTAGAGTAAAATTAGTAAACAAATCTTCCGTATTTTCAAATTCAAGTTTAACTATACACAATTATATATATATTTTACTCTTATTTAATACACAATACATTTAAATCAAATCTAATATCTTACTAATTTTAAATTTATTTGCAGACATAATTTTCTTTGTTTGATTCAGTTGCTCATCATA
>CM063498.1:37239035-37279035 GCA_032207245.1 Pardosa pseudoannulata
AATAAAAGGCTTGTGATCTCGGGAATCGATAGTTACTCTAGCTTTTAGCTAGCTTAAGCTCACCTTTTGCTCTTTTACTTTAATCATTGTCTCTCTCGTGTTAAATTTTTACCTGTGTTATCAAACTCTGCCCAAACTCAAGCATTCATTGTCTAGTTTTACTCCTTCTACCCATCCATAGCCAATTCAATACATTAGTTGTTTGCCCAAATCATATGTATCACAGAACTAGAGGGTTAGGCCCAGGAAGTTCTGTGCCAATTCATCCTGTGATCCTGTGAATCGATAGAGAACTTTTGGAATTACAGTGCTGGTGAGCCTACGGCCGGAAGTTTCGATTAGGCAACCATTGTTTAAGGTTGACAGCCAAAAGAGTGGCCGCTGTATTGTATACGAACGAAAGAGAAAGTAATAAACTATGTTTATAAGTGAAATGTGTCCATTTGCCTTAACCAGACTCGACATATATCCAAATATGAATATATATATATATATATATATATATATACATATATATATATATATATATATATATATATATATATATATATATATATATATATATGTGTGTGTGTGTGTGTGTGTGTGTGTGTGTGTGTGTGTATGTATATGTATATTTCCATAAATTTTCTTTACGAGTTTTTAAAATAGACTCAAATTTCCACTTTAACATTTAATAACATAACTTCGGAAAATTTAATTTGAACGACACAAACTTTTTTCTTCCGAGCATGTGTATACATTAGATGGCTTTATTACTAGTTGCTTTATTATTAAAATTTCAAAATGTTTTCTCAAATATTTTTCTGTTTTTCGGTTAAACGTTCAATATCTCAGTGAACTCTCAATTGATCATCATTCCCTAATCTATTGAAAGAAAATATCTCGGCTTCATGACAAAAGAGAATATCGCTTTTTCTAACGGAAACTGGAAATTTTCTAGGATTATTGTTTGTTTATTCTCAGACACATATACTCTAACGTTGTGAAAACTCACGTTTTTTGTTAAAAATGTATCTTTTGTGAGTAAAAGAAAAGTAAGAATTTTATTAGATGGTGCAAAATTTTGCTCCACTCACCTACAATAAAAATAATTAATTTAAAATTAAATATCGAGCTCCATATTTACTACGGCAACGCTGGTTACTTCTGTCATTTTATAATTATGTCAGAAAGCTCAGTGAAGAAGTTTACAAACTGTTTTAATCAAAGTGTAGAATGGACGTTTTGTTTGAAAAAAATCATTCATTTTCTATTTCCCTCCTTGCAGAGGTCAAAGATCAATTCTACAAGTTGTATGGTAGTATGAAAAAGAAGGTAAAATCATCAATTCCTTCCTATATTTGAATTACAGGCATACACATGCTCATATCCATTCACACCCATATAAGAGGGACTCACAACTACACTGAACCACGTCCATTATTATTCTTTACAAAATGAAATCATTTACCACGTTTCATAAATTGTTATTTCGTATGAATTCACATGTACATATTATAGATAATATCTTAGTTATTAAACATTTTCAAAAAAATTAATTGAAATTTCTAGGTAATCATCATCATCAAGAAATTTTAGAACTCAATTTGTCTACACTTTTTCAAAGGGACATGGTTCACATTCTTTGTGGACATTTCATGTATTAATTAATCCAATTAACAAATGAAAATCCCAAATTAAATATGTCTTAATGAAAATCCTGTATATACACTGATCAGGGAGCATGGAAGAGGAAACATATAACAGCAAAAAATGTTGCTCTTCTCTCAGAAATTACACCCATTTCATGGACAATACCGCTTTGAACCGAACGATGGTCGAATGGTCAGAGCAAAGATCTTAGGTACCAGAGTTCGTGGATTTGAATCCCACTTTGTATGTTTGTTCGTAGCCGTTCGTAATCCGCTTTAAGCAGTTGGTCCTAATCTCATCAACCCACGTGCTGCAAAAAAGTAGACCGAAGCCATATACTGCTTTGATTTTCAACTCGTATTAGACTGCATTTTATTTTTTATTATATAAGTCCTGCTGAATATATAATGTAAAAATTAAGTTTTATCCAAGATGAAATTGTTTTTGTATTTTATAAGAAAAGTATGCCCAATTATTTTTTTAAAGCCTGTCTAGTGTATGTTGAACACGGGTAAAAATACGGGTAAAAAAAGTAGCATAAACAAGTAGAGAATGGTTATTAAAAACCCAGTGACATAACAGAGCAAGGGATGCCTAGAGGCTTCACAGTTTCATTTAACCTACCACTTCACCACAAATTGAGGCTAAAGGCCCATTTTAAGATTTACCGGAAATGTATTTATGTAAGATTGAACGAAGAACTACTGTCCGTACATTTTCTGTGAATATTCTTAAAACCCCCCTAGATGTATTTAAAAGAAAAATTCTACCCCTATTCACTGGGCAAAATTAGGACCACCATGAAGTAACTGGGCTTACTAGTTGCTGGACTTATATGCCAGTGCGGTTTTGCAGCAATTTTTTGACAAGGATTATACTGTCCCCATTTCTGTCATCTTTTTCCCAGTATACTGTCATTTCTTTTCCTATAAATAGCTCGTAATTACTGTCCTTAAACAAATGGATAAAGAAAAGGACTCTATTATAGCTTTATACATTTCAAACACTGGCAATTTAGGACTTAAATATCGTTGTCGCTGATGTCCTAACTTAACCTCAAAGAATGTTCAAATATGTTCGAGTATTCAGAAGTTTTTCCTGAAATTGGAGCCTAGTAAAATATATTTATTTGGCAAAAAACATTTTTTAGTTGATATTTCCGATAATGCAAGCTTTTATTAATTTAATAAAAGTTTATCAAAGAGTATTATGTTAAATCAAAACCTTTCGTTACCATTTTGTTCATAATATTATTTTGTTCATGAGTGGTAGTGGTGTTGGTGGCTGAAGCCCGCCATCACTTCTTTTGGGAGTGTGCCTGTATATATATATATATACACACATACATATATATATATATATATATATATATATATATATATATATATATATATATGTATATATATATGTATATATATATATATGTATATGTATATATATGTATGTATATGTATATATATATATGTATGTATATATATATATATGTATGTATATATGTGTGTGTATATATATGTATATATATGTATATATATATATATACATATAGTTATATATTATATATATATATATTATATATATATATGTGTGTGTATGTGTGTGTGTGTGTGTAATAATACGGACTTCACAATGGGTGGTTGCAGTTATGGCCCATAAAAATGACACTTTTAGTTAAAGACCTTTATTAGCAGAACGTTGGATGACGGGTTTCCACTACATTATAGGGACAGGACAAACTGAGGGATCAGTTAACAGGAAGTTATAAGTAAAAAGCCCTTAACACCGGAGTCAACATTCAGTCAAAATCTCTGTGAGAATCTCAAGAAAAATCTGCCTCCGTTAGCATGCATCGCCTTTTTGTTTGGGAATTTTCTAGATTGGCCGTTAGGGCAACATAGAGTTATAATTGGTCAGACGCCTTTTCTGAGGGCGTGAACTGTAGCCTCAGTGGTCAATGGAGCTTAAGGGTTAAAAAGAGGAAAGCATACAGACGCGGGCTTTTTGCCCCTGATTCCTTTTGATTTAAGATTTGAAAACCCCTGAGAATTCTCTCGGACCATTTGGGTTTCTATACAAAATGCTTAGTTTCCCAATATTGTTTACTTTCCCTTACATATAACTATAAATATAAATATGCATCTGTTTGAGTCAGAGTGAAGAAAAATGCTATAAATTATCGTATTGTAAAGTAAATTAGTAATATTAATTAGAATCGTAAAAGGTCATCAGGAAAAAGGATTAAAGCTTAAACTAACGTAAACATGCAGTTTTATAATGAAATCGTTTCACAATAACAAACTTTCTTTTTAATTTTCTTTCTTCTATTCATTTACCTGTTATAATAAGCATTTACTATTAATAGATTGAATGGAGAATTATTAACAGTAACGACTCCTTGTTAGAACTTTACAGCTTGTGCATTATTTATCAGTCATTTACTCCAACTTTACACACATAGCTTTGGGCTAAAATCTTTCTTTTCCAATTAGTAAAGCTCTTGACAATAAGCAGTGAATGCAAACTGATTAGATCCATTATATCTGGTAAATGATCAAGGGTTCTTTTTTTTAAATAATAGTCATTTCAAATAAAATTTATAGCGTACCTAATGAAGGACTATGGATAACATGTAATAAAACCAATTATAATCAACACCACTTTTCTATTATGTATTATTTCTATTCTTATGGATGTCGCAGGTCAATTTGAGAAGAATTCAAACATTTTTAATCTTTTGTGTATGTGTAGAATTTATTGGACATTTTTTTTGCCATGTGAGTTAATTGCATACCTTTCTCTTTCTTCTGATTATGAGGGAAAAGGGGATAAATTTCGAAACTGTCAGGTAGAGATTATAGATGCTCTACTAATCATGTGTCATCTTTAGATATAAGCCTAAGGCTTCAGTTTGTATTACTTATTAGAAAAAAATTAATATTGTATTAATTATTAGACTGAACTAGATGTGAGTATATAAAATAAGGTAAGCATAACAATGTCCCAACAAGTCTGGCTTTGGACAAATTACGGCGAAAATGTTACAACTAGTATTTGTGTTTTCACAAAAAAATTCTTTTTTTATCAGGTTCTCCCTGTATGTACTGCCTGTATAATAATCATAATTCCTCTATTGTATAAAACATAAAAATAAATTATCTTTGAAATACGAAGACAAATAAAATGTAACATAAATATAATAAAAGAGACAAGTATGATGTAAGACAAATATAAAATATAAAAGTTATTGTAGTACTGGATGTATTAAAATTTAAATCGGAAATATGTAGAGCTAAAAACGTCGAATTGCAATTGTATAACAGACTAGACAACCCGAGAGACGTCCTGTTTTAACTCTGTGAATCCAAAAGTTGTAAAATGTTTTTAAATAAATTATAAATTGGACCTTTTTAATGGAAAAGAGAGGAAAATTTATTTTAAAAATACTTGACGTCCCCACGATTAACAAACGTAATTAGATTAAATTAAAACTTCCACATCACCTGTGTAGGGAATTGATCCTGGGATTTTTCGTAATGAAGCCCTTTGTGCTGACCACTGCACCACAGCTACGTAGGTAATGAAGGGTTTCAAGTGGCTTTATAATAATCTAAAAAAAGCGCAGTTCTGGGTTTGCATTAAAAAACATTTTCTATCGGATCAGATTGTGAATCTAAACCATTCTGGAATCAACTTAATAACATACACAAAAATTCCTCAAAATCAGTCCAGCAGTTTAGGAGCAGTTCTATTACAAACACATAGACAAAAATATTATATATAAAGATATGTCAGGTCTTTAAAACGTAAAATTAATAATTTAGAGGTTTGAGAGCAAAAAGAGCTGCTCACTCTTTTAATGCAGGCTCATGAATCCTTAATAACTCATTATAAAAGCACTTAACGCTTAAGGATTGAGACAGAGAGTCGTGATAAAGGGTTGCTGCATGAACCTTTGTTGAGTGTGGCTCTTTTGTTAGAATGTAGATGCTAGCCATGCTCCGATATATTTGATGGTTGACTGTTAAACTGTGTAATATACATGAAAAAAAAAAAAAAACAATTTCAAGATATCATCGGATCTATGACTTACCATATGCATGACATATATATATATATATATATATATATATATATATATATATATATGTGCGTGTATATATATATATGTGTGTATATGTGTATATATATATACATAAATATATACATATATAGGTATATATATGATATATGTGTGTGTATGTACATACGTGTATATATATGTATACACACACACACACACACACACATATATATATATATATATATATATATATATATACATATATATATATATATATATATATATATATATATATATATACATATATACACACAAATACACATAGTGCGGACCGCAAAGCCTTTTGGACTGGCCTAGCATCGTACAGACGACAAGAGAATCTCAAAACAATCCCAATGAGATTATTATAGACTATTATAGACATTTTGTACAAGAAAAAAATGTATATGATATATTGTTTCTTTTTATTTTGCCCGCAAATGACTATTATAAGAACAGTTGCTTCCGTAGGTTTCTGTTGCCTGGATTATATGCGAAATTCCCCCCGCCCCAAACTGTAAAGAATGATATTATAGATACAAGTATAATTAATTTGCTATCGAGAAAAATACTATGCATATTAATTTTATTGGTAAAAAATTCAAAATCCTCTAAAGTAGTAAATAAAGTTTAACTACGAAAATGTGTATTGTATTCTAACATTAATAAATTATTGTCTGAAATTAGTAATCTAATTTAAGGAAATTTATTGTTAATTGAAAATTGGAATAGATATTATTTGAAATTACTAACTATTGCAATATGATATACATTTTTTTTCTTCACCGAAGAAAATAATTTTAACAATATATGTTTTCATATATGAATGCATTCTTAATATTATATAGGACAATAAGTGTTTTTTCCCTGGTAGTAAAGTGAAGCCCGGGGCAAATGTTTCCATTAAATTCCTCCACCCTATACTTTGCTACTGGATAAGAATTAACTTTAATCCTAATATCTAAAAGGTATCTTATAAATAAAAATGACCACATTATTTTTAAAAAGAATAAGCATGAATATTTTCACAATATAATTTTCAAACAATTAGTAATTAATGCATTTTGCCCCAAAACTTTTCCATAACTCGATTAAAAATAATTAAAAGTAACTTCGAGATTTAATGGTTATTTTTTTAAAAATAATTTTAAACACAATGTAAAATATAAAACAGTGAGAAAAATTGCAAGATCTAATCCTAACATTTTAAATACTTCATGGTTTTTTTTGTCAGAGGAAAATTGTGAAGGTTCATGCAAGTTAATTTCTAATTTCTAACCTTAATTGTTGCATTTTTCTGAACCTAAAATTGGAAGATGCGATTAGAGTCGTTTTTCTCCACGAGATGGCACTGTGTCATGTTCTCGCGCCTTCTCCACTTTATGAATGGGATTCTCAAGTATTGCGTGTTATTTGCAATTTTGCGATGTTTCCTGGTTCTGTAATCGATTGAATAACTGAGAGGAATGTAGTATTCTGATACGGACATAGCTTTTTTTCCCTTCTTTTCTTTTGATTCTAGGGATATTTAATTTCTGTCTTTCTATTTCATATATTTATAGCAGTGAAATTATACAGATTATAATAGCCTAAAAAGTTCTCAAATGCATATATATATATATATATATATATATATATATATATATATATATATATATATATATATATATATATATATATATATATGTATTTTATATATGTATATATATATGTATGTATATATGTGTATATATATGTATATATATGTATATATATATATATATATATATATATATATATATATATATATATATAAGGAAGCGTATGTACTTAGATAAACATGTTACACAACCACAAATAGATTAATGCATGTGTAAATACACACATATATTTATGTTTTAAGGAGTACTCATTTATGCATATCTGTCATATGGCCGAACGATGTTTCAGCCTCTCCTTCCTTTTCGATGACTTTTATCATATTTTTTTAATGAACCAAAAAGCACTTCAAATGCAAAATAAATCATAATCATAATAATAAATCATAATCATAATCATAATAGTAAATCACATATAATAATTGTACTACCCTTTCAAGACTTATTCCTGTAAAGAAAAAAAATGAGGTGTAAAAAATTTTTACCTTTCAACGAGGGTATAGAATAGGTATAGAAGGGTAACTGCAGAGTTTGATTTCCTTTCCCATGATCCTTCGCGTTTGATAGCGCTAAATTTTAAAATGGCCGACTCCGGTGTTGCAAAACGTACAGTAATAAAAAATGCAATTGAAAAATTTTCACAAATGCAATTTTAACTGATAATGACTGGCTAACGATTCGAATTAATTCCTTTATAGTCCTACTCACTCTTCTGCTTCTA
Source organism: Pardosa pseudoannulata (assembly GCA_032207245.1). Taxonomy (NCBI): domain Eukaryota; kingdom Metazoa; phylum Arthropoda; class Arachnida; order Araneae; family Lycosidae; genus Pardosa; species Pardosa pseudoannulata. Next base: position 37,247,125 of record CM063498.1, read on the forward strand.
AAATGTTCATCATAATTTAATGAATCTTTATTCATTAAATTTATTTATTAAAAGAATTCATTAAAAGAGTTAAAAGAAACGTCGATATCTCATTTTCTATCAAGTAAGCAAGATCAATACACGGAATGATTACGTGACTTCCAGCGACAATCCGGTAAAAAGTAGGGTTAAAATCATTACTCATGTAAACGGATTTTTCTGGCCATTCACGTAAAATCCCTTTTACCCATTAAAATGAAGGTAACTTTTCTGGCGCTCTCTGGGCTAGTAAGTCAGATGTTATATACAAATATAATAATCCTACAGTTGTGACTTTAATTTTACGTATAAAAGAGTGATGGAGAAGACCTAGCGGCGAGATGGCGGGATTGATCACCCCTCCTCTAATACGGTAAGAGCTATACGCAACCTGTACGGGGGTTGAAAAGCTATTTGAGAAATACAACAGAATATGAACATATTTTTACCTCTGTTAAATATTCATAAAAATATTGAATTATCATAAATGATGTAATCGATAACTTGGCAACAAAATAAAAACATATTAAATTTTTTGAAAACCCTTCTTAGTTTTAATGTTCTTTAATGTATTTTAATCAATTAAGTGCAATGTAAGAATGATTAATAAAATATTTAATTAAAATGGAATTACGAGGTGTATTTTCTGTTTCGTACAATTTAATATGACATATTGAACTTCCTGAAACAGTTACGTTTTTAGTTTCTTGAGGCCCTCCCTCTCAAGAGAAAATCCTGGATGAACGTAGATAATAAATATTCCGACAGTTCAAAAGTTTTAGCTCGGGCTGGCTTCTTTAATTTACCATAGCTTACAAACAACAGCTTTCATGATACACTTTTCTTTTTTATGAAAGATAAATCAGCATTTTGTAAAAGAATTTGAATTTTCATAATTAATATCTCTTCTTTATTATTCCCACTTGATATACATCATAATTCGGAGTAAAATTCTGGTATATATCATAGTTTTTGTTTGTAATCCAATAAAACATTTTTCTTACAGCTAAATCTAATTTAAGTACCTCAGTTAACTGATAGAGACAAATATTTCTACATTTAAGAGTACAAAATTAAAAAAAAAATAACTTTAGGGTACATTATGATGTTATATCTTAGTCCTAATTGCACTTTAATTTTTAAAGGCTCAGAAATATCAAAATAATTAATATATAGACTATAAAAATCTACATTCACTTGCTAATAACTTGTTGAATCAAAATAATGCATCAGACAATTTTTCTTTGCAAAATGAAAAAGAATGCAATAAAAGCTAATAAAAAAATAGGAATAAGATTCTGTAGCTTTCCCTTTATAAAATAGCTTTTTAAAACCTTTAAAAATTATTGAGTCTATATGTATTGCTTAGCTCTTTACTTATTTATAAAATTTATACATTTATGTTATAAAATGTGCAATTTTTGCATATGGAAAGAAAAGAATTAGTATTATATAATACAATAATAAAAACCAGGCAATTTATGCAAGGAATTAGCTCTTATACAAAATATCATCCCCTACGAAACTGTAACTAAATAAATGATTACAAAACAACAATATAATAATTATGAACTGAAGTAAAATTATAAATTTACTGCAAATATAGATGATATATCCACACAAGCTGAGAAATTTACGCGGGAAATGTGTTCTTGTTTACCTTGACTAAACGGTAACTATCACTTTTCAGTAATAATGCTAATGAATAAACACGGGATTACTCCGTACACATTTATATCTCCGAGATTCGTGATACGGGTTCCACGTTTCTATCACTTGGTTACATACCATATCACCGAAACAGCACATTCCAGAAAAAAACGGAATGCAAATCCAAACCACAAGTATATAATCTACAATAGCTGAGAGGAGGGAGAAAAAAAAATAGCCCCACCATAATCCGAGGACAATTAGCAAGGGAAAGCGAAGATCATCTCCCGTTTGACCCGGGGCTAGAGACGAGCCAAGAGTCGTTACGTCACTGGGAGGTGGGGAGGGGGGCGATGAAGAACCCGTCCCCACCCCTGGAGGATGGCGAGCAAAGAAAACCAGTCTTTTTTCGGCTGTACGTAATGACCGTTAGCGGTAGATAAAGCAGAGCAAGCAGGGCCAAAAGATCATTAAAGGCGAGCGTCTTCCGAAGAAAGTGGGACAGGTCTACCGGCGGCTTGACATTCGATCCCTCCGCGGTGCTTGCTAGGTGTTTATCCGCGGATTTCACACACCCATCACATATATATCCTATATATATATATCATACTGCTGCAGAAGAGACAATATTGATTTGGACAAGAATATTAATTAAATATATTTATCATATATATACGAAATACTATTTTTTCAATTTTTAAGACATTTTAAACGAATCCAAACTTGAAATAAGAACTTATTCATTCTGTGAAGGACTATTAAAGGACTGGAGTGTAAAACCACCCTCAATTCAGCACTGTTTTCCAAAACAGCATGTGCAACTCTCTGACATAAATTCTCTTTCTAAAACGACCTTATTTCGAAAATAATCCGAAAGAGACACATGAGTTCAGGTGACAAGAAATAGAATTCTCTTCGTGTTCGCACCTTTCGATTTCTCCTCCTACTCCTCATGGCGTTCAACCCTTCTCCCGAAGCGTCGCTACTGCTGCAGGAGCAGCTGATCGATTCCACTTCCCTGGACGTCGTTTCCCCGGCGAGTGGGAACCATTCAGAAACCTCCTCCAACCAGTCGGTCGTCGATCCGCCCACGCACAAAGCCTCGCTGCCATTGGATCGCGTGGGCGTAGTGAGCCAAGATCCCATTGGGCCCCGGCGCCGCGCCAGGAGAGGGCCCACGCCCCGAACGCCCCAGCAGCAGGCGCGCTCTGTCGCCAGAAGGAACGCCCGGGAGAGGAAGCGGGTCCGATTGGTTAACCTGGGATTCGCGACGCTGAGGGACCATATTCCGCCCCACTTCGGGGCGTCTGCAGCCCCTGCAGCCGCTAAAAGCAGCAAGTCTCACAACAGCAACAGGTCCGGCGCCAATGGAAACAGCAATAGCAATAGCAACAAGAAGCTCAGCAAAGTGGAGACTCTGCGATGCGCCATAGAGTACATAAAACAGCTGCGAGAAGCCATAGGGTTCGACGATAAGGACAGCACGGGAGCATCCACAGAGGGTTTCTCTTCTTCCTCCTCGCCCCCGGAGTTTTCATCCTCCCCTTCCTACTGCACGACCCCGTCTCCTGTCATGATGCTGATGTCGGGATCGACGAGTCCTCCCATGTTCCACGAGGAGACAGACGATTTTCTTGACATCATGGACTGGACGACGTTATAGCAGCAGACCCGGTACTAAATTGTAAATAGAGGGTAAGTGTCTATCTATTATTTCCATTTCAGACTGAGATTAGGAATTCGGTCTCATCTTGTTTCTTAAAGATATTCCAATATTCCTCCTAAATTGAAACGTTATTTTATCAATTGATACGTTGTTTTATCTATTTCATTCAATTCTATACATCTGAGATTTGTTATTGTTTATCAAGTCTTTAGATCGTTTAAAAAGCTCGGATTTTTCATTTCTAGTGAATTGCTATTAATTTTAGACTTCAATATTATATATTTTTAGTTGTATTAGTTATAGTATTTAGATATTTTGTTATTATAACTGTTTTCATTAAAGCTGATAGTTATATTTTTGTTAAAAATGTATTAATACTGTTTAGGCAATATTTAAAAAATCTAGTTATCTGTATAAATATTTTTATAGTTAAACTTGTTTCAACGTTTCTTCTAAATGAAAATTTATTTATGCATTTAATTTTATACATGTAAAAGCGCTATCATGTGTGGGGGACCGTTTAAAATACTAGGATAATAGGTAATTTTTGAGCTCTTTCTGGCATTTGATTTGCTATTAATTTCGCTTATCTGCTATTTGACTTCAGTTATATGGGATAGTTTTTATTGTATTAAAGCATTAAGATATTGTTTAGTTGCAGCTTTAAAAACCAATAAATATCTTTCCTTTTAAATTTACTTGCTTAGAAAAATAAAACCTTTAAGTTTTAAGTTTATTTTAAAGTTAAATACATGAATGAAGCAGCGTTTCAATGTAAATCAATAAGTTGCATTTTAGTTTAGGAGGAATAGTGGAGCAACTTTAAGTTATTTCTGAAAAATTTCCCATATTCTGTACACGTAAAAGTTGTTATTCTTATAATATTATATAATATATAGTTGTTATTATATTCTTTATCGTATTGTTTAAAATTCTTAGATGCCTGTTAGGTAATCTTAGAATTTTTTTCCATTCTTTGATTCACTATTAATTTCGTCCATCTATATTTTCAAGTGTAGATGATATTTTTCTTTGTATTAACTACAAAATTTAGTTACAGTCTTAAAAACTGTTGATTGCTTTCGTTTAAAAATGCGTTCATACAGTTTAGGAATTTGTTAAAAAATAACTTGTTATATTTAAATATATCTAACATTTATGTGCCAATACAAATTTAAAAATATAACAGCTTGTTGACTTTTTAAATTTTAAATTGTAAAACGGTTTTAAAGTGTCCGATGATACTAACTCGATACTTCCGATGATTTAAACTTCAAACTACGCAGAAAACATTATGAGAAGTGTAACCGAAACGCCTGTCTGTATATAAATTCAAAACAGAAAGTTTGTGTGATTTTTACTTGGACGACTGAAGTCTAATACGTTTGCATCTAGTATACATTATTTTATGCCGATACTGATATAAATTTTGCATAAAGATAATCTGTTCCAGTAATACTTAGAAACTTAAAGATGGATATTTTTCTTTATTTTTAAATCAAGTAAATGTAACCATTTAGATTATGTTAGTTCCTTCTCGTGTTCGAATAATACTCGAATGCCTTTAGCACTAATTCAAAAACATTTTTTAAACATTTTTAAACCTTTAAACCTTTTGTTTGAAATCGACTTAAATTTTTTCTGTTGTTTGCGATAGTGTTGCGCTCTAGAAATCCGGATTCTGTAGTAACTCTAATAATAAGATAGTTAACATGATGCAAAAAATATGTTTTCTGAATTTAGTGTATGACAGCGTTCACCCTTTAATGAAATGTTTCTATCTATAGGATAATAATATAGGATAATATATAGGATAACACTTTGATAACAATATAGCGTCTGCTAATAAGTGAGGTTTTAAATAATATCTGCATTACATGCATTTTTATTATGTGTGAATTGTGCTAGCACTTTGTGCTTTTCTTTCTTTTCAAAAATGGAGGGGAAAAAATTAAAAATCTTAAAATAAAAATAAAAATTATAAAATTTTATAAAATCAAAAATATCCTTTTCTATCCCTAAACTTTCTATTATTTTTGCTATCCATAAACTTTCTACTTATCTTTTATTTTATTTTAGTATGCTTAATTATTATCTTAATTTTTTTGGGGGCCAATTTAATTTAACTTAACCTAATATGTGTTTGTGTAATTTAAAGACCTGCATATTTATATAATTGTAATATTACTTAAAAGAAGGACTCTATTTCATAAATTCATAGTTCTCACTAATTGGGGATAAGGCCTTCGGCCCAGGAACCCCTTACAACCTACAACCATCGCGATTCCATAACCTATAAATTATTTGAAGTTATCTCTCACATAAATAAAAAGAACACTAAAAATGTACGGGCTAACAAACTAGAATATGGTTTTTCCGAAAATATATTAATTTAATGCTAGACGTAAATATTATAATTATTATCATGTATAAAACATCCTTTATTAATGACAGGTTTTGATTTTAACATCACAAAAATATATGCTATGAAACATAATTATTTAAAAACAATTTCAAACTTTAATTATAAGTAAACCTACAAAGTGCTTCATATTTTTAACAATACTGAATTTTAATCTAGTTACACCAATAATTTTTTAACATACCTCAAACTATACTTTTTCTATAAAAAATCCTAGTTTATAAAACTTCTTACGCTTTTTTATAAAACAGCCCGCTTTAGACCTCGAATACCGCATGTCTGTTCCTTTTACTTTTTTCAAGTACAGTTAGAAAAGTAAAAATCAGAAAGTTTCATACAAAAAGACTAAAGAAAAGATTCCTGGAATTCAAACTATTTGCTTCTGCTCTATATAAGTAACAAAGTGAAATAAAGAAAAAAAAAACTGTTTTCAACAACTGAAATTCCACATAGTGAATAACTCTTGCAACATCTTTATGAGATAGGAATTGTTCCTCCTATTAAAAAGATTTCTCAAACTTTTCAGTTTCATTCTTTTCAAAGGATGTTATATTTTTCAAAGAGATATGACCTTTTCCAACAAATGTTTGAAAACGAAAAGTATCGAAATTAATTTATATATTTCTTCCTGAATATTTGTTTTCTTTATGCGCTTAATTTCAATTTTATGTCCCTTTATATAAAGACATACACAAAAGTATTATTGTTACAGTTTTATTGTAGTTAATTAATACCAAATAGTTTAACAGTAGTTAATTTTTATACCTTCGCAGAAAAATATAACGCGTTTAGAAACTTTATATTTTTGTAAGAAAATTTGATGATTCTAAGTGAAATGTGAGAACAAACTTTTTTAGAGGTATATTAGAATTATTGTATGTGAATATATATATATATATATATATATACACATATATATTATTTATATATATATATGTATATATATATATATATATATATATATATATATATATATATATATATATATATATATATATATATATATATATATATATATATATATATATATATATATATATATATATATATATATATATATATATATATATATATATATATATATATATATATATATATATATATATATATATATATATATATATATATATATATATATATATATATATAATATATATATATATATATTATATATATATATATATATATATATATATATATATATATATATATATATAATATATATATATATATATATATATATATATATATATATATATATATATATAATATATATATATATATATATATAAATATATATATATATATATATATATATATATATATAATATATATATATATATATATATAATATATATATATATATATATATATATATATATATATATATATATATATATATATATATATATATATATATATATATATATATATATATATATATATATATATATATATATATATATATATATATATATATATATATATATATATATATATATATATATATATATATATATTATATATATATATATATATATATATATATATATATATTCATATATATATATATTCCTATTTTTAAAATGTGAAAAAATGTTAGAAGAATATACACATTCAATGAAAATGATTTTGATGCTGTGAAACACATAATCTATTGAGTTATTTAATTTACTTGATTTTGGAAGTTGTCACGCGCATTTCGTCAATATTATATAAATTAAGATTTAAGTTATAACAAAGTCCGTTTTTGAACTTACACAAAAACTAAATAATTTTTCAATATCTGACTTGTTATCTAAATATTTTTATTCATTCCATCATATTAAAACATTTTCATCTGTTTACAAAATATCAATTCGAAAAATATTGTTACTAGCTTCGCTAATAGTTTTCAAAATATACGATTACATGCTTACTGATGTGTATGAGAAATGCTTCCTCCTGGATTAAAAAAAATATAGAAAATTTAATATCAGTCTTTATTAAAAACTTCTTAAACTGTCAATTTTGTTTGAAATTTAGAGATAAATTAAGTTTAAAACCTCGAGAAATTCATATGGTCTTATAATAATGAGAAAACGATGTATTGATATCTTAAATACTTGAATTCAAGTAAAGAATATTTATATACTAGTATAAAGCCCATCATATGATGGGAAAAGTAAGATTTTTGATTTTCCAGAATTTTAAAGTACCTTATGAATCGGGTAAAAAATGGTTTATTTTGCGGCTGAGAATTATCTGGTACACGCTCAATAATTTGTTTATCCTCATACTCCTCTAAAGTCTCCCGATACTGTGACTGCAGTTTAAAATCACGTTGACTTCACTTAGTCAAACCGTGTGGTTATGTATAAAAAACAAACACACAAACGAACGAACTTCTTAATTTTCAAAGATATATAACTTAAAATCTGGATATTTATTAGTCTACGAAATAAACATTTAGATTTTTATGAAAAGATTTTGTTGTTAATACCGGTGATAAAATTTTCATTGCAACAAAAAATAATCGATGATTAAATTTAAAATTATCACATATGTACCTAATCTATTATTTAAGACAAATATAAAAGAAAATTATTTACGTAATATCTAAGTTCAGTGATAAAACGTATGAAAATAATGCAGACAATATTTAAATAATTTAAAATAAGAAATGATTAAATGAGATGGTTAAAGGAATGACATCATAATGCTAAGAAATTTTTCATCGATAAATTGATGAATTTAACAGTCTGCTCTTAATGGAGAAAATAGGGCTTGAAATAATAACATTAAACGATCGAAAAGGAGGGAAGGGGTGGATTCCAAACGTTTTAAAGACGACAGTATTTTTTGCTGTGATATGAAGCATATTTATAACAATTTATTATAGAATTGGATCATTAGGAAAAGATAACTCGCTTTGAGTTTTGATAGCCCTAACTCATCAAGAATCCAATATGAATGCCTTTATCCATTCCAGGTCCAATCGCTTCTTAAATTCGAGGACAAACGGTAAGATATCTTAGGCTATTGTTATATAGGGGATTTTCTACCTGTGACAATAATTTGTTCCTACTAATACATTGCCCGATGTAAATCAAATACAGTTTTTAATTTAGCAATTTTTAAAAAAAATTGCTTAAACGAAATTACGTCTATTAATAAGTTAGAGAGTTAGTTACTTGGTTCTATGGTAAATTTTTTGCAAAACGATAAATAATTGGAAGGACAGTTACTGTTTAAAGTGTCTCTGAACAGCTTCAGTGTTAGCAGCGATATTTAAAATAGTACAGTACAGAAAGAAAATAAATTATTAGTTCATTTATTATCGACTGGTAACGGAAATCATTTCAGCTTAGGTAAAATAAGGCTTCTCTTTTGTCACATTGACTTGCATTGTCTGTTTTAAATTCAGAACGCATTTATGGTTACAAAATATTGTTGTAATACATCTTAAGTCAATAAGATAAAAAAGCATAAATAAATGATATTTAATTCCAGAAAAATTTGTCCTTAAGACAGTTTCTTTCAAAAGACGCCTGATGTTATAGCATTTTTTTCCCTTGAACTGAAGTTTAATTTATAAGTAGTACTTCGTTGCAGTAATAGATATATAAAATATTTTTATTAATTCCATTTAGATTGATTTTTAAGGGTATTTTTCAACTTCTAAAACATGTTAAATGTATAACTAGGAAACTTGTTTGACTTCATTTTCTAAAAACTTCGCTGAGGGGTACTAAATTTGAAGGCATAGTAGACAGACATTTCAAATGTTACGAAAAGATAGGAAACTTTTCTTTAATTAGATATTAAGTGCTCTAAGGACAGAAGGTAAAACAACCCATGGAAAATATCTTCTACAAAAAGAAGAAAAAGCATCTAATTGCTCTTTTGACAATGAGAGAGAAACACAGGTTGCAAAATGGTATTTTCAAACAAAGACTTTGTTAGTAGGTATGACACTTATGTCTTTTTAAACTAAGAAGAAGGGAACTAAGGGAAGGATTTTAGCTTACTGTTTGTCAATAAATTAAAATTTGGGTGGGTTCATTAAGTTTTGAATACAGACAAAAAAATTATATATGTAGAGATACTGATAGAATATTATTAAGAAAAAATTATGATCTTGAATAGTTCCATTACTTTTAAATGTATAATTAATATACTTACAATTTTATGAACAAAATGTTGACATCGCATTTGCTTACATTTAACACTAGAACTAAATATTGTGTACACACTATATACTATACAATTAAAATAGATTACATTAATTATAAAGACAAAATGAAAGTTAGTAAAAAATCCATGTCTTTTAAAATTTTAAAGAATATAATCTTATTTTATAAGCGAAACATATTAACATTTCCTGGCTTACTAAATCACTTGCTTGTTGCTACACTAAGGAATATTTTAAGCCATTATAGTCCCAGAAACTCATATATGGCATGTACCGTTATCTCTTTCTCACACACAAACACACATGAGTATACATTACATACTCAGCTATAACCTTTGGTGTCGATAAATCTAAGTTTACAACAATTATCTTTGTATTTTGTATTGCGATATGCGGGCGATCTTTTATCTTTAAAATGACAGTTACTGATAACTTGAAACTTGTAATTTTCTTACACTTTCTGTAAGCATTGGCAACAGTGGAAAGGTGCAAGACATCTTGCCCGTCAAACCTTTCAAAGCCCACTCTGACTGGAACACGACTTCGTCGATAGTTTTCCCCCTGCCTTTTGTTTATCCCAAATTACCGTCTCCACATTTCATCTTTCAAAATAAAGTGGCCACAAAACCCCAAATCATTTATTACTTCCTTCAGAGAGAGAGAGAGTATCAAAAACGCAACTCCTCCTCGGAAAAAAGAGATCAAGATCACTTCCCCTTTGGGCACGGAGAACTGGTTCGCGATACTGAACTTCGAAAATCGAATCTCTTTTCTTTTAGTTAGAGAAGGAAAAAAAAAAGAAACAACCCATAACTTTCACAATGTGAGATTTGCATCAGTTTCTCATCATAGCGAACCATTTCAAAGGGGGAAAAGAATACGAAATAAAATCTTTCTTGGGGTCGGAATTGGAAGTCATTCTTCCGTAATGGCGGTTTCATTAGTTGGTTAACAAAAAAGAAATTTTTTTTTAAACTCCTGCCGCGGGTTATGAAATTTATTTGCTTTTGTCAGGAAGAATGTGAATGATTGACTCTAGAATAATTTCGAGGCTGTGGAGTTAGACCTGCAAGGTTGTGATATCTCAGGAAAAGAGAACTTTTTGATTTCCCGTGTAATTAATTTCAGTAACAAGTGTTAATGAGCTGCACAAATGATAAGAGATGATAATTTAATGAACATTATCACCTTTCCTCTGCTTAAGGTAGCTTTGTAGGCAGAAAAATGCTTAAGTACGTACTTGATGCTTCAATTTGTGTTAATGAGCTGCACAAATGATAAGCGATGATAATTTAATGATCATTATCACGTCTCCTCTGCTTAAGGTAGCTTTGTAGGTAGAAAAATGCTAAATACGGACTTAATGTTTCAATTTGTCAGAGCCTTAACTCTTGGCTCTTTTTCAGCCAAGACCATCTAGGCATACCCACAAACTTTCAAATCTCACAAAAACTTAAATAAATCTTTGTCTATTAAACTAAATGTCTCCCTTATTCCAGTGACAAGTACTATGGAAAAATAACTTTAAAGGTAGATATACGTTTTAAATAAATTATAAAGTTTATTATGAGGCAAAATATTATAATGTAGGAACAATATACTTTGTAACAGGTTTTTTTTTAGTTTTCCACATTCTTAAAAAAATGGTAAATTTGACTTGCAACTGTACTCGTGAGATTCCATTAACATACCCTTACACTTTACTGGTAACTTTTGTTCTTTCTGACCTAAATGTATTAAAAAAATAACCTGGAAACATTGGCTTAATATTTTAATATAGTTGATAAAAATATGAACTATATTAAGATATGAAATAAAATTTATAATAACATAAATAAATATTTTTTTTATTGTAGAAGATTTTAAAAATAATGTATAATATCTGATGAGGCATTTCACCCGTTGTCTTTCTTGCATTAAGTGGGCATAAACCTTGATAGTTGACCATTGGATTGGTTTGGAGCACTAGGGTGATTTTTTTTAAACACGAGAGGGCTAATGAGACCGAGACCTACTGCTTAAAGACGATTCAAAACGGCTACGAACACCCATGCAACAGTGGGATTCGAACCTGCGAATTCCGGTACCGAAGATCAGCGCCTTAACCATTCAGTCATCTTTCTGCGTATATTGAGATTTTCTGCAGATAAATTGGACGCAAGGCACAAAGAGTAGAAAAGAGGAGCTTTTATTCACACAAATATAAAAATCAAAGAAAGAGTATATGCAATCAGAATCTTAGGCGGTGCTGCTGGAAGGCGGGGGAGGTGGCATAGCTTAAAGCTGATTTCGAACGGCTACGAATATCCTTTTCTCGGTAGAATTCGAAATCACGAACTTCGGTTCCGAAAATCAGCGTCTTAACCTTTTGGAGACCTTTTGGCAGTTGGCCACAGGAGTGAGTGATATACTTGTTTGTCTACTATTCCATATCTGATAATGACACCATTACCATGAAATATTTTTGTAAAGCTTTAATAATTTTCAATATCAATACCGTTTTTTTCTAAATTTTTATAGTGAGACGATGGCCGAATGTTGAGGGCGCTGCCTTTCGGCCACGGGTTCGACTACCACTATTAGTATGGATTTTGGAAGTCGTTAGAAATAGGTTTTAACCCGTAAGTCTTAGTATCAGCTCTAGTACTTAAAAAAATCACAGTAATGCTTCAAACCACATTTTAAATTTATGTAAATAAAATGTAGTTACTTCCATTTTAAAGAATGTACCAAAAAATTTCCTAATTAATTGAAAATTAAAAATATTTTTCTTTGCCTCTATGAAAACTGAACCAGTCGGGAATTTTTAAAATTAAAGTTCATTAAAAGAAATTTTTAAATGGAAGTAACATCGGTCAAATATGTTTTCAAATATTAACAACAAGCCATGGGGGATACAATATGATTTATAACCAATCACTTTAGCTAAGTTTAAAACATAATGAGACTTTAATGACCATGCATTTTTTACGTAGATTCTTAAGGAGCATTTCAAGTGAACGATACGTTCACTTCAGGTAAATCTTAAAATTCTAGTCCGTTTCTCTTAAAAATCTGAAACAATGGATACTGCAAAAATTACTCTATAAACGAGTAAGATTAATATTTATATAGATGTCAAACCATGTAAATTCTTACATTTCTTTATTATGTAATTTGCTTTATCCTAAGGTCTTTTGCGTTTGTAAATGCAACAAATACAAGGGCAGTATAAAATACAGTAGACTTAAAATCATCGTAATAGGGAACGGAACTTACTATGAATGCAGGAAATGGGTGTATAAATTCAATAAAGTGTGTGGCTGTAAATTAACTTATCATTTATAATACAAATTAGAAGTATTTAACACTTTATGAAATATAACTTATATTTTAAATGATACTTAACCTTTTGTAATTGGAACCTACTTTGAAGCTGTAGAAGCTGGCCAGTCTGCAGAAAACGAACGTTTTATCACTCCTACTTCTCCACTGCGTACGTATATACTGATTTTAATTTCGACAAAGCTTCATGTGCTTCAGAGAAACTCGATTCATCTGGTTATCGATTCTCAGATTCATCTGGTTCATTTTCATCTTCCTCCTCCTCCTATTCTTTACGATCTGTTTCTATTCCGTGGATAGGTTTGGTTTGGAGTGCTACGGTCTACTTTTTGTATCGCGAGGGCTAATGAGACCGGGACCTACAGCTTAAAGCCGATTCCGAACGGCTACGACCATCCATGCCACAGCGGGATTTGAACCCACGAATTCCGGTACCGAAGGCCAGCACCCTAACCAATCGACCATCGTTCGGCTCCCTGGATAGGTCCTCTACTATTTGTTACTAATTTTTAATATACTAGTTTTCACTTATGATCTAAGACAGTCCCTGATTGAGCCATAAGTCACTTTGCCGTCAGCACGATTTTGAAATGCTTTTATAAGCACAAAAACAAATAATTTCCCTAATCTTCTTAGTTTCATAAAAACGATACTTCGAGTGATAAAAAGTGACAGATCCGAGCTTTTTCATCGAAAGATGGGGGAGAAAATGATCTGGGAACGTTGAATGTCCGAAATTGGTTCATTGACTAAAAATTCGGAGCCAAATAAATTGAATGACCAGTGCGGGATAGATATGTAAAGATATCGCTTCACTTCAGTCCTTATACCCAGTCCTTGTAATTTCCTAAAATCAATCTTCTAATTGTTCTTTCTCATCCCATTTAATATTTAATCTTTTTTTTTTGCTTTTCGTAACGGTTTACAACTTTTTTTGTGTATTCTTCATTTTCTTTTATTTAGCATAAGCTAAGGTTAATAAAACCAAATACAGATGTCATCTATTACTCTAAATATAATTCAGATAGCCGGATGATGGCCGAATCTTTTGGACACAATCTTTCTGTCTCGACTCCATGTGTCCGAATCCTCTTTGTAGCTGTTGAGGTTCACGCCAATAGGTGGCGTTTTTGTCATGTTCCACAAGAAAGAAAAAGAATTCGATGTGTATGTGAGAAGTGGTACCCGAGGGAGATGGTGTCTTAAACTGTAACAGTTAAATTGATATAAATGCGCATTGTTGTTGTTAAAATAAACGAATGTTTATCAAGAGAAGTATTTTGTGTGTGACATTCAACAATAGCCTTGAACTCTGCCTTACTCAATAGGTCCCTGTCTCGGCTTGACTAAAGAACAGGGTACCCCAGCCAACTTGGCGATAATGGTAGTATGGTCGCCTAATATTTTCTCCTGATCTCGCCGTGTCCAAACAATCTGTATCTATATTAAAATTTATATGATATTTGCATCCAGCTCTCCTTGTTTAACTTTTTTCTTATATATTAAAAGCGCTCAATGCTTAAAAAAATTAGATATAACAAACCATTAATGGTTCACTATGGCTGATTTTTAATAATTTGGAGCTGTTTCCATTTTAACTCTTAAGGGATTAATTGCCCATAAATATAAATGTCCGGTTTGCAAGTCATTTTGTTTAGTTAAGTAAGAGTATATAATTCTATTATGATGGTGCTCTGTGTATTAATTAAAGCCGCCATAAAAGGCAAGAAATACAATGTTTAGAGGAATTTACCTTTGTGTTTTAGTAAACATCGCCAATAATTTCGCCAAATTTGCCTTAAGTAGTACCCCCTGTCTCATTATATACTCGTATAGCAAAACATTGGCCTTAGCTATGAAAACCAAACACGATTTAGTTAGTAGAAAATACTAATAAGGGATGAAAGTTGACTAATTAGAGGCACTACGTGATGGCGTGGCAAAGTCTGGTTGTATCTGGTCCTAAGTTTCACCTTGTCATTCTATATCTCATGCTCACCAAATTGTAAAAGGAAATCATTGACATATTTTTTTAATTCTAAACAAAGAGGGTAATTTATAAATTGTTTTGTTAACAAGGTTTTATGAATAAGATAGTAAAATATTTATTTAGTAATAAGACAGTTTAACGTACATTGTAAGATAAATCTTAGTACAGTAATAGAACACAGTAAATAATTTTCAATATTATAATAAATTCAGCATTTTTCACATCTTGACTTCCGTCTGAATAAATGAAAACTCCAAAGGCTATATACATAATTTGAATGGTACAGCCCCAAGGCAAAGGATTACTACAAAACTGGAGATTTTTTGTCAACTCCGTTTTTTTCTGATTTTTTGTCATTTGTTATTATAAAGGTCCGTCCACACTATGCTCCACTGCAAGCCATTACCACCGTCTGGAGGGGGGTATGGCTTATCGAGGTCGATGAGGGCAGACAATAAAATCCTCTTGGCGGAGGATGGCTTCGAAAGCGGTTTTTCCCCAAAGGCAGCCATATGCACAACTAAGTGCGTAGTAGACCCTATGGACCAATCCAGGAGCTCGGCTCATTTAGTGGCCCAGTTTGTGGATGTAACCCGTAAACCATCTTCCAAGGTCACCATCAGGAAATGGTGAACAATTAGCTATAATGTGGAGGCTATATAACAGTTTGTACACGGTGTGGGCAGTCCCTTCCCATTTTTCTACTATACTGGGCTAACATGAACGCTTATGAGATTGAGACATACAGCAGTTTTCAAAAAAAGAAAGTTCAATTGAATAGCTGTAGAAAATGTAAAATATCACTTTAGGAATATCTTAGAGTGTCATGTATTATATATCCACTTTATTTCCGATATGTATCATATTAGAAAATCGCATACACTGAAAAAGCATTCCTGTTTCATAACACTAAAATATATAATTGATCTTAAAAGAGAACTTAGTCCAGGTTATTTAGATATGAAAAATACCCTGTCATTAAATAAAAGATAAACCTGTAAGCATCTTTTGACCAGTTCTATTTAAAGAAACTAAATGAGATCTTTGGCTTTTTTATTACCAGTTGATCTATAAATAGACACAGCCTGAGAATTCACGAGTGCGTCAAAATACTACATTCTTAAAGATGCCTCCCGGCAGAACTAACTGATGATTTATCGCTTTAAGTGAAATTCTGTAGGCGGTACCAGAGTTTAAAAAGTTAAAAATCCTCTCCATTTCACTTTGAAAAACTGCCTACAACTTAGAATATTTCTTATTTTATTCTTTTACAGAAGAAAAAATTTGTCTTTCTCTTTGCGGGACTATCTAGAACTGTCAAGACTACCAGCAAACAAACTTAGGCAAAGAGTGGATAAAAGACGTCTAGTTTTTGATGCCTCACAGGAATAGTTACTATTTCATTACGGTGTTATAGAATTTCATACACGTTCGCCAATGCTTGCAAACTTATTTAAATAAGGCGGAACACGTGACTGATGCTTATCGCCCAGGCTGTTGACTTAAGCGCGATAGACATGTTGATAGTCGACAATGACCTCAGGCCGATAAAAAATTCAGAGCACACGCTGGATCGCTTTGGAATAGTTTGAGTTTATATTAAATAACAGTCCGAAATGGATATCGGGAAGGAATGTAGCCTGCAGAACAAGTCGCCATAAATCGCGCCGAAGCTAGTTACGAATGAAATGAGCGTAAAAATGTCCGGAAAGGATAGTTTCTCCGCGCTGTCAAGACTACTGATTTATTAGTAAGGAAGATTACTGTAAAATTAGCCTTGATTATGGTTTATGCGACAGCAAAACTCATGCACCGGAGGAAGGTCGAACGAGAACAGGGCTGGGTTCACTGAATCAGATAGAACTTGCTAATAGTAATTGAAGAACCATCTCACGAAGAATTATAAATAATATTAATAATGAAAAAGAAAAATTCTGAGAAAATTACTTTTAATTTTCATGCGTCAAAGTTTTCCGGGTTAGGATGGTTATTTCACGGTTAAGAATAGCGTCCAATTAACAGTTTTGCAATACAAGTCCGCGCTGGTAATGATTGCTAAGGTCAATTTTTTTTGCAAATTAGAGAAGAAGAATTTTTACCAATAACTCCTTCTTTCAAAAGGCATTTCAAGAAACTTTAAAATCCAGTTTCGTTTATTATTTGAGAAAGAAAATTGTCCCACAAAATTAAATTTCAATGCAATTCAATTTGCAATAATTATAATCTGTCTGATAGCCAAAGTTTCCTTAAAAATAATAAAATATAATTTTATAGAAGCGAGATCAGTTGATCAGATTAGATGTAGCTTGTGAAGTTAATAAGTCCGGAATGTACGGCAGACTGGTGACGCCAAAAGACTAAAATTTCATGCCACCAATAAAACTTGAGACTTCATACTTTCAAGCGACAATAATAAGTCACCATCTGGATTATAGAAAAGAAATAATATATGTTTTTAGTATAGCATAAATTTTTATTAATTTTCTTAATTATCCAGTATTAGTTCAGTTTCTTTTTATAAGGGTTGCAATTTTATTAGGGTATAACTTCATAATATTTAATATAATGATATTTAATATTTAATACATCATAATATCATGATATTTAATATTTGATATATCATAATATCATGTTATTTAATATTTGATATATCATGGTATCATGATATTTAATATTTGATATATCATAATATCATGATATTTAATATTTAATATATCATAATATCATGATATCTAAAATTTAATATATCATAATATCATGATATTTAACATATTCTAATATAATATTTAATATTTGATATCCTACATAATAATCGTGAATTCTTCCATAGCATTATTTTAACTTGTGATAATTGTATGAACTTAAAATTTGTGATCACCAACCACTAAGAATTAATTTAAGTGCATATATTGTAGTAGTGTAGTTTATGAAATATCCTAAACTATCGAAGAAAGTTAGTAAAACATAATTTTAATCCGAAGAAATTGTTTTTGAAATATACTTGAGTATTCAATTTCTTAGATTCATATCAAAAACAAGACTTCTTATTATATAGTTTGGTATTTGATATCCTATTACTAACATAGCTAAACTTATACATATTGCATTGATATCAAGCTATTATAGGGTTCCTTTGCCAAATCCTAAGAACCAGACTCCAAGTTTCGTTCCTGCTGTAAAGAATTACGAACTAATTCCTAACATTTCCATAACTCTTCACACAGCTTAAAAAAGAACTACATAAATGCCGAATGAAAATGTCAAAGGTTGCAGTTATTAAGCATATTTGACAAATGGCTATTGAAAACAATTTCATTAAAGGTAAAAGACACTTGATTTAAATTCGACAGCTTGGAGCGTCATAAATCTTCCGGTGGCGTCGTGTATGAGATTTTCTACCTAATTACGGGCTCGGAGCTAAACTTATAAAATGGTCATTCAAAAGCAGAGAAGTGATTTACTAAGAATAATCTGCCTTTCACGTAATTTGTCAAAGTGACAAATTAGCTTATAATAATTTAGCTCAGATAAAAAAAAGAGTTATGTTCAACTTTAAAAAAATCCTTTCCACAAGAGAAAGGGGAAGTAGCTAATATATTTGTCTATAATGCTCTTACTTTGTTTTTAATTTTTTTCTAACGCGTAAAATAAAACAAAACAATGATTTTATAAGGTACACAAATCAGAGCAAAACTTTAAAATTATACTGTCACAATTCTGCAGGTAAACTAAGTGATTGTATATCAGATATAAGTTTCTTCTTATAGTCTGTTGCTGAACGATGGACAAATGGGACAGCTCTACCCTTCTGTTCCGGAGTCCGTGGGTTCGAATTCCGCTACTGACATGGATGTTTCTAGCCTTTCGGAATAGGTTTTAAGCAATAGGTGCTGGTCTCGTTAGCCCTCATGAGAAGACCAGTAGACCGTAGCGCACCAAACAAAATTGATAATACCTTTCAAGTGGAAAAGTCTTCAATATAACAGCTCTTTATAAAATAAAAAGACCTGATTTGTTTAGAATAAAAAAATTCCCAAAACATTAAGGATCTAACTTTATAAGAATCATTTACTTTTACTATAGGGAGAAATACATTTTATTATACATTTTACTAAAAAGAAAAAAATTGATCAGTGAAAAATAAACATCTACTTATCTGCAAAATAACTTTATAAATTTATGCATTAAAAATTAATATTTATATCAATTAGAAACTAATTATTTTTTTATTGTGAATCTGAGTCATATTCCTGCAAGCAATATGTTATATTTTACAGCATTATAAATGCTTTTTCAAAACTTTTAATTTTTTAATGCATTTATTACTTTTTAAATTTTATAATGTCAGATAGCTTTAAAATTTTATTTTATAGAATGAAACAAATGTGTGATTGTGTGAATTGATATAAATTTTTTTTTCTTCTATAAATTCTACTATAAAATTTTTTTCTACTATAAATTCTACTATAATTTTTTTTCTACTATAAATTCTACTATAAATTTTCTACTCAAAAGTTATCAGGATAAGTTCCGGGTAAATGAGTTTATGACATTAATTATAAAGGTATCAAGAGCGAGCCTTCATCTATTCTGGAAATGAAGTAAAATATAAAGGTTTAACGCCATGTATAAAAGCCAGTAGGATTGAAAAAAAAATGCGCGTGAGACGAAGGAAAGCAAGCAAGCGTAGCTTAAAGGTGGTACCAAATAATGTAATGAAGTATATTTTAAATTTTAGTACTCGTGCTATTATTCTAATCGTAGGTTGTCAAATTCGGACTAGACTACCAGTACTAATGGTTTCTGTAGCAAACTTCATATATGAATATTTAGATTTTTTCAGTTTTTAATACAGCATTACAGATTATTCTGTATTTGCACTCAAGAATTATGTAGGTTCAATTTTTAAAAATAAAACTGCATTTAAATTTTTTTTACAGATTTTATTTCGTTTTATTATTATTATCCCAGAGTTAACTAGTATAAATAGTCGGTTTCAGTTTATTACTATGTTCTTTTTTAACTCTTACTTTGTATATAAATATACTAGCGTATAATAAATAACACATACATAAGCATATACATTTGCATAATATAAATAAGTAAACGTATAAAAATAAACTAATATGTAACTGAATCTTTCTTTTTTAATTACTTCCAGGTTTAAGAAAAGTTTATTTTTGGATCAGTATATAGAAGAGCAATATTTTACTTTACAGAACCAGATGTGTGTTCCAGAAGAAATTCTAGTCCCATTTCTGCAATATGTTCGCAATATCACCACACTGGAATGAAAATTCTGAACCCGTAAATGGTAAGTTTTGAATGCTAGATAATTTGAATACGTAAAGTTAATATTTATTTATAAAATTCAGATGTAGATTGAAGCATGTGCTTTTCCTTCCAATTTATACCAACGCCGTAAGACTTTTCGAACTGATCGATCTTCATTTGATGTTCGAGATAACACTACCGTCTCACCTCTTTACAAAACCATACAGGTTCATGTTGCGGCAATCGCGAGAAACAAATTATCAAAGATTGAGTGATAAATATGAAACGAAGAACTTAATTACGATTCCGCATGCCCACATAAAAAAGTGCCGAAAAGTGATTCGTCAAACACTTTCTTTAATAAGACTTGGCCGATATGTCCTCAAGGATTAGGAATCGATAACTGGTTCATTACGCGTCCTCTTCAATAAAAATTACACCAATTATGGGGGCAGTTGTTCTCAGCTATAGATGAATTCGTATAACCCTAACATAATAAGATAAGAAACTTTTGTCTAAATGACAATAAATGCTATGTTTTGCAATAGTAGTCAGGTTATTAACCCATTAATTCCTCATGTCCTAGTTTAAGTACAGTTAAAAACAATTTATAAAATTTTCACATTGTCTTAGAATGATTTTTCTTTTTTTAGTGAAGGTCAATCCAAAACATACAAAGAATTCTCAAAAATTTTAAATACCTCGAATTAATTATATTTTTTTTATTTAGATCGACATTTCAGGATTTTTTTTAGCCTTGCACAAATATTTACTTTTTCAGTTGGTACATTAGCTAAAATAATAACAAAAAGTGATAATTACGATGGTCACTCTAAATGTTTTGAGATAAGAAAAAAACGTATAAATTAAATTTACCAAATTTTAAGCGTATTTAAAGTAATCCCATGAATGTATCACTTGGTAACTGCCGTGATTATCATCACTTAACATTTTTATGGTACTACAGCTGACAAGATTCTTGTGTGTTCTTTACGTAGGAAAGAACTTACATCTACGGAATTTTGTGAATCATATGAATAGAGTAGCACGAGATGTAACTTTGATTCCAAATGCTAACGTTGATGACATTCTTGCTGAATTAACTCCACTTTAAAATTTTAGTAAATCCAGTCAAGTGTTAATGATTTCCCTTCAACTACATTGTCTTTGTATTCAAATTTTATTTTACAATATATAACTTACAGTTGTTGTCACTAATTATAGTCTTTAGTCATAAAAGTGTTAAAATATATATTTTAATGAATATATATATTTTTTGTGCCAATTTATTTGCTTTGCCAATGTCTCAAAAATTTCAGAGAACCTACATATTATAAAATTTCACTTTTCAATACTGTGTTTAGGGTTTGGGGTTTAGTTTGGAGTGCAACGGTCTACTTTTTGCAACACGAGGGTTAATGAGACCGGGACCTACAGCTTAAAGCCGATTCCGAACGGCTACGAACATCCATGCCTCAGTAGAATTCGAACCCACGGACTCTGGTTCCGAAGGCCAGCACCCTAGCCAATCGGCATCGTTAGGTATACTGTGTTTAGATTAGGATACCAAATAAATCTCTTATCATAAAATTTGTATTTTTTTATAAACGACATCCTATGATGTTTAAAATAACAGCTCATTATTAATGAGGATGGACTATAATTTTTAAAGTTATTTAAATTCCATATCATTTTCTCTCAGTACATACATCAAAACTTAAGTTTAAGTTATTCATCAATATGTATTCAACAGAAATTATTCAGAAGTTAATGGGCATGTATAACAGCAACAACAAAAATATTGTCTTACCTTGCGACATAACTTGCGGGTTAGATTTTCCCCTTCCCAATAAATCATAACTAAAATAAAGGTAACCTTTTTATTCCTAACATATTGAACACGAAGTTAAAATTTATCAAATGTAAAACAAAAGGTACACTCAGAGATATTTGATGGCAGCACCAAATTTTCTCTTTGTTGCTTAACATAAATGATACGCTGGCACATAACTGAAAAGTGAGCGATTCATTTCCCTTTCCACTTGAAAAGGAAACAAAAAATGTAACCTTGACTTGAGTTTTTAGATTTGGTTCTAAAGAGGAACTTGTTCTGTCTCAGAAGCATATGTCTGTTCTATTATTTTATACTGTGAATTATTAAATAGTCTGAACCTTTGAAATATGTTCATATTTGTGCCCAGTCTGATGTATATTTTATAACTTTATAACGACCAGGTTTCTTAACATGAATTTCTTCTACATCTTTCTCTTATAAAATATATAGTATATATATATAGTGTAATCTGTACATCAGTAGTGAAGGGTACCATGTCCAAAATTTTAAATTTTGAAGTAGAGTATAATAAAAGAATTTTTAAAGATTTGTTATCTTTAAAAAGTAGGATCGTTTTTCATGACGACGTTTATAAACGTCTTTGAGAAAGTCATCCTGAATAATTAAATAATTTAATTGTAAAATCGTACTGTATGAATGGAAACTACTGAGAGATTTAAATATTTTAATGTATTAAAATTCATTTTTTTTAAATTACAGTTCAGAGGACTCAAACCACGTCAGTACAGAAGAAACTACAACACAGTGGCTTGGATATCATCTCCCAGACAATAATTGTAAATACAATAGAATGCCTCAACAGATCAGTGTATTGTAAATATTTATATGTGTGTCAGTTTAATAAACGATTATTATTATTTATTTGCTTTCATTTATTTAGTTTTATCTAAAAATACCCTATTCAAATTTATATGAGACATCTTTCAAATTAATATATAAGGGGTGAATGTAATGACTATGCAAGATTTATGCAAATAGAGAGTCGATACAGATATTTAAGCACCGGCATAAAGGTGTTGGATTATTTTTAATTTTCAAACTGGTAATGAAAAATTCTGAAATATCAACAAGGGGGGTGGGGTGTTACTATTAAATGCGTTCAAACAGAAGATGTCGTAAATACCATTTTCTTTGGTTAGTCAAGTCCATTGCTTATTGATTTTAAAGATCCAGGTGTCTTTATCACTGGGGAACACTTCTAAACGCAACAGAGATAACGACGTGCCATTAAGGCGAATCGTCCAGGAAAATTGCTAAATATGCTGATTATGCTTCAGGATAATGCAGTCCCCAAGCACCAGATATCGTAACGTAGAAGTCATACTCACTGAAGTTGGAGACACTAGAGCATCTGTCTTACAGGCTTGATATCGTTTTTGCAAATTTCAAGTCTTTGGTCGCTTAAAAAAGTCCTTGAAAGTTTGAAGATTTCTGTAGTACGTAGAAGTACAGCAGATAGTTTTGAATTTCTACAAGCAGCAGTAAGTAAGGTTTTACCAATAGGGTATATTCAACCTGGTGAAGAAGTAGGAGGACTGCTTCAATGCTCAAGGCATGCATTTTGCGTGCATACCAAATATGGACTGCACATTCTTCTAACGGAAATGTTTTGATCCCCTCTTATATATCTATAAGAACTCATATTAAACATTTTTCAAGAAAGCATACACTTTCTTTTATTTTCATTTAAAAATTAACCCTTTGTATTGCCTTGTTGCAGATCTGCAACATATCCTAAAATTGATACAATTTACAGTGAGTTTTATAGGGAGCTTGGAATGCTTGTTTCTTTGACTGTTTTTATCCTGCAACATAAAACACAATCTGCTCTTAGAGTTCCTATCAAATGTGACAATATTAAGTTTAATTTTCATTTATCATTCACTAGATGCTTGATTATTACTGAATTAAACTCTTGATTTATTGAATTTAAAAAAGCTGGAGACAGCAAAAGTAGATTTCTCCTTGTGATAATTACAAATTCTTACTATAAAGTTAAATTTTGTGTAAAGTAACTTGTAATGGTTATAGCAAAAAACATTTTATAAATCAAAGAATCAAACTTTTTTTTACCAATAAATTTTTATTTTCATGTTTTAAATTATTTTCAAATTTCCTTTTTAAATATTTTATTAGAAATGATACATTTTAATATTTGAGAAAATGTTTTTAAATTTGGGGTTCTCCAATTAATTCTTTTAAATGACTAAGATTTACATTAGCAGGTAGCGCTGCAAGAACTTTTATTCCAATAAGAGGTTATAAAAATATATACTAATGTACCAAACATAGGACATAGCTATAACACCTAAACAAGACCTAAAATAAAGAACAGAAAGCTAATTTAACCTTTTTATCCACTTACATAAATGAAAAAGATAATTTTATATTGTTATAACTAAAATGATATTATAGATTATCTAGAAAAAATAATTGGTCACAGTGATTCTATTAAACTAAATTCAAAGAGCTTCATACGAAACTTGAATGGTGGGAGTGGGGGACTAAAAATGCGTGTACATATAGAAAAATTAATACATTAATGCACAGAGTCTTTCTTTAGATACAGATACAAATAATTTGTTCATTATTTATGATTTCTCTGAATAATTTTTCCTTTTCAGTGAAGGCAAACAATCTGCCAAAGTATGGAGTACCTCTTGATACATATAAATTTCTCCCTTTGGATCGCAATTTTGTGAATTTTTGAACTTTGTACATAAGTTTACTTTTTAGACAGGTACAACAACTAAAATTCTTATAAACAACTTTTTATATTATAAACCTTCAATTTATAGTTCCATTTTTCCAAATGATACGAAATAATTATCTTATCACGAAGTTTTTCTCTTTTTTTTATAAATGTCATTGTATGATTCTTAAAATGACAGGTGATCACAGTTTGTTCAATTATCATATTTGTTTTACTTAGTGCAATCCATAATAGCGTAGATTTAAGATATTCACTAACATATATCCAACATAAATAATTTGCACATTAATTAGTGCAAGGAATCAGAGGATGCATTCAGATGGTAAGTATTACGAATTTAGCCTAAGCTTAAAAGACATTAGTCTTGTTTGCCTCCTTACCTCCCGGGAAATGAACTCAATTATTTATGATAAGTCTTTTATGCAAAGCTTTGGTCAATCAATCAATCTGTTCTATCACTCAGAAATCTCTCAGATATATCAATCATAGCAATAAGTCAATTTCAAATACTGATTTGACTAAAGATGTTCTATCTCTTTTCATAATAGAGGTTAAGTGGAATATATATACATGAAATATGGGCGCGATTCATCCAAAAGCACAACAGATTTTATTTCTGGTGATGATACATCAAATCAATACAACAGGCAAGAATTTTTGAACATCTTGCACACACACTTTTTAAGTAGGGATTTCTCAGGTAAAAAAACTACGAATAATCCCTATGCACATTTGATCGCGTGATAAGAAATACCTATGTTTAAAGAGAACGCGTTTACTGTTAACTAAAGAAGTACAGACAGAGGCTGAATTAAGTTTATAGCGTGTCTGGAGGAAAAAATCAGAATTACCAAGCAAAACCCAACTTAATTTATGAACAGAATTTATTAAATTAATATTAAAATATATAAATAAGGGATTTTAATATTTACATACATGCACACACACACACACACACACACACACATATATATATATATATATATATATATATATATATATATATATATATATATATATATATATATATACAAAACAAACGGGCTATGTATGGTTTTTTTGTCTACAACACTATCAAAGGTTTTCTATATATCGATTTATTAGAATAAGAACTTCATAGAAAAAGCAAATTTTAATATAAGCCTTTAATATTCATACTAATAAAATTTCAATTTGGGGTCTAAATCTATATACGAAATTATTTTTTGAATATGTAGTTTTATAACGTTTAAGAACAGGAACCGTAGCCAATGTAACTCATCGGCTATTTTTATACAAAGGATTGTTTCCTTTCTTGATATATCTCTGGCTGAACTGATCGGTTGAGTTGAATAAGGAGTCTCGTACTTTTCCGTCTTGTAACACAAACTTATCCAGGATAGCAACCGTTTCTTCCAAACGGTTTCAAAAGTAGATTTGTTTCCTGTTTTGCTCAGGTGGTATCTCCAGAAGATGAAAAAATTGACTTGTTAGCAGGTGCCCCAGGACTTCGAGCTGTCGGATTCAAGCACTGGTAAGGGCCTGTAACATTCGGTATATTCAGAGAACGTGCAAGATAAATTTGTGCACATCCTTTCGAAGAAGTTGGGCAGTAAAGGAAGAGACACGGCATCAAGAGCAAAAGTTTTGAGCTCAAAATTGAGGGAATCAAACGACGGCCGAAGTGCTGATATTTGGCACTGGAGTTCGGTGGTTTGGACTTACTGAGGCATAGGCGTTCGTAGCCTTCCGGATAGGCTTTGAACAGTAGATTGGGGTTTCAATTGGCCTCGTGTGCAAAAAAGTAGGCCATAGCGCTCCAAACCAAACTTATGGGGAACCTCCAGCATGGTATTACGAATGTCTTATCCCAGTCAAGGAAGTCATTCTGTTAAAGTTATGTATTAAATCCTGGCTGCTGCTGGAATAATGGAAATATTCGGAATTCTCTTTCATTGGTATTAAAGAAAAATGTTTTCAGTAACATGGCATGAAATTTTATAGCTAGACGGTAATAACCTAGGATCCAATTTAAAAACAGATAAATAAAAGAAAAGTGTTTGGTATTATGCTATTTACATTGAAGTTGAATATAAATGTCATAGAATTTAGGAATAGTTAGAAGAAAATACGAACCATTAGAAATAAATTGGTGTAAGACGAGTGTAACAAGAAATCTTTTTCTGTGGTAAGAACCAGTTCTTTAAGATATTTATTGTAACATTCCTATTTGATCTTTTGACAAAATAATAGTGTAGTTTTATTTGTTTTAATTGTATCAAATAGCGGCATAAACTTAATTTTCTCCGAACACGTTTCTCATATCAAATATATTTTAAAAAATAACCCTTTTAAAGCTTTTATAAAATATTTCTTTATCCCCAGTACTATATTTTGAAATTATTATAACTCATAAATCTACTTAAATAAATTACAACATTTTTCAACGGTAATAACCTCGTCAATTCCGTAATCATCCATCACCAGAATGACAGGCTTGTTCCAAGTTTACCATAACCCGATACAAGGCAAATCCATCAGCAAATTATATGCTCCTAGGAATCTATAAGAACACCATAATCACCATAAATATATCTCCATATGCTCTCTTGACTCCATGCATTATGTACTTTGCAAAAGATGTATCACATACTATATGAAAGAGAAATGCAACAAATCGACTAAATTGCTGCCAATAATGGCCCTAGGTGTGAAGCAGAAATAGTTTAGGAAAAAGAAAGGAAAACATCCTTAAAATAATACCTTTAAATAACCCGACATCCAATTTGCATATTAATGTAGTCAGTGATCCTTCAATATCAAATCGATCGGGCAAAACAAAAAAAGAACACGGAATTGGCCACCATTATCCCTATATAAACTGCTAGAGAACATTCGCCACTTTTCTGTAATTGATGTTGCGAAACGAAGTAGAGCTAGATGCAGCAAAAAAATAAAATATTATCGAACCATGGAGGCAATCGATTTCCAAGGTGTAAATTTTCGAGTAATATGTGTTATTTTTGGAATTTGTTGGTTAATTTTTTTATTGCCTACGTTATAAATTGAGCAGATGATAAACTATATTGTATTACTAGTTTTAGCTAAATATCAGTTTTAGTTGCATTTTTAACCAAGCCCAAAATATTTTTTTAATTAAAAAAATAATTAGAATACCCAATTTCGTTAAGCCTCGTCTTATTACAGGTCGATTACAGAAAATCGAAGATTAAGCATTTATAATGTAGATAATCGATTATTTATGATTAACAATGGTTAAACGAGGCTTTGGTTACATGTTTTCTCCCCCCCTTTCTTTCTTCTTTACTCTAAAAGAATATTAAATAGAAATATATAATAGAATATATAATAGAAATATATAACAGAATATTAAATAGAACGCTTAAATTTAAGAAAATAAGAAGAAAGTTAAATTTTGTATGTAACAATACATTAAGATAATATTAGGTGATAATATTTAAGTACAAAATATATACAACTAATAAAACTTATTTTTCTCTCAGTTTCTTCTACGATTTGATTGGGTTTATTTGAAGCGCTCCGGTCAATATTTTGCTACACAAAGCTAATGGAACTGGAGCCTACTGCTTGAAACTATTCGTAAAGGACTACTAACGTTTATACTAAAAGAGGGATTTATGCTCACAAATTCCAGTACAGTTAAGAAGTGTCCTACAGATTCGGCCATTGTTGGCCACTGAATACACCTCTATAAATTACTGATGAGAGGAGTATGTTTTACCTTTTTTTTCTTATTTATATGAAAATCAAAGAAATTTTTTGTGAACTAATATACTTGAAGTTACATTCTAGAATATGCCCAAAAATTAATTTGTTTAGCATGTTATTAAAGAAAATTCGAAGAACCTCATAAAAGGATTGAATGCTGTGGTAGAGGAAGGCTGCAAATGTATGCACATTTAGAAAAATAACAATAAACAAACAGGGCATTTTATACTTTTATTAACATATTCGACAGTGTTATAAGTGGTATTTAATAAAACTGTTACTTGTAAAGAAACATAAATTAAACATAAACAATATATTTTTGTTTTGTATTAATTTCTCCAGCAAATCTGAGACACTTACTTTTGAATTTTGTGCTATTAATTGTTACCGAGAATATGAAATTGCTTATAAGAACAAAATGTATAAGGGATATCAATGAAGATAAAAGTTTGTTGCAAGACTATTTTGAACTATTTTTTATTGCTTGAATCAAGAGCCTCTTATTAGCTTCGGTGAGAAAGTGATGTAAAAATGCAATTTCCTAAGATTAGACAGAAATATTAATTGACCATTGCTTTGAAATTAACTACGCATACATTCAATCTAAAGTTTTGATCTAACATAATTATATCTACTCTATATCATTCGGAAATTAAAATATTCTACTTTAATGTAAATACTCTTTATCTACTTTATAAATTATTAATCTACTTTAATTTAAATATAAATTTTTATAAATATTCTACTTTAATATAAGCATCTAAAAAAGAAATCTTCAAATGTCTCTTAAAAGCATTAAAAAAACCTAAATGAAATATCATGTAATTTAAATAATAAAGATAATTTAGGGATTCCCTTTTTATTTTAAAAATTAAAATACTTAACTTAATCAAATAACTTAATGTTCACAAAAGGATTTAGCTTTAAGCTAAAAGCTAGCTTTAGCTTTGAGCTTAGCTAAAAAAAAGAAATTATTGTCTCAAAGCAAATATATATTTTATTTTCTTAAAAACTATTAAGGGGATTTATCATATTAAAGAAACATTAAAATGAAGAATATTTAGTGCTTTTTGGCTTATTATGCATTTTTTATTGCTACCAAAATACTTGCAATTTTTAGTATATGATACCTATACCTATTTAGGTATTTTTCAGAATTAACTTTTTTTTTGTAAAAAAGAACTTGTTAAAAAATAGATGTAAAAAATAAATTTGTTTTTAATAAAAAGTAATTTTAAAAAATTTTAAAAATTCTGCCTCTTATTAGAGTTAAAACAACAAAAAGAGATTAATTAATAATTTTTACATTTTTCGAACTATAGGCACTAGTTATAATTCTTCGCCTATTTAATTTTTAAAAGGTAGAAGGAATTTTACACCAAGGGAAGAAACTATGAAGCTACAATTACATTTGAGATATTATGAATATTAAATAAAAAATTTTTAAAAGTGAAAAGGTACAGTTGACTTGTAGTACTTTAGAGCACTTACCTTGAAAATTCGAAATCAATATGTACAATACTTATTTAAAGAAAAAAATTTGAAAATATGTGCAATATTTATTTATATTAAGTGCACACAAGTTTAAAAAACATCATTTTGAGTAGAACAAATTTAAAACTTCGCATGTTTTCTTTATAATACCATTAAAATTTATTAATGATTGAAAACGTTCTGATAGAAATTTTTAGCATGAATGTTTTAAGAATTTTAAAAATTGTTTAAATGTTTTAAAAATGCAAAAAATAAATTAAAATAGATTTTTTTTTAAGATTTGAAAGTAATAACTTCCAAAAAAAAAAAACATAAACTCTTAGATCAATACAAGAAAAAAAATCAGCTCTTTGAATTTCGAATGCAACTGTCATCAATAAGTTCTTTCTAAAAATTAATGAGTAATATTTGAAGATTTTTAAATGTATTGTTGTAGTAATATTAACTGAACGGTATTAGTGATGTTAATAAATATATTAATGGTGATAAAGTAAATCTCTTTAATGTTGAATTGCTGTAATAAATGTAACTATCCAATTCACTCGGTACTGATGGTTGCCTCTCAATCTATAAGTTACACTATTGATAATTACCTATAATTAGTTTCGGATGTTGGGAGTGAATAAATATTCAAAGTCAAATTATTTTAAATTCAATTTTTAATAAACTCAATTTTAATATTTTAATAAATTTTTATTTTCTATATCTTACTGAGTCTAAAAAAACATCTGAGGTACTATACTTGTACGTCTGTGTGAACAAATTAAATACGTAAAGCTCTAGTTGGATGATATACAACACGTTATTCTATCCCACTGCCTAACCCGAATCTATTCTAATATGATTACCCAAAATTTAAGCAATTAGATGATGTTTAAAATAATTTTTCTACAAACGTTAGAGACTTTATTTATTTTTTAAAATTTTTGCTTTAAATTCCTCGATTGGCTATAACTTATTTATAATTTGGAACACTTTCATTCTTTACAGCCAATGCATGCTTATTGAATATGTATGTACATTTATCAAACTGAAAGTGATAATTTTTACATATTTTTTTCTAGTTAGGAGTATTGGCATAAAGTAAAACAAAAAGCTTTTACTTTCATTTTTTTTTTCAAAATTTTAACTAAATATAAATAATTTTCAAATTTCTTAATACTTTATAACTTCATATTGCAATAACTTTAGGAAATATTTCCATAAATCCTTTTTAATAAATTTCGGCTCTGAACGTGTTCGGTTACCTTAAGTGATGTGTCTGTGTGAAGTGCAAAAAGTCAAGGGGTGAACAGTCTAGATAAGCTATTATGAGTATGAAAGTTCACAAATCCTAGAATCCCAAAATAAAACTATTTTATTTCTTCTGCTGAGCGGTAGATAGAGAACAGGAGTATTAATTATGAATGATGGATCTGTAATAAGAAGGGTATGAATCTTTTAAGCCTGCGATACATTACCACAAATGCAATGATATACATCACGGCGAATGGTATTAGTTCCTTTCGGTTGCAATGCCTCGCGTATTAACTTTTTCTAACACGGTATTTACTAGATCTAAGGCGTGTACCATTACAGCAAATAAAAATCTCATACATATTT
>CM063498.1:37284035-37289035 GCA_032207245.1 Pardosa pseudoannulata
TTTAAGTCCAGTTTTCTTTTTACCCTCCCGCTTTAAAGCTTTCAACACTGTCAATGTTTCAGAGCACTTAACGAGGAGGAGGACTTGACAAATTCTAATTTGAATTGGCGGGCGTCTCTGAACATATATTATACACTTACTGTTGAAGGATGAGAGAGCTTTGACCATTAATTTTAATCCGAAATCTTTCAGTTATTCCCATGTATATATATATATATATATATATATATATATATATATATATATATATATATATATATATATATTCCTTTATAAAGAACTAAATAATAAATTCGGAAAAAAATTTAGGGTACATTGTTTTCCACTATTAATAAAAGTGCATTAAAAAATAGTTTAGAACGATTTTTTTCTCAAACGATAGGAACATATTTGTTAGAATTTACTAAAATATAAATGTTCTATAACACTGAGTGTTATTTATGTTTAAACATAATTAACACTCAATGTTAATAAATTATGTTTGGAACATATTTTAAACTTATGTTTTTCACAGCTCTCAGAGGTTGCCATACATGGTATCATTATAAAGTTTATTATTGATCTTCAAATGTTATTCCATGTAAACATTATACAATCAATTTATCATTCTTTCAAACCTTCTAAGTATTTCACATGGTTTACTTCTTTTTTAGCCGATTGATATTCGTGTTGTGGTTTACTTTGAAAACTTTGCGAATGGTATTTTTTTTATATTAACAGATCTTTCATTAAAATACTATTAACTTATTTATAATTAAGGCTTTTATAATTTGAATGTCAATGCATCAGAATTTTTCTCTTCTGCCTTCCTGAAAAATTAAAATGAATGAAAAGCTACCTCAAAACACAAGATCTCAAAACAGTATACGAAAAGTTTTACAAAATTTTATAGTCAATTATATTTGTGGTTAATTATTAGCATGCACATACACACAACACACACTCACACATATATACATACATATGATAATATTTCTAATAGAGTGTGAATTATAGACCGAGCTCATAAAGTCATTACTAGAGTTCATATGCCCCTAACGGGCTGATGCACTTTATGGGCTTCTTTCTCAAAGCTTTCATTTTTAAAATTAATTCTCAAATCTATCCATCCTTTAATTTTAAAAATCTAATGAAAAAAATGCATTCGAAATACTTTATACTTGAATATGTGTTTGTGTATAGAATGTATATAGTATAGAATTAAATGCATAAATATGTAATAACAACAATTCTTTAAAATGTCATTGCAAACTGTAAACATGTAAATAACTTTTATATAATTTGATTATTTAAATATATTAAGTAATTTCAAATATGATTAGAGGGATTTTCACTATAGATGACAAACAGGTATTTAAATATGAAAAAAAATTAAATAAATTTATTTATTAGATACTATGAAGCATTTTATGGGTAGTGCTGAATATCATAATTTTGGAAAAAAAGTACATTAAATTTAGTGGTTATATCTGATACCTCGGAACGAACCACCTAACCTCCCTGGTGTAAGGCTTTCATAATGAAATGCTGAATTTTGATCAACTTTCAGGAGGATTTTTTTCTCCTTATTCCTTCCTTCCTCCTACCTGCCAAACTCCTAGTGGGAGGGCCGAACGATGGCCGATTGGTTAGGGTGCTGGCCTTCGGTACCGGAGTTCGTCGGTTCGAATCCCACTGTGGCATGAACGTTCGTAGCCATTCGGCATCGGCTTTAAACTATAAGTACCGGTCTCATTAGCCCTGGTGTTGCAAAAAGTAGACCGCAGTACTCCAAAGCAAACCTAGTGGGAGGACATCCTGAGCCGCAAATTTATTCTGCATGTTCTCTGGATATAGAATTAAATACCTGTGTTAGGACTTCCATGGCATCCTGGGATTCTACCTCTCTATGTTAACCCCTAGGACATGTCGTTCTTTTAAGTGATACTTAAAATATATATTTTTTACTCCTTATTCCATCTTATCTCAGACATGTTAAACTCCTTGCGGGAGGACATTCGGACACGCAGATTTATTCTGCATGTTTTCTGGATATACAGTTTGCTAAG
Organism: Pardosa pseudoannulata; assembly: GCA_032207245.1. Classification (NCBI taxonomy): domain Eukaryota; kingdom Metazoa; phylum Arthropoda; class Arachnida; order Araneae; family Lycosidae; genus Pardosa; species Pardosa pseudoannulata. The sequence goes on from CM063498.1 coordinate 37,286,084, forward strand.
ACTGAACCCGGTATCCGTGGATTCTACCTCCCCACACTGACCCCTAGGACATGTCAATCTTGCAAGTGATACTTATACTCTATAACTAGGACTACAACTCTAATAATACACATAACTTTTCAATATCTAAAAACAATACTTAACAACATATACTGTCATGGTTGACAACATATACTGTCAACGTGCGATCCTGTAGCTTTCAAGCATTATAGGATAAAACCATCATTTAGCTTCATAATTAGGGAGTTTTTTCTTTAGTATTGTTAAATACCAAACTATGCATGAAAATCCCGCCCAGCTTCAACGGTTCATAAATTCCATAAGTCAGATTTTTAAAGTTTAAGTCTTTAAGTTTTTTCAAGTTTTTTCTACAATAAGATCTAGATAAGAAGCTTTTACGCTATTGAAAAAATATAAATGTTACTATTTCCGAGTCATCACAGCATATTCAAAGTACAACGTCACCATTCTATTTTAATCTTAAAATCACGTGATAGAATTTCAAAAACTAAGTGATAGAATTTCTTTTAGCAACAGGGAAGAATTTAAATCGTAACATGTGTGACATTCGTTTAAATCTATACACAGGTCTGTCAGCACAAGTAGATGGAAAGATATTTTTATGGAAAAAAGTAGATTCTATGGATACGGAAGTGGATCACCCCATGTACGACCCCTCTGTTGATTAAAATGTTTGAAAAATGTCAGATTTTTGTATAAGTATTTCTAATCTTCACCTATACTTGAACTGTCTGCTATAATGCCCTATAAAAGATATTGAAATTGAGTCTTAATTTTCTAGTTCAGTTAATAAAGATTTTTTTATTAGGTTGGATAAGTTCAATAACGTTATATTAATTTTGCAATGGTTATATAACACTACGTGATTTATAATCTCATTTCTAAAACGTGATAGTCTGGAGACTGAAATGATTGCGCATTGTATAAAACTATTTATCGTAAACCCAATAAAAAATAAATTTAATAAAATACATTTGCTATGTAATATCGGAGATCTAGATATCTCTTAAACAACATTAGTTTTATCGAACATGCGATAGTCATAACCAGAATAGCTCTTTATTACGATCTTCCACTTCCCAGCCTATCTTGCTTTCACGTGAAAATTCACCCCACCTACGTTTCCCGAATCTAGCATTTAGTTTTGAATACAAGGATATTAACCTTAATGACTACCCTCCTTTGCATTTTATTGCCTCCAACTACCATCGATCATCCTTGTCATTGTCAGTCCAGTTTTCATGATAATTTTGAGGGCCAGATATATTGCTAGGCTTAATTCTCTCAAATTACTTTCCGAATCGTGCTTATTTAAAACTTTTCCGATATCAAGCATTTTATTTGAACAAAACTTGAATCTCATATTTTTCATATACTAAAACTTTTCACATAGTTACAGGGAAATCTTGCTTTATTACTCTTTGTATATCGACAACCCCGAATTAAAATATATTTATCCAAATATGAGAATACACATTTCAAACATGTAAAATATAATTTAAAGCATACAAATGAAAATTTATTCAAAAATTGTATTTTCTAAACATTAAAAACGTACATATTTTTTTATAAATATTGTTGAGTAGATAGTTGTAAAATAAACAAGAAAATTGAATTACAAGAGGGCAAAACTTTTTATTTACTCAAAACACTTGGCTGATACTAAGAAGGACGAAGGCACTGAGTTACTTGCTCTTTTATAGCGTAGCGGAATATTCTGGTGCACCATTTAAGTAAAGCAAAATTGTAGTAAGGTCACTAAGGCAAATATAATGAAAGTAGATTAAAACTGTATAACGGTTGTACTCTGATTTGAACTCACAACTTTTGACAAGAATGTCCAAAGCATTACCCCGTCGACGAAGTATTTCTAACAAAAATGCGTTTTAAGTGGTAGTATTGTAAACTGTTGTTGTTGTCTTATGCCTCTTGGTCAAACAAAGCTCTATATGAGCCGAAAGCTACTCGATTTGAGGCAAAGGGGTGAGCCTTTCGTTTTAACGAGCATCTCAAGGGTGAAACTACGACTCATGCTCAAGTGGGTCCTAGTAAGTTTCAAGCAGGGACCAAGCAGAAGACCCATAGACTTGGACTGTCACCCTCAGAGGTATTGATTGAGAATATGGAGGACATTGTGACCACGAGCATATTTTACGTGCCCCAGTCACCTTTACCGAACACTGCGTATCTTAGGCCGGCTCGGGTTCCGAACCCGCAAACTCTCAGTTACGAGATAGTTGTCTTTGCCGACTGGGCTACCATGATGTAAATTATTTAATCTAAAATAAAAATTATCTTTCCATAGACAGTTTAAAACTATCTTTTGTCACAAGTTTACTTCAAGTGTCTCCGATTTATTTATTTGTTAATTTATTTTTACAAAAACAAATTCAAAATTCATTTCAGCAGTAATGAATGTAGCTTTGTTGTGAAAATCAAACGTAGTATCGCTATCTGGTTCGGATATTACGAAGAAATTGTGTTAATCACAACATTGCAGGACAGCTACAGTCGACAAGACTATATATTAAAGCTCACTGCGTAAATGTTATCAATTTTTGATTACGTTGTAAATCTGCAACATTTTGGTTTATATAAGGTATTAATCCTTTGAAGCTTGCTAACGTAAGTTAACTCATTTATTTTATTTATTGGTATTATCCAGTGCTTAACTAGGATAAATACTTAAACTTAGTAACCTAAACTTACTAAGTAACTCCTAAAAAACTTCTAAACTAAGTAATTTCAGTACTTAACTAGGATAAATAATAGGAAAACTAGGATAAAACTTAAATGGGAAAAAAATAAATCTATGTGGATGTAACAACTGAAATATTTTGAGTTGGTTAAAATATATTACACCATCCACATTTACGCATAAAAGAGGTGAAATAAACGGTTGTTTCAACGCCACCGGACACACAGAGGTTT